>CM061919.1:93441935-93478957 GCA_031002005.1 Vandiemenella viatica | reverse complement strand
CTTAAAATCTGTTATAATTGTTAATCGATCAAGTTTACACAGTGCTGATGTAGTAGTTTACCAGTGACTTGCAGGCCAGCACAGGTGTTTGCGTGTGTCTGTCACCATAGCAACCACTGTTGACGTTGCTCTGATTTGGGCGACCACAGATGGTCCGTAGGGACTGTCTGCTTCCAAGTGTGTGACCTACCTGACACCTTAGACTATTAGAAAACAACAAATGAAGGAGAACTTGTATGTACTACCGTTAAATGATTGGAATTTCTAGTCGAACGAGTAGCACAATATGAAAAATTTGGATTTGCAGTATTTTTACGTATTTATTCCACATTATTCATCAGTAAATCAAGTCACATATTTGTTCTAAGTATAAGAATTCTTTCACATTCATACACATCAGTCAATCACTGTTTCTTTATAGCTTGAAATAACTGAAACTAGTGAAAATCAGCCGCTTGGAAGCTTCTAAAAATATTTTCCTGCCTCAACCTGATATAACTAATAGTAGATATCAGTTTTGTTATACATGAAAAAATGACTACCGAATTATCTAATCATCTCTGTTTTAACAAAGTTTAAAACTTAAATGTCCTAGACTGATTTTACAACTGTTCTGGTTGGTTAAGATATAGCTTTCTATTCATTTCGCTCCGTATTTAAATTATTTTGTATTCGGTGTAAATAAGATTATTTGTTAATACCTTCTACAAGTACGCTTTAAGTTTTTACAGTGTCCTTAATATTTTAAGATTTTGTTTTTTACTTGTGGCTTCACGCCTCCTTAAACGTCGAAGTAATCTGAGGCGGTTAGGACTAGGTCAGGAACTGGAAGGAATTTGACCATGACGTTTTGAATGAACCTTTATGGCATTCACCTGCAGTGATTTCTGGAAACCATGGAAAACGGAAATCTGTATGTGGGACTGGGATTCAAACAGGCAACCTTCCGAATGCGAAATCAGAGTGCTAGTGCTAACCCATCCACGCTAGGTTTTATGATTTAAATAAAATATTATGTGCATGCTGCTAAAGCTATATGAAATAGACAGTGGACATTAAGGACACTAATTAAGTTTAAAATAGGGAATAATTACATTGTTTTATCTTTATTTTCAGAGAACCCGTATTTCATGAATCTCCCCTACTTGATATCCCATTGTTCATACGTGGATTAAAAGAACTTAAATAAATTTTTTAATTCTGAACAGTTTTTAACTGCTCTTCTTAAGATTAATCATCTTGAGAATAGGAGCATAAATTTTAAAATTCCAGCGTTATAGACAAAGCAAAATTGCAATCCTTTTTTAAATAATTTGTTTGCAACTGGCCATTAAAATAGTATTATATGTATACATACGTATATTACGAAAACTCGTATATCTAGTCACAGGTAATTCCAAACAGCGAAACATAAGGAAAAACCAAAGATATTCGGTTACAGATCAAAAGTCAGTTAGCGAGTTATACTAATAATATATTTAGGCCAAGATCTTACAGAGGGATATTATTCATATTTGCTATGTTATTAATAGTGTTAATCAGAAATCTGTATGGGTCGGTATGTTCCGTTAGTAACCGTTTTTGCATATATTATTTGGTTATTAAAGGATGGCTGTGTGATACGTAGGGGAAGGTTGGCACGAGATGATACAGAGGATATACAATGCTGACATGTCAGGATTAACTTTGATACCTCTACTAATATTTACTAAAATCTAACGGTGTGATAATCATTTCATTACGAGACATTTCCGGTAAGTTATAAAGCGTCGAAATGTTATTTTTTCCCACCGAAAGTGAATACTTATGTTGGTACAAGGTCTACATTTATTTCCGAACTTCTGCATTTAAAAAAAAAAAAAATTTGAATAAAAATCCGTCTTCTAACAACTTGTTAGATTTTTATTCAAAATTTTTATGCGGAACATGGCCTACAACAAAGTTACAGTTCTGCATTTTAACTTAAAAACTATGATGGTTATGTGTCATATTCGGTATTCTATGCAAAGTATTCTACGTATCTCTCCAACAGCAGCTTCGGATGGGATGTGATGACATAATTTACCATGGTCTCCTTTGTCAGTGTGAATGTTTTCTTGTTACTTTATGTATGCATTACTGAGGTTACTAGTTCTTTTTTTATGCTGTGAATGAAAGTTGAGAGTGGAGACATTAAAAACCAGAGTTGGTATGTTCAGAAGACAACATTAGGCGCGCGGATCCTCATAGCCAGTATTTTAAGCCCTCATTTGACACGTATTACGGACAGTTCTGCGGTTTTGAGCGGTCACTTTGGAACACAATTTGATGACTAGGTATGGTGCAACATCACACTTAATCTCCCATCAGCAATGTCCAGAATGATGAAAATTCGTTTCACTACAGGGATTCAACAACTTAACTCCGTTTCTACGAGCGTTTGCCATGTGGTGTTTTATTGTCTACATCCAAGGAGGCGATTTGAACAAGCATTCTTCAGACAAAACCATCTCGCAACAACTACTATAAATATACATTTCATAATTTGGGATGAGAATGCTTTGAATAATATAAATGTTAATTTTGATATTTTATATACTATTTTATGTTAAAGGTTAATTCATACTAAAGCAATTAATTGTTTGGTTTACAATAATTGTGGAATTAGCGAGTGTTGGTTAAAGGAATTTTTTGCTTCATAGGTTACCTCTTTTTCGGGTCGTGACAAAAAGTGCGTATCTCCATTTGGGTATTTTTATTTTTTACTGGTATTTTCATGCAGTACAATTTGTAGGTCAGCGCAGAGCTGCACGGTTCAGCTGAATGGAGAGTGCTCCCGCGGCGTAGAGTGCCCAGAGCTCGTGTAATATGTCGACGGACAATGCCCCTGAGGATCAAGCAACCGTGCGTGACAAGGGCCAGCTGAGGGCTTGTTCTCTCGAGAGAGGAGGGCAGGTGGTCGGGTCAGGACAATGACACAACCG
This sequence comes from Vandiemenella viatica, assembly GCA_031002005.1. Lineage (NCBI taxonomy): Eukaryota > Metazoa > Arthropoda > Insecta > Orthoptera > Morabidae > Vandiemenella > Vandiemenella viatica. The sequence goes on along the minus strand of CM061919.1, from coordinate 93,475,994 downwards.
GAACAAGGTGGCCATTTACTCTGGGGACATTTTAAGCGCAGTAACCCATTATGGCTGTTGTATCTTGCATATTCCTGTAACATCTGAACATTCAATAGAAAAATCGTCACTGAAAACTGATGAGTTATCGTTAATGTGACTGCGTATAATAATTACTGGTTATTCACTTGTCCACCAATGTCATATCGCTTAGATCTAATCATTGTCTTGTCTTCGTTTTATAACTCAATCACACGCACGCCCACATGATTGAAAACTACTTAATTTTACGTTCGCCAACTATTAAAGAAGTCTGTCTGAACCTACGGATTTATAGTTAAAAGTTCTGATACATCCTGGTACTATTAGAAGTTATAGTCATCTAGATACTTACAATAATCCACATCAGTTTCTTATCCATAAATTGCTTGGTTTGTCAGATTTTAGTTTATAATCGTATTCAGTAATCAATCGTTTTAATAGCTGTATAACGTTAAGTCACAGTGTAGGAAATCATTATTATTTTTATTATTCAAAACAATTCTCGAAGTTTTGGGACAAAGAACACCAAATAACTAAATCAACCAATTAAACTTTGTTTGTAGTTACCTTCCAACCATTATTAGCAGTCATGCTTTTGTTGCATTAATATTTTGGTGATTTTTTTGTTTTTTTGTTTTTGTTTTGTTTTTTTGTTTGTCGTTACTCAAATCGGATTTGAAACCAAGCACATTATTTAGTAATTCTATGTACTACTCCGGATGTTACCAACCTTACTGTAGTTATTGTACCTCATTAAATAATAACTTTTACAATTTAATTTCTGTTTCCTTGTTTTCTTTTATCATGTGAATGTACCAACATCACCTAAAATATATTACTGAATCTTCAAATCACCACACTTTACACAATATCATTTTTAATTTATTCTTTTAATGTTTGCCGAAAAATTAGCTTGAATGCTTCCCCTGATACCTTTCATTTCATATAGTTTCTACTATAATTCTCCTACATGTTTCAACATTTCCATTTTTAAAATTTTTCGTACTGCAGCTATTATTTCGTATGTAATACCAACATTAACAGACAAAATGTAAAATCTAACTGATTTTGTGTGAACTTTCTAAAATTCGTCTATCATTCTTTTGCTTTTCTATATCGAAAACACCCTCCATCTACTTTCGAGAGAACGTGTCCTTTTGGCTGGCGTTGCTACGTATGGTTGCTTAGCATTACAAGTATCATACCTCGACATATAATGTCGCTAGGTATAAATTGGTAGTTGATAAATTTAATTTTTCGCATTTATTTGAAAACTGTAGTATTGAACAATATAGTCTCCATTTATTTGATTATTTTCTTACAACATGTAACCGAGCGTGATGGATGAGCGGCAACGCTCTGATCTCGCATTCGGCAGGACGCGGGTTCGAATTCCCATTCTGCCATCCAGATTATGGTTCCCCGAAATCACTCCAGGTAAATTTGGGATGTATCCTTCAAAAGGTCATGGGCGAATACCTACCAGTTCTTTGCCCTTTCATATTTCTAATGACCTTGACATCTACATGGTGTCAAGCATAACAAAAAAAAAAAATTGTACACTGTGTCTGCCCTTTTATTACGATGCAATGCACTCTTATCTTAGCGCACTTCTAATAAAATAATAATAGTATATGACGATTAACTGCTAAATTAAAACTTCAATTACATTTCCCTGTTACTTGCAAGTAATTAGATGTAAGTATTTTTAATATTGCTTGCGTAAATCCAAGATCAATTTGTAGACAAAAGTCAAGTTAAAAGGTAATTTTTTAGGTCAGCCTAAAAGAAGAAAATGGTGTAAAATTTAAAAATTAAATCCTTTTTAATTTTCCTTTTCTCCTGTTAACACAACTGTAAAAAATAATTTAGTACGCTACATAACAAACTGTAATCAAAGCTGCCTCATGCTGAAGCAGAATAATTTTTGTAGCAGTTTTTATTTTATCGGAAAAGGTACCATACAACTTTGTAAAATTTTAAATATTTTTTGGTTTATAACTTAACGCCTCGTCGATAACAAATTCACTAGAGGCAAGGAAAGTGCAAGGGACAAGGAACGGGAAAGAATCCGGGTATCGGCCTTTTGAAAGAACCATCCGAATCCAACTGGAGTGATTTAGCGAAATTATGGAAAACCAAAATTTGGATGGTCGGATGCATATTTGAACTTGAGTTCTCCCGAATGCCAGACCAGTACGTTACCGGTCACACTTTAGGTTCGGTTTAAATATGGTATTTACTTTTATGTTGAGAAACATACATAAAATACAAAAGTCTACAGATTATTCTTTTTACAGACAGGGAAGCTACAGCAATACGACTCTGTTTACCTTTCTATACTTACCTTAAAATAAAATAAAATAATTGTATCTACATTGTTTAAATGCCTTCATATCTATAGTTTGTAAGCCATACAATATTGTGAACATTTCCTCTACAGTTTCATTAATATAAATAAGTTGTATTTGTTTCCTGCTACCTGTATCGGATTTCTTCGATAGGTCCATCTTAATCACCCTCACGTCCGATTCCAAGTTTAAATGCCTCCCTGTCTATAGCTTGTAAGAATACCACATACAATATTGTGAACATTTCCTCCACAGTTTCATTCAGATAAATAAGTTATATTTGTTTCCTGCTACCTGTATCGGATTTCTTCGATAGGTCCACCTCAATCACCCTCACGTCCGATTCCAGGTTTAACCCAAACACTGTACATTATCTGAAAATGGTGGTCTTAATATTTCAGATAATCATTGAAGAACATTAATTTAGTCTAAACTTCTTTGTTTTCTCAATAAACCACAATGCTTCTATAAACTTCAGATCAAATGGTTTATTCAAATTTTACAATTTTACAACTATTATCGATTACTCACTTTTCATTTAATGTCAAGATATATGCCTTCGTTAAAACATTAGCAACAGTTTACTGAAACAATTGTCCTTCTTTATGCCCTCAGACTTGTTTTTTGTGTGTTTTTTTTTGTTTATGTCTTTACGACTCACCGAGGTCTTTAGAAGTGGGAAAGAAATGGGGGCAAGGAATGAGGAGGAACTCGGCCATGGCCTTTTGAAGGAAGCATCCCGTAATTCACCTGGAGATGATTTGGGGGAATCATGGAAAATCCCAAATATGGATACCCGGACTGAAGATTCGAACCTGTGCACTCCATAATGCGAGAATAGAGTGTTACCGATCCCCCAACACGCTCGGTCTCAGGCTTGTACTTTCCAATACTACAGCACGCTACTCGAGCCCATCTAAACCAATTTTCAGTCATTATTCCAACATTCGAACATCTTCATTTCTCTATCTCTAACTATCTGTTGAAACCGCAAACCAAAGACTCTCCTTCTCCCTTGATTCGATGCCCTTTTCCATTTTAAACTTTAACGAATTATTCATCTTATACAATCAGAATTATTTATAAAAATAGAAATTTGATTTTAACTTTAATTTCTATAAATAATGAGGTCATGTACTATACCTCACAATTCCATATTTTTGTAGCACACTATTTCCGTACAGTTTCTATCTGTTCCCACAGTGAACGAGTATCGGTTCCGACCTACAGGGAGACCGCTTTATTTATGCCAGTGACGTACAGCCAGTCCTCGCCGTAGATTTACGCACCGCCATTAGCCATAGGGGCTCCTGCATCCACCTCTCTGTTGCGAATTCCGAGTGAGCCGCTCGTCGTAAATCGAGTGACGAATACGCTGCCGCCAAGTGGCAGTCACCCAGCATATCGGCGATGCCCCAGCTGACGTCTGCGCACAGTGGATAGAAAACTTCAACCCTTACGGGAAGCAAAAAACACTTGTCTTACTGTTCTTCAAAGTTAGTGGCGGCATAACTTTTACGTTTATCAGATAATCCTCGCGGGCTACCTTAACAGGTACGCTGGAGAAAGGCCCTGAATTCCATTACAAATTGTTCCTATGTTGCGTCAACTGATTACAAGGAGTCGGGCTATACCAAAATCTAGATGACTTCGTGTTATTGTTTCTATCACATGACCGGCAGTACCAGCTCTCGTTAATTTACATCGTAAAAATTCTGTATCAAAAGATAAACAACGTGAATAATGGTAAACGCAGACTAATAAATGCAAGAAGCTCAACATTCACTTACATTTGCACGCTGTACGTATCTGAAATGATAATTACTTGATCGCATTGTTTAACCATTTTCCCCGTTCACAGGAACGTTAAATCTCTGACTGTATCCTGGACGACGTGGTGCGAGGCTCTTACCTTCGAACATTAATAAATCCTTTCGAGTTCTCTTTAGCTAATTGAATAATGGTAGTCCGCTGAGGACGATATGTAGGCCCCAAAATATCGTCTCACACGGTTTTGCATTGCCGGCTCGCTTCAAGATGTAATAGTATAACTTTAATAATTCAGGGTATTTGGCTTTCTCTAAAATCATTACCATAAACCAATACACAATAACTGCGATTTTATTACATATAACACACATTAATACACAGTTTTTCACACTCATAAAATCAGATATACAATACTGTCGATCGACACAAACATTCCAATATTTCCACCATGCACCACTACCATTACTCTCTCCACCATTAATCCCGTTGTCTACTTCTTTCATCCAGTATTACCAACTTCAAACAAAAAATATAACAAAATACTTAAAATTACCCAGGTTCTAAACATCCTACTATAATGTGTGGCCTTCTTTAATTACTACAGATATATACATTATTTACAAACTTTGACTACCTGTCCAACTATCCACATTAGAGTTTTCCATGGTTTTCCGAAATCACTCCAGGTGAATACCGGGATGGTTCCTTCAAAAGACCATGCCCGAATTCACTCCCGTTCCTTGTCCCATTCCTTTCCCGCCTCTAATGACCTTAACTTCGATGATGCGTAAAGCGTTGTTGTTCGAACATGTCTTTGGGCGTATATTTTGTTTCCTTGATTTTTTCTTGTTCCAACTGAGGGACAGTATTGAATGTATTTACAATGTCCTTTTACTTTTGTTCCCAAAATCTCTTCATCCATTTGCTGAGGTAATTCGTATGCTCCTCTGTCGATGTCTGTGTTTTCGATTTTATTTATTGTGTTCTTACATATTCTTTCATACTGAGAAGAAACGAGCATACACCCTTTAATAATTATGTAATGTAACTTATCTTATTGTAATTTTATTTTGCCACTTTTTTTGTAATGATGCTTTAGAGGACGATTTGAGTACATGTAATGAAGTGAACGATGTGAGGATTGCCTCTTGATGCCTTTAGATAGCGCGTACGGGAGAGAGGTAATACAGAGCGTATGAGAGAGAATAGATTGTGAAGGTAGATGACTATGATGGATTGGGTATGATGAAGTGGTATTAACTTATTCAGTATTGGATACTTCGAAGGAAATTGTTATCGTTTAATGGTGATGAGAATATAGAAATATTGAATCCAAAGATGCCTTGAGAGGTGATAGGTTAGTGGAGGAAGCACTGCGACAAAGCCTGTTTCGTTTCGTTTTCAGAACTCTAAGAATGTGATTTATTAATCGGAAGAAATTTATTTTATATGTGGGTATGATAATACCTAGCGTCCAATGGGAAATCAGATGAAACCTAAACTGAATGCCTATAAATGTATTCCTGAATTCCAATCATATCTACATAGTTGAAACTGACCATCTGCCTACAGTGTCACGTAAAAAGCTATTACGCATAGTTAACCTCATAACACACGCTATTAAAATCTTTTTAAGTTTAGATTGCATGTAATGGAATTTTCTCCCACAAAGTTGTCCAAAATTGCATTTATTTGTCTCGCAAAGCACCCTTACACAACTTACAACTGCTTTGTATAAATGTGGAATCAACTCAAAAATCGTGCTTCCATCAACATGAGTAACATTACACTTCATTGTTCCATGGAGCAGCTGACATCTGCTATCACAATTTCGTGAAAACGCTTACTGGCAGACGACCATTTAGCATTTGCGTCGAGTCCTGGTTTTGAATTCTGCTATGCACCCTTTTATTTTAGTGGCAATGATTAGACTATGTGAATCCTGTAAGTTTTTTGAGCTATGAACGAACGGTCATAGTCAACGAAAGCTATTCAGAAACCTTTGCACTTCCCGTATCCAAATATGATTCCATTAAATCGAAATTTTCCCCTGACTCTAATTGAAAATAGTTATTAAAAACAAGAAAAGGACGGTTGAAAATTTTATAAAGGTCACGCGTTACCAATCTCATAAACAATGCCAGAAATTATTATCAGAATTTAGAATGAAGGTGTTTATGTACGAACTTCTACCTTTAAGTTGGTAGGCGTACAAAACTGTACAAATTTTAAATTCCAGCTGGTATAAATAATTGTTACAATATGTAGCTTTTTTATTATTGATTTCGTACGTACACATTACTGTAAAAGTATCTTTACTACTCAGGTAACCGCAATGTCACTGCCCAGTATTTGGACAACAGCGTGGTCTGGAGTTCCTCATCAGCATAATGTTAAACACGGGCGAAAGTAGACAGTAACAGAATACAATCATTCAAAATGGAATGACGTTTATTTTGTGGTCCTTGTCGCATCTGTAAAAGACACATTCAAGAACGGTTGCATGTCGTCTGATGAGAAACATTCTGTGAGAAAAGTACCACTCGGAAGATAACAAGAAAAGTTTCTTTACAAAATCATGGAATAGTTACTTCACAGGCGTTTAAAAGTTTGAGAGCATTTAGAAATTTTATAATGTACCCGAAACACTCATTTAATGCGTGATTTGGCCTCAAAATATTTGTAATTTCACAGGAAGGTGTCTTTTTCGTTCTATGTCACCGTCCAACCGAGAATCAGAATATGAGACGTTACTTCCGCAACTGTGAAATTGATTCTGATTCCGAGCTTAGCAGGATTCGCAGATAACGGTTGCTCAATGAAAAAGGATCAAATAAATCGGGTCAGAAATGCAATTGGTATCTCATGATCGATCCACCAAATTGGGAAACCCACATCAAGTAAGTCCCGAAATGCAGTGAGATATTGACGTGCTTGCCCTTGTTCATGGGTATTCAAATCTTGCGTTCTTCTTCTTTTGTCCTCCCCTGCAAAGTCATAAAATACTAAGACAGTGAATCAACCCATTGTTATAAATAAGCGTAATTAAGACTGACTACATGACTAAAAGATCGAATGTTCATCTTGAGTTAACTGTTAATGACAACTTTTTTTTAAAGTATTTCTAGATACACAACGCCAATACCTGCAGCTAACCTGTTCCTAATCTTAAAGTAGGTACATAAATTGCGAATTTTGCTGCTGTTTAGGAGAGCAGGATGTTAGTGAAACTTCGGCTGTTTTATAAAAAAAATTACACTTTAACCGATTTTCTAATTTGCTAGAACAAGTTTCGTCATGCTTCAAAATCCCTTAAGTATCTTTTGGATCAGCTTGTAATTACGGAAGAGGAAACTCGAACGACGTTTGGAAAGTTATTGATAACATCATAAATCTTCGAACATTTTGGAAACGGTACGAATGACTAAAATGGAGATATTACAGTTCTCCGCATCCATACATAGTCGACATAAAGACGAACAGTTGAATTTCTATGGGTATGTGAAGACGATGTGCAACAGATGGTTACTAAAATAACCATTACAGAGCAATTCACATGTAAAAAAGAAAAAGAGGTAGACCAGGAGACAGGCGAAGAGAAAGAAAAATCGTAAAAGGCGATAAGGACAATGTGACCGGATAGATAGATAAAATTTATTGTCTCTTATCGGAAAGCGGAGCATCATGTGCAAACAACAACTTGGCATATATATAATATGCTACTAGGAAAGAAAATTTTTCAGACTTTCATCCGGCTTAGTATAAACGAGAGTGGTAGAGCGGTAATTCTCTGGCCTCGCATTCAGGAGAACGAGGGTGCGAATCTCCATCCGCTTATCTAGATTTCGGTTTTCCAGAGCTTCCAGAAATGATTCCAGGCGAATGGCGGGTTGGTTCCTTCAAAAGGCAATCACCGAATCCCTTTTCGTTACTTTCCTCCAATCCTTTCCGCCTCTAATGAACTCGATTTCTACGAGACGCAAAACCATAGCAAAAAAGAAACTCAGTATACGGAGATTACTTATATTATTGCAATTCATTCTGCAGGTGTATTAAGGGTAATAAAAAATTTACAATTTTTCTAAAATATGGACCAAGTCACGGTAGTGAATAAAATGCAGTATTTCTGTTCGCTTTTACAGTGGCTTTGTAAAGATGAAAATTAACTTTCTGGCTTCTGATTATTGCAGGGAGAAGTTTATATGACTCACAGATAGCTTGTTATCTCCTCTACATAGAATTAGGCTGATAGGAATGGGGAAAAATAGCGTGATTTTATTAAGATTTAATTACTGGAGATCTAGCTGGGGTATTGCGTAAGGGTATCTCTATGCATTCCACAAACAACTGTTCACAGCCGAAGTTCTTCGTTTCCTCAGAACCGCTATAAACGTTTATACCGATTTGATTCAAGTAATATTAAATAAAATTTTATCATCCAGTAAAAGGTTGATATAGGACAATAACTTTTCAGTTGCCGTTTTATATGTATCGGACGTCGGGCTCTATTTTTTACAGGTACGACGAAGCTTTAAAAACTTCACTCACTTGTGAGGCCGTAAAAATTGTTATGCCTTCACTGTAGTTGGATGAAAAGTTTGTAGTTACAGCAAAAGCAGCGACGTTATATGCATGCTGTAAAATGTCTGAGAGTACGAGAACGCCGAAATATTAACCTGATCGGTAGAGACTATTAATAAGAAATATTTGGCGCTATTAAGATTCATTTTGCATTACGGCTCACGTTTAATAACTTACGATTTAGTTGGACTTAATTAATTTCAAGCCAGTTTTGAACGGAGGAGTATATAAACGGAGAACGGAGGCTTTATAAAATGGTTTGGAGTATTATAAACACGGATTATCAGTAAATTCATTGAATATCGCTCTAACACATCACTCGTGATTTTAAATTTAATAACTTAATAAGAGCTATTTTTACTTCACAATGAAACTGGAACAGCGTGTAGGTTTCAATGTCTATATGTAAATCATACTCAAAAGATAGTTTGGCTAAATGGAGAAATAGAACCAATATTGGTACAGCAATAAGTATGTAAAACAGATTAAAATCCCGCACTACCAACTAGACGGGACCTCAATTACTTCCTATCAAGTAGTAAGCTTTTTTATCAAAAATACCTCCGCTAGAAACAGCAAAATTTCTATATAGCAATGAATACAGAATAGTGGAACCTGATTTTTGTTCCTGCATCGCGTATAAGCCTCCTGGCTTTAACCAACCAAGAAGCTTAAGGACTGTCTTAAACAGAATAAGCACAAGACATGGTAGACGTTCTGATTTCTTCTATTAATATGGTTGGTTGGACTTCTCAGACTGTGGTTGTGGAGCAGGAAGATAGACTGTTCATCATTTTGTGTCACAGTGTGATCACAGGACTTAAGGGGGAACTTCACAGACTCCATCTGCAAGAGTGGCGCAGCAACAGAATAGTCGAGAAATCTTAATTTTAATTTTTGTAGTCGAGTCAGTGTCGAGCAATTTTTCGTAGTATTTCGAATGTAATTAATGTATTTTGTAACAGGTGCGATGTACTCTTCTGTGACCATACGATAAATAAATAATTATTGGAAACAAATGTTTTGTTGCTCTCCTCATTCTATAAAGATGCAACTAGAAATAATAAAATACTATTCGTATATATGGCAGTAACTTCGTTCAACAAGAAGTTCCGTGCTTGGGATCGATATTTCCCCATAAGAGCGCTATCTAATGATGTGGCCTCAAGAAAACATAAGAAAAACTTCCAACAGTCGTGCGAAGAGAAAGGATATCAAAATCACATTAGCACCAGAAAAACGTACCTTCTAGAAGAGGAAATGCTTGTTAATTTCAAGCATTTATCTTGTTCTAATATAAAAAAAGAATTATGAAGCTGTAGGTAAGGAGTGAAAGATTGATTCTATGAAACAAAGGTGAGTTGCAGGGAAAACCAATAATGGGAAACATTTAGACAAACGAATTATGTTTAAAATTTATCGGACATAATAAGAATATGTTTAATGGAAATTTTTTGTGAAATCGCGCAATGATATATATGGGACTAATCGATAAGGCAGTAGCGTGTACATTTGAAACGAAGTCTTTATTATATGACTGAGATACTTAAGAAAACTTTGCATGAAGCAAATGCGCTGTAAATATATATCACAAAATAGGAAAAAAGGAACAGCTGCAATCATCCAGTCTTAACTGAGATAAAAAATTATAGTTTAATATGTGATTACACTATCATAATAAATATTCGATAAATTTGTAGTGAAATGATTTCAAATGGTGGTTAGTGCTCTCAGTTGCGTTAACCACTTTTATCATTAACCTGACCATTACATCGGCAATGTGCGAATGCATGATGCAGTAAACACCCACTAAAACAACAACATAACTGCCTCGGAAACAGAATAAAAATACAGTTTATATATTTGCACAGATGGCGTGCTATTGGTCCTGCTGGTGAAAGCTACTGGAGTGCGGCTGTTTTGCACCCTCTGTAAATAGATGCAGGTGGCGGTTCGGAATGTGTAACATATATTCGTGTTGCACATCTCAGTCCAAAATCAACGTTCGGTTGACCGATCGCACACAGCTGTGAAGCAGTCAGTTGAGACTGGTAGTATCAAGCACGTAAACAGTAATTCTTTGAAAATAGTTGTTTCAGGAATCATTAATGACATAAAAACTGCGTTGTTATGTGCAGTCTATATCATAATAATTTTCGTGTTTTTACTTTATTTCTCGAATAATTTCGTTCCAAAAAAGAAATTTGTTACACAGATACTAATTATTTCCTTCGTTCATCAAGTTCAAAATTGTAACGTGACACTGATCCCAGATCCCATCTTTACAGTAGTTCATTTTGAGTACAACTTCAGAAACACTTTGCTGTAAATTATTCAGCAAATCTTAGCCAACTATATTATGCAATTTAAGAAGCTTTTAACTTGTTAGTGAGCAGCTTGGTGCAGTGGTGGAGATGTATCGTTCAAGCAGGTGACTAGCATCTTGAGACTTTGCTAGATTATGTTGGTGTTTTTTTTTTTATCTAGAATGCACACATTTCAAGTTCCCTGTAGCTACGTAATAATATATTTTTTGTCAGATCCGGGCAGAAGTGTGTGAAGGTCGCCGAGACACGTCATTTTCTGACCAGTTAGGCGGATGGTCGGCCATTCTCGTGGAGATATAGAGACATTGAGACACTCGGTTAGTGGATAAAATTTCGTAAAGTTTAGATATCGTAGAGATAGACTAATTGTTTATTAAACTGAATAAAGGTACCAAAACTACAGCAGGGATTCGGTAGTCGTGCTACAGGTGAACTTGAGCTAAGCAGTTAAGAGCTCAGTGGTAAATAAATAAAAAAGTATAATAGGAACTACTTCTGTCGGGTACCCTTGCCACAAACATGTCAACAAGGCTATGAGTTATCTTACATGATGATCGTTGGACAGGGCTAATAAATGGATCAGAACTTGGACTAAGAGTTTCAGTCTCAAACTGGGAGAAGGGTGTCAGGTGCCTCACGTATTTAATAGACGCCCCCTTATGAAGCAATTATATTACAGTCGCATGTTACGGGTTTTTTCTTGAAGCGTAGATCTACCGGTCAAGCAAGAGCAAACTGTCCGGCATCTGCGTAGTAACGGATAGCTACCATGTACGGCACTGTCCATAGCGTTTTTTTTGTTTAGGGCTTTACGCCTTGTCGACGTTAAGATTATAACAGCTGGGAGAAAAATGGGCTTAAACAGGAAGGAATTCAGCCGTGGTCCTTGGAAGGAGCCATCCCGGCATTCTCCGGGAGTGATTTCGGGAATATATGGAAAAAGAAATTCTGGACGGTCCGAATGTAATTTGAACCAGCCTGTTCGCAAATATTAGGTCCGACCGTTACCGCTCACCTACAGGACTCGATCAGCACAGCGAAGCATTTTCTTTTGAAAAGAAAGTCCTCCTTCAGTGACAAAGAAATGTAACAACAGTATTGTAAGTCGATGACATTTAGGTGTGTGAAATCATTTAAAAAAACTAAAAGATTATTGGTATTTTTCACTCATTGCTTCTATGAGTTATCGACATCGTATGAACCACTGATTACCTGTATCAGTTGACTATTTTATGTGTAATATAATTTGTCATACACAAAGCTGATGCTAAATTTAAATTCTCTATGTAATTCAATCAGGTTTGGGTTTATTAATGTCCATTAGCCGTTCACATTAGGTTCAAAGCAGATATACTGCATTTTTCATACCTCTATTGTTCTCCTATCTACGGAAGCTAGATAGTATCTGAGTTTATTTGTTAAGACAATCCGAGAATTAACACCACAGTTCCTGTGCTTGAGCATTTCGTTAAATTCCTTTGGATTTGCCGAAAAGGCAGTTACAGCATTTAAAAACTATATCGAGTCAGAAACTCATACAATATTAGTAGTTTACTGATATTTCATGACAACGTTTCAAATGGTTTCTTCTATGTTTCAATGTTCTGTATGTAATCGTATATCTGCTACATATTATAAAAATTACAATACATTTAACTGAATGAAAGGCTTCTTCAGTTAACAAAGAAACTGACAGATAAATATTTTTTCCTTTTGTTCTTAGTATTCTTCTTTGAAATACCTCCGGTTTACCGAAAGATTAATATATTTTTTATTTTATTTTAGATAACCGTAAGTTTCATCAACTGCTTGGGTTAGTAACTGGAATGCCCTTTGCCATAAAAGGGAGTGTGAGAAGGAATCATGTTTCATTTAGTATTCTGGGATAAATTTGAGTCATAAATCCCAACACATTTCCACGAGAGCTAATACTGGCAACGATCAGTATATATACTTACCTGATGGAAGCATGTAGGTTCACAGTAAGAACAGAAGATTTAAATCATTATTCTAGTATTATCAAAACACAGTTATGAAATAAGACGAGCTATTTTTTTTTAATGTGATGATAAAAAAATGTAACCCTCAAAACCAGCGGAAACTTTCCCGGCCATTGATGCTGTGCAGTATTCACGAATATCCATTCGGCTGGATACCAGTAGATATTACATTGTAGGTCTGAGTACTTTAGAACAATACGAAAGTAGTGTAAATTATTTCATATTTGTCCTGAATACATGGTGTACTAGTTCTTATGGTACTATAGCTAATTGGGCATATATGTAATATTTATTCTGTTTTTCTGTATTTTTTTAATCTTCTTACCGGAATTAGTGTTTAATGTTAACTGGTGACCAGAAAACGGCATAGAAATGATATTTTTACTTCCTGTACTTAATAAGTGTGCTGGCTCTGCTGTAACTATTAACAACTAATTCCATAGACATGATTTAACAACACATAACTGTTTATCTCATCTAGTGCTTCAACAAACTAATTTTCTGTGTATTCTTCGCTAAGTTGTTCCGCTACAAATACCAAGAGAAATAAGTAGCATTAATGGTCAGTTGAGGAGTTGGAATTTTAATGCTCAGTTTAGCCGGTTCACTCGTAACTCTTCTCTTCTTGTTCTGAAAGTGGTAAAAAATATTTAAGATCGAATAAAAATGGTTTTTATTTTCACAGGGGAAAACTAAATACGTAGCTACAGCTGACTCTTTTTTTCTGTCTGTATCACAATATGCCTGCTAGCGAGAAATAAATAAGTAATAACAAGTGTATCAGGATTGAATGCTATATATGGATTCGAGAATCTAGCAGTCCTCCGGAGACATCCGCTCGATCTTTTGTTTCAATGCCGCTTGTCTCTCTACAGGGCGCCGCGCATGCGCAGTGCATTACGCATGCTAAACGGCCGCGAGCCATGCGCAATTCCGTGCACCAACCAGTGCTCAGCCAACGAACACAGCCTACAACCCTAATCAACGACGCTCGTAAGAAAGCAACAAGTGTCCCACAAGCAAACTCATCAAGGCCCTATCTAACAGGTATCGTTACATTCCATTATTTCGCATGGGCCAACCAAAGACCACGATATTAAACATTTTCACTTAGTGTTGGCCCTGATGATCTTGTTGCTTTCTCCCCTTCTTCCAGCTGGTAACAATATCACGGGTTACTTTGTTCTCGAGCTTTTTTTGTCTCATAATCCGATAAAGAGTCATCAGTCACTGATGTTTTGTCCTTTACTACTAGTTCCTGCATATCTTTGGTATCCTCCCTGTTCTTCCAATAGGTGAAAAGACGGTTGGTCAGTATGGTTGAATTCATGCTACGGTATGCCTGTAAATAACTGTGTATCTTCTTGAAGAAGTCTGTGAATTTTCTCTGTATTATTTTTTAGTTTTTGTTGGATCTTCTATTTCCCCCTTCCTTTCTCAGAGGTTTTCATATCTTATTCAGTATCTGTCTCTCCCAGATGCTAAGGATTTGGCTATAAAAGTGCTGCTGGACCGATGATTCCACGGGAATAAACGAATTCGGTATTGCGCGAGAGGCATATGTTATATTTAGGGTTCTTTATCTAACTATATCGTAGCTTGGTATCTTACAAAGGTTTGCTATTGGGTCTCTTTTTGGCAAAATATCCTCCAGTTACTCTCAAAAGTACTGTAACTTGTTAATTTTCTTCTATTTCCCCATTTCCTAACTTAATGGGGAATTAGTTAAATCTATACCAATTATTAAAGTAATGATTATGATATTAATGTTGATTGCAATAAATTTCATTTAATATCGTAACGTTAAAATAAAAATGTAAGTAAATAGAAGGGTGAGCAGTCTGGTGAAAGTGTGATGATGAGAAGGACGCTTAGAATCTGACATTTGAAGCCATCCTTCCCATGCATGGAAGTAATTGGCTCCCTAAGCAAGGTCTTCCTTCTGTCAAACGTTGGCGAAATAAAACGCTAGCCAATAGAGAGCTGACCTGAGTTCCATCTTTGACCGTGATACACCAAAGCTCATAAGTAAATTATGTTAGAAGATGATTAGATATAATCAAGAAGCGCAGCTGACCCCTCCTAAATTTAGCTAAATAAGTGAGGAATACCTATTGGCTTGATGAAAAAAGTATCGTTATCATGCGTATACACAAATCTACCAAACATTAAGGAAATGGAAAGATCATTCCTACCAATCTGTTATACTAAACTAACTTAGTTCATCCCGAAGGTTGATTGGATCCTCCCGAAGGAGGCACACTAAGCCATTGTGTCAGAGGTAGGATGGCCAGTTCCTTTCTTCTGGGACTACAGGTTTACTTTGAATCCGAACCACTGAGCGGCCTGACTTAGCTCATATGATCAAACACAATTCTTAAAAATTCCTATGCCTGCCGGGACTCGAACCCCAGGCTGGAGCAAAGAACATTTTGAAAGCAAGTGCCTTAACCACTGAGCTACCAGACCACTCCTACCTGTTATATGGTCAGTAAATTCCATTTCTCAACCGGAGTGTCTTAAAGACCCACTTGCATATTTCAGTAATAAAATATAACAGTGACTTACGCGCTGGAACCTAACGAAGTTTTTGGCCTGCGCATTTACCAAATAATAATAATAACATAATAATAACTTCTCTTCTTTACGTTAGCTCACTTGTGTCTTACCTGGAATAGCGTCAAATAATTTACGAAATATAAGGAACTTTCCCTTCAGTCTATAGTCACTTCAAACCATCCTCCAAAATTCAAAAAATGTTAGAAAGGAAATCTCAAAACTACTATTAATAACAGATGATTGTAATTTCAACTTAAGTCTTTATGCTCTTAAATTTCTTAGACTCAACGACAGGTACATTACGTAAATTACTATTAGAAGATTCCACACACAACAAGTTTTTTCACCAGGTAACAATTTCTTCCTCTCAAATAAAAAAAAAAAAAATCCCGAAACACAGTTCTGTTGTTACCAAAAACAATACCTTAAGGCTACATAATATTATTCACTAAACTCAAAAATAGTGCAACATTAGAAGTTTGCTATTTCCAATTAATAAAGTTCTCAGCATTTCCTATTAATTACTTGCAAAGTTGTTAACACATTATTTTAAAAAAAAAAAAAAAAAAAAAAAAAAAAAAAAAAAAAAAAAAAAAAAAAACCTTGATGGCTGGTTCACAACTTCTAAACTGGAGTAAAGGCTTTTGGGAATATAAATAGCAGTATTGATTCGTCGATGTTTTCAACAATTGCGCAGCCACTAATATTCGACTTATAATTAATTTCGTTGGTATTTTATTGCTTCACTAACCTATCCCACTTATACCCTTGCGAAGTTCGGCGAAAAAACCTAATTTGGAATGATTTTACTAAGAATCCTCAATTTATATGAACAACAAAATACACCAACCAATCAACTTACTCCTCGACCAAAAGACAACAGGTCAACTAATATGGCTACCCCAAATAACTGGTTGCTAATATCAACACTGTCACAAAAATTAAAATTTTGTTATGGATCGGAAATATTCCTTCCAACGATGACTGGTGATGAAAGATCCACGCTCGATGGTTGCAGTACTATTTATACACTTCGCCAAACCGACGCTTCTTCTGATACAATCAATCTACGCGTTTATCCTCCCGCGGAGTACCGTGTCGCAATCTTTATCCCCTGCCGGTGAATCCTTGTATTGCACCACGCTCATAATTAATAAATCCTACGATAAAACTCAGAATAATGTCCTAAAATACACTCTGCACAGCCTTAGAGCCGTCACAAGTGCCAGTAGACGATCCTACTAGGTACTTCCCGTCAACAACTAAAAAATAAATATTTCTATTTCCCTTTCTGCTTAGGATTATAAGCATCTGTGTGGTTATAAGCAAGTATGATTTCAGCAGTACCAGATGGGAATTATTTCACTAGAATTTATACGAAAGTGCATGAGAGATAGGATTAGAGACTTAAGCAAAAGTATCAAATGTGACATTGTTTAGATTGTAATACATCTTCAGAGAGTCGAAATAAAAAGGCGCAATTAACAGCTAGGGTAGTTAATAAGATATACCGACATCCTTTTAAATATTAAAGATTCTTGATATGTAGGTAGACGGAACCTTTAGCAACATGTTAAAAATTTAATGACCATCCACAAGGTGCCAGGCTACGAGTTCGCTAGGAATCCTTATGAGTTACAGACAGATCTGGCAGTTGCCAACAAAAACACGAAGAGTAGGTTCCCCATCCCTTTCTTTTTATACGTGTGTCCATGCATTAACTTGTCAGATAAAAAAATAGAGCAAGTAGGAAGAAAGAGATAGTGAGTGGCAACTCTCTGGTGAGAAAAATAACAAAAAGTACGGATAAAAGCAGAGATCTGGGAAGAGAAAAGAAGTGATAAGGACGTCTACTCCAGGCCTGTGTGATCATAAGCAGATGAAATGCCTAATGGCCGCTGATAACGATGTTAAGAGTTTTTTTTTATGTGAAAGCGTATTAAATACAGAATTGGACAGTAAAACAAATTTGTTATTTAATAATACGAATCTGAACATGACAGGTTTTTAGTAGTCTTCCAGAAACAACAAATTTTCAGAATATCTACTATATAATTTCGTAAGCTCATCCACTCACCTCGATACCTATTGGCTGAAGATGGTGTCACGTGTCAGCCTTCGCTCGCAAAACAGCGACCAGAGATACCATTAGTAGAAATTCGTGGTTATGTCTACAAATTAATAGCTAAGCAACTACTACCAAATTAATAGTCATAATACTGTCATTAGGTTTGCTTTTCGTAGCGTTTCATAGTTAAAAAAATATCGATTACTTTTTCGGCTGAAAAAACGTTGATATGCTTTTCAATAACATGTTACTAATGAAAGCAACTTAAAAAAATAAAAATAAAACCTTTTAAAAAAATTAAATTACTCATGGTCTCTACTGTAACCATGAATTCCAATTGTCATTCGGGCTTAGCATAAATATCAATTTAATTAAAACTGTCACTAATGTTGTTGCTTGACCAAAGTTTATGCATTACAGTTTATTTGCTTTTCAGGTATTTTACTGACCACTTTTGTCGATGGTCTTTATTCATGTTCACTGTACGTGAGTTATTAGGTTATTTTAAGTGGGCATCAGACCAAACATGTTACCGAATCAACTATTCTGCCAACTTATTTCTGCGGAGTTGCTCAACCGTTTCATAATATGGAATGTGTATTAAGTTATCTGGCCGTCACAGATACTATGACCAATAATAAACAACATGATGCTTTCGAAGTAAAAAGGATTTTTTTTTAAAAAATTTTTTAATTTTGGATAGTGAACTTTAAGGGTCAAATACAAGTCAAGTTCGTATTTAAACAAGTTCGAGTGTATGACGTTTGAAACAGTTACATGATAGCACGATCCTTCCTGTCCGTGTTTAATACCTACCTCTATTAATGCTTCTGAGTTCTTCAAGCTCAAGAGATTTTATTCATCCTAAGGGTGAAACACAGATCAAGCTTATATTTGGCCAGAGCAGATCAACCTGTCATAATCTTTCATCGTAAAAACTGGAACTATTCTAGACCCGTGACGATACACAAAAAAAAGTCACGGGCTTACACTAGTTGTCTAAATAAATAACCGGGACAGCTGGCAACTTCTGTTTAAAATTTAAGGAGAACTGATCTGTAAGTAACATGTTAAAAATCTACACATTAGCACGTTACTAGTCCATTAGGAGACAATTTTTTTTGTTGCTCTGGCTTTGCGCCTCAGCGACATCGAGATCATTAGAGGCGGAAAAGGACTGCTAGCAAGGAACGGGAAGGAATTCAGCCATGGACTTTCAAAGGAACCATCCCGACATTCGCCTGGAGTGATTTGGGGAAACCTTGGAAAATCCAAATCTGGGTGGCAGGAGGGTGATTCGAAGCCACGTCTTCTTGACACGAGACCCAAGCTCTACCAGTCACCGCACTCGGTATCAATTAGAGACAGCGCTGACAGTTATCAACACAAGTGGGAAGGGTTGGTTCTCCCTCCCTTTCCTTGCGCACGTGTATCCACGCGCTAACTTGTCAGAAACAAAAATTGGACAGGAGAGAAGAAAGAGAGAGAGAAAGAGGCAACTTTCTGGTGGAGAAGAATAACAAAAAGTACAGATAAAAGCGGAGAGCTGGGAAGAGAAAAGAAGTGATAAGGGCGTCGACTCTGGGCAGATCGTGGCCATTCGTTGAGCGGACGGCGAGCGTGCTCTGTTTTACGAGGGGGCTGCATATTGGGCCCGACGCAAATGTGCCGCGCTCCACATCTCGCCGTCTCACAGCACTTATTTACATTCATTTATATCTCTCCCGCCGTGTCGCGCGGGCATCTGTGCGTGAACGCGTCGCCGCGAGCTGCAAGGGAGGCCTTTTACTGAGATCTCCTACACAGCCGTTTGACAAGAAGCAATTTCGCTTTATTGCTTCAATCAAATGCGGGGGACTGCTTCAGTCGAAAAAAACCTGTAGCGCACGAAAGCAAACATCAAATCGTTATTAAAACCGGCTCATGTAACGTTCATTTGTGTGAAATTTGCTTATTGAACGCACGTGCTGTGCAGCCTGTTCCGAGCAAATAGCTACTTTATTTGAACGTTTTATGATTCCCCTCTCAACAGATACAGAACAGTCAGCAGCATAAAAAATACGTTCGTATTTCAAGGATGGTGAACTACTGTATGAGATAATCTTGGTTCAATTTACAGATAATTTCATCGTTTTTCTATAATTTGTATAATCTTAAACACAAACTGTCTCATTTATCTCGGTAAATGAAATGCGGATCGAAGAGTGTTGGTATAAGGCAAATTGTCGGTCGTATGAAAATATTGCAGTCTTTTTTTTTGTAAAAAAAAAAAAAAGTTTTTTGAGTATGATATATATCTTATTTTTAATTTCTCAAGTACCATATTGGTTGTTGCGCTGTCGTACCAATCTTTGTTAATGTATACTTCAGTCTTGTTGCCCTTTGAAAGCTTAGTATATAGCATACGTTGTTGGGAATGACTATAGTTACCGAGCGTGGTGGGTGAACGGTTAACGTTTTGACCTCGCATTCGGGAGGACGCGGGCTCGAATCCCCATCCGTGCTCCAGATTTGGGTTTTCCATGGTTTTCCCAAATCACTCCAGGCGAATGCCGGGATGCTTCCTTCAAGAACACCATAGCCGAATTCCTTCCTGTTCCTTGCCCCAATCCCATCTCGCCTCTAATGACATCGCTGTCAACGAGGCGTAAAGCCCAAGCAAAAAAAAAAATTATAGTCAGGAGGATGTGGGTTCAAATCCTCTCCTGAGTGTATAGATTTCAGTTTTCTATGGTTTCACTACATGAGAACGGTGGGATGAGTCTTTAAGGGGCTCCGGTAGGATGGAAAATGATGAATTTTGTCATTTTTTTTACGATTTTTGATCTTTGGAATGTCCTCTTCAATTTGGTGTATAATACATGCATACTTCTAACATATAAATGCTTTAAAAAAGACACAGAAACAACAGTGTCGAAGAAATGAAAGGATCTGATCGAGCTGTCATATTTCATGTTGCTTCAACTGATTCAGCTCCCAACCACCGACTCTGCCCCATGGTGCAAGTACAACAATGCACAAGCAGCAGTCCAAACATTTGTGCACAAGGAAGGTTTACCATATGCTGTCATTGGGGAACTTAGGACTATTATCAGGGATCTATCTGATAAACAACTACTGAAGAAGTGTTTACATTGTCGGACCCAAAATCCAACAGTGCATTAACAGTGTTATTTGGCCAAGAATTCAAAAACTGTTTTTGTATCAATTAAGCCTCTTCATTTTAGTGTTTATGATGCTGTAATGACTCTTAACAATGGAAACTTGTCAAGGTGTGTAGCATTGAAGAAACTAAGTATTAGTGTTGGTATCACACCATACAAGATATGTATAGGCTTGACCAGGAAAGGGTAAGGGTGTCAGAGAAAGCATTGAGGGAAGTGGAAGAAACGGCACGAGAAAAGAGAAGAAGACTAAAATAAAAACTGGAAGAAAGGTATCAGGACAATCCAGATCATTCTAGTTATGGTTCTGGAATGCACTGAAACTTTGACAGCTTTTTCCCGTAAGTTTACTTTTTGATAGTTTTAGTGTACCTTTTCTTGGAAACTACCTGCATGAACTTCCTGAAACTTTTAGAGCCTTGAAAGTATGTTTCTGTGAGTATTTTAACACAGGGATATTGTACTACTGTATACCTTATAGTTTGTAAATTATTGACTGGACCTCCAAAAGTGCAATAAATTTGAATATTTTTAGAAAAAAATAATACTGCTAAACCAATCGGAACTTTGAGAAATCCCCGTGTTGAAGTACTGAAAAACCATCATAGATACACCATGTTTTGTTTCAGATATGTATCACAATTAGTTGTTGAGAAAAGGTACAATGAAGTTCGCAAGAAATGCATGGGAAGGATACACCCTAACGGAGCCCCTTAAAAAGGCCATGACTGAATTCCTTCCCATTCATTGCCTCCAGTCCTCTCACGTCTATAATGAGCATATCGCTGACGACGACTAAAACTATTAAAAATTCTAGTCATAATTATTATCAGCAACTGAATAATCTCTGCAAATAGTAGCTGTTCCAAAATATTCCATGAGCAGGTCACAGATGACGCCTTAATATTACCACTATAGGAAATGTAATGTACACCGTCATTAGCTTTAGAACACATTCGTGTCCATGGGTCTCTGAAAGGTTTGTACCTGATGGTGACCGGCCCTATAATGACATTTCCAGTTACGATTCACTCGATTCCTCCTTCTCTATAAGTGAGAATATTATGAATCAGCTGTCCACTCAACGCGACGAATCAAGACATTTCTAAAATGTCACCAATTTAACCTAGATGACAATAAGTTGTTATGAATCTGTTTGACCACTGGCTTTATTGACAATTCAGATACGCAGTTAATTATAATGAGTGATGTGATTATGTAGTTACTGAATTCAGCCGTACTTGTTCGCAGTTCATAAAGTATTCGCTTACATTGTCTTTATAATTTAATAATTTCTTGAGTCAATAATCTTAACTTTTAAATAAATTCCGTAGAAACTATAATGCAGGAGATTAAATAAGTGCAGGAGCAGATTATTATTACTTTACAAAAGAATAGGAATGTAGCGTCGAAGGAAATGTCATCTTGCCGAAACGTTTTAATTCAGGACTTTATTCCTTTAATAATACAAAGTGGTTATTTCCTTATAAGAAATTGTTTTTCTGTTAAGCATCATGAAACAAGAAAGCCTAAAGTTAATGTAAACATCGTTTGAATAAGTAGTTGTTACATAAACACGTACATGATGTTTTTTATGTTTTGTAACTAATTTTCATTGTTTGTGTTCAGAAGCAGCAGGAAATATACAACCGTATCATGATTTTCTGATGGACAGCGAACTTCAAACTTTCGCAGTTAATGCTTTGTTCTGTTATTATAGCCATACTATAATTTGGTGTTATCATTCTATATGGGACAAGCATTTATTTTATCAACATAAATCCTCCACTCAGATTTAATTTTCAAATTATTCCACAGATTAATTTAGTTAATTAGAAATTGAAAGAAACTCTACCATAAATGTCGGAATGGTGTACAGGAAATCTGGTAGGTCTGTGTATTAAGCTGCACAGTAATTTTCAAATTATTTACGCAGATGTTGAAAATATATGCTGATTGACCCAAAAATAACCAAGTTACATAATAGTTGTTAGTCAGGCATCGCTGTAAAGTTTCATCTAGGATAATTAGCTTTCAGTAAAGTTTTCGAGGAACATTAAGTGTCTGAAAATCAAATTCTCTAGTTTGATCAAAACAAGAACCTTCCTTCATAATGTCGTACGAATTATCAGTTATCACCTGAGGTACCTTGTTAGCCAAAGTACGTCACGCAGACGTATGTAGCGCAGGAAACATCTTCCGGTGGCCAAACCCTACGAATATCGATTGAAATATCTAAATTGAAGTTTTCCATAAATTGATAATTTTTGTTCATTTGTGGAAAGTGAAACTTATTTTAAAAGTTATTTATCTTCATTTTCCCGGTATAAAATGTTAAAAACCCTTTTAATTAGTAGTTTTGCAGTAAAAATTAATTATCTAGAACTGAGACAAATGTATTTCGAAAAGGGCATTGTCCTTACCATTTAAACTTAACTAATAAATGTTAAAAAAAATAATTACTTCGGTTTCAATTCTTACTTTATCCATCCTGACGACTTTGTAATTGTTTTCAAGTTCGATTGATTTTGCAACCGTAAAATTACTTTTTTTTTCATCGAGCAATTGTGCATCTACAACATGTCCACTAAGAAAAGCGGAGCTTGCGTCAGTAGTTAACGAAATTAAGAAGTTTTGTTAATTCTATCAAAGCTGGAAGTGTTTAATGCGCCCTTAGTTAATAATGTTGAAGGATTGAAAAATAGGCATCTTTCTATGTACTGCCATGTCTCGCATTGCTATTTACCTCTGTACAAACATCTTGTTGTGGTGTCTAATGGATTTTTGTGCTCTGGACTTCACAGTGTTCACTATAGTGGCACTGAAGTAAGTGCACATTTTAATTTCGGAAGAAGCCAGGAAATTTTAAAAATGGAGGAGCATCTATAACAAAACGAAAGCGAAACGTTTTCAAGTCTAACCTTCTTCGTGATTGAGATTATAGATCACTTTCACACGTTTTATCTTCATGTTTTAGTCTACTTTTATTTGTTTACAATGCTTAGTTCGTTGAGAAATGATCGTCAGATATTTGTCTGGATGTTATGTCAGTTCTCAAATTCTTTGTAAAGTAATATAGGTACTTATAATTTCAGCGCATGAAGTAGGGTGGATAATCGAGGGTGGCATAAGCTTCAATGGAAAGGACAATGTCCTCTTAGGAAAGACATTTGCCTCAGTTATAAACAGATTAATTTTACTTCTTACTACTACTTAAAAGCGGTTTTGAATTTTTTATACCAGGAGAAATTACTCGCATAACTTTTACTGTAAGTTTCACTTTCTGCTAATGACCAAAAATCGCTGCTGCTATTAGCAAATATTTAAGAGAGGTGCCTGTTAGTTAAAAGAAAGCTAACTTTAAATAAAAGCACATTAATTCTGAATGATTGCACTGGAAGACTTTGATAATTTCTCACATAATTTTGTACCTAGTAACTAATCCCAGCGTTCGTTAGAATTAAAAAAACTAAAAGGCTAAAGAAGAATACTGATTTCCGTAATAATTTTTGGGACAAAAATATAATACTGCAAACTCTAACGGGCTAGGGAAATTAAGTATTTTAGTTTAGTATCCACAACAGTACTACACTGACGCCTTATCTGGCTCCTACAGCAGAATTCGAGGTCCAAATCTGGTTCGTTGTTCAAGTATGAGCGGCTAAATCCAGAGACACACTGTTGATCGATAGCTTAAAATACAACTAGGGCTGGCTCACCTAAATATTGAAGCTAACTGGTGGAATAAAACTTAGAAAGGATAGCCCAAAGCTTAATTTTCGCCAGCTATTTTGCGTATGTAGTCGTGTTTTCAGTATAATACATACATATATTTCTTCTCGCGAGATGGTAGCTATAAAAACCCAAAGGATGATATTTGTAATTTCTTGTTCACTGTTTTTTTTAGTATCTCTGACTATTCTCGTCTGTTCAGCTTGCAACTTTCTTTTCGAGCATTCATAACCAGGATTCCTATAAAAGTACTTCGACTTATCTACTTATCATCTTACGAGCAATAGACAGTATGTTCAATCTAGTATTCTTTCTAATCGTACTTTCCACTCAGTAACTTTGACCTTGTTACAATACGACTCCATGTCTTCAGACCAGTTTTTCTTGTAAAAAGAAGGTAATCCTATGAGTAGTATGTTGTACTACACCAAGGTAATTACTATAAATTAGGCTACAGTGACACAGAAGTATGGTGTAAAATTTCCGTTTGTGACCGGAATTTCCACTATCTTCTTCTTCTGGTCCCTATCCGTTACGTGTTTCGGCAACTATTTCGGCTGTCTTGTCTCTGTTCGTTAACCCTGGGAATAGCTCAGTAGTTGTCTTAGAGGTCAAGGTTAGACTTTTTAACGAGAATGTTCTTCCTCTGTCAGCACTTCTCTTTCGTGGTATCTTTACTGTAGACTGTAGGAATTGGTAGCGGCTATTATTCCTCGCGATGTGTCCAAAAACTGTGACTTCCCTATTTTCATAGTGATCAACATTTCCATATCCTTTGTCATTCTTCGCAGCACTTCAGCATTTGTGACGTGGCCTGTCCATTGGTATCCTTAACATTCCTCTACATAACCACGTTATCTAAGGTGACCCAAATGTTATAACGAAGGAAACTGACCAATTAATCAGCACGGCTAAGTACTATTTTTTCTGCAACACATATCAGTAAATGAGATTTTTTTAACTGCTTTATGTCTCTCAATGGCGAGGTCTTTAGAGACGGGAAAGGATGGGTGCAAGGAATGGGAATGAATTCGGCCATGGCCTTTTTGAGGTAGCATCCCGGCATTTGCCTGGAGTGATTTGGGAAACCATGGAAAATCCAAATTTGGATGCCCAGACGGGGATTCGAACCGCCGTCCTCCCGAATGCGAGGCCAGAACGCTATCCGTTACACCGCCACGCTCGGTAGTAAATGAGAATATATGAAATAGTACTTAAGTATCACAATCTGTGTAAGTATTAATACGTTATCTGTCTGTTAATTCACTCTCTCAGCTAGTGGCATGTATTTCTAATCAGGTGTCTGCAACAGACTTCTTTGAACTGATTGAACTTAACTTCTGTCCAGTAAGTAGTCAGTAATATTATCCGTATTTTCTCCTAAAAATTTTGTGATCAACCATAATACAAAAAAACTTATTGCGCATCACTGATATAAAATAAAATACACGCTCAATTTTTTCAGCCTACCAAAAATGTTCTATTTGCTAAGCATCTTGCCACACATAAATTAACACAATTTCGAGGTAATTTTTAAGTTCTGGTCGCATTAAAAAAAAAATAGAAACAACAAACGAATTTTAAGCAGGATTTCAAAAACATCATTTTTCACAATACCCGTTCATATTATGTAACAAAAAATTATTTTCTGTATACAAGTAAAATCTGCTCTTCATAAATGACCAAGAACACAAATTATTATAATATGCCATGTAAAAAGCGATATCATGTGATACAGGGCGTTCGCCGGGAAACGCAACCCACTGTTAGCGCTACAAGGAAGAAACTGCTCCCGGCGATCGAGCGCTCAGTTTCCGGCATTGTTCGACCGTCGGCCGCGGACTATTTCATAATAATTACGCTTCATAAACTTCATAAACTTGTGTGCTGAGCATTTAAATGTGACGTAATTCATTAGCTTACCTTATAAAAGATGCTGGAAGAATTGACCATCTTGTGTAATGCACATTTCACATCTTCTGAACATATTTCGAGACACACGCTGCCCTAACTGACTTAATGATTTTTTGGGTGACTGTTCTAGTCGAAAAGCGATATCGTCAATTTTCTCCTCTGTGAGAATACGGTTCACCGACAGTCTCTTTTTGTTAAAAAATGAACCCGTTTCTCTTACTTTTTTAACCAGACGCAGAATTGTTGATTTAGCTGGCAGTAAAGAGCCAGGAAATTCGCGACGAAATTTACTGCGACACTTTTTAAACGACATCTTCTTCACATATGTATCGTAGAGAAATATTCTTTGTTGCAAACTGTAACGTACCATAATTTTACTCACACTCAAACACGGTAGAGATTAATAAGAGTATGAAGCCCCAAACCAGCCAAACCGCAAAGAAACGTTTATTCACAACACTGATTAATAAGAGACTGAAGTCACAAACTATCTACAATGCAAAGAAACCGTTCTTAACAATGTAAGGGTCACTGCACTGCACTGTTGGGGCAGCGGAGGTGTTAAACAGTGCGGTGATTCACGGTGCCGTGTGGCGGGAGTTGCTGGCACCACTGACCGAGCAAGTTGCCGACGGCAACAGACTGGGAGGGTAGCGTTTTCCGGCGAACGCCCTGTACCTTATATAGCTTTAGAATTCGCATTAGAATTTGTCGCTCAGATGAGATTGTCAGATTGCAGAATAGAAATTTAAAAAAGTCTTGAAATTAAATGTACTAATTAAGTGGGATTTACAAATGGAAATATTGCAATTGAACCTTGATTATACATTGAAACGTGACACCAATTGCGATCATTAGCATCAGCATTATTATTTTCCCTCAACCCTATCATGTACATAAACAATCGCAAGAAACAGCTACTGAAAATCATAGCAATAAAGGTGTACTGAAATCCCATAAGGGATATTTTAATACCTTCCTCGTACTACGGCATTCAGAGTAATGCTGATTATAAAAACTTATGACTATATCCAGATATCAATCTTATCTCCACTCTTGCCTCATCGTAGTCCGGTACACCATTAGCACAATGAGGACACTACAAAACATGTAATCTAACGCAAGGAGCGTGCTTAATGTAAGTATTATTCAAAAACTGACTTCATAATCTGAACCAGTTTGTTACAGTAGCAACATGTACCAAAATATTACCTCATTCTTATAGAAGCAGTATCATATATAGTTCGTAACAGAGAAAGAATTAAAAAAACGAACACACAGCTGGTATTTGTGATTTATTACTATTTTCTTACAGTCAGCCGAAATAATTCAGTAACGTAAATTAGACAGAGATAGATTGCTTACTACAGAATTGTATAAATACGCTTGAATCGAAATTAACACGTTTCCCCGCATGAGAAATTGCTTCATTTATGTCGTTATATATCAAGCTTGGTGGATGCCACATTAAACTGTAGACATATTTTTCCATTTCTCATTCATAAATCACAAACTAATGGACGTACAGTATCAACGCCCGACAACGACTGAATTTCGTTTTATCCTTGTCTTTACACTTAATTGTATGAATATCTCAGTAACAGATAAACATTCTACAAACATTTTTTGACAATCACAACATCTGAAGTACATATGTACACAGGTTTACTAGTACTTACATCAAAATTTGAGGGGAAAACTGGAAACATTTTGTAACCCAGACCACTTGGTATTCATGACGCCAATTTCCATGTAGATACCGTATTTATTGTGCCAAACGGGACGATAAATGAATTTGGTGGGAGAGCGGTAACCTTCTGGCCGAGCGTGGGAGGTGAGCGGTAACGATCTGTCCCCACATTCGGATGACCGCGGGTTCGAAACCCTATCCAGATTTTCCATGGATTTCACCAAATAACTTCAGGCGAACGCGAGGATGGTTTCTTCAATAAGCCATGCCCGTTCCTTGACACAGTCCACTCTCGCCGCTAATGACCTAGACGTACACGAGGCGTAATGTTTGGGCCTAGAATTGGGGTACCAGCGGGTTTGATTACCGGTACGGCTATTCAGATTTCGGTTTTCCAAAATCACTCCGCGCGTAATGTCGGGATGGTTATGTCATAAAGCTCATGTCAGATTTTCCATCTGTCCCCAGTTCTCTCCCGACCCTAACCATCTCATCGTCGATAAGCCCGCTCCACCTATTATTCTGTAAAACAGTAATACCTCGTTATTTGCGGTGGTTACGTGAAAAACGATGTGCGGCAAACAAAATCACAGATAACGAGACTTCCAATTTATTTAAAATAGTTAGCTTCGTATACTAACGGCCGGGACACAGATTTAGATGTATTTTAATTAGAATAATTACTAATATAAAATCACTTTAATTAAATATTGTGTAAGTCAATCAAATGATTGAAAAACATTAATAAATGTTTCTGACATTAAAGCGGCAGATGAAATTCTGTGTTATTGTATTTTGTTTATTCGTTTTCCTTATTTAACTAATTCTTCACACGTCTCTAATACATTTTGAAAATCTCTTTTCATCTTCAATCCTCCATTCGTAAGCTGGTACGAATCTAGGATGAACTTACTGTATATGTTTCATTGAAAAATATTGTTGAATAGTTTTCGATTCTATTTTGGTTTTCAACCCTTTCGGTGAGGGTGATTGTAAATTCCTCTAGCTCTTCTAATATTGACTCCTAAAAGTTATTAGTAAGAATTACTTCTTAAATCTCTGTTTATATCTTGTTGTCACGCAATTGTCTCCTTCTATGTCTCGTGCAAAAGTAGCTATCTGAGTTAATGTATACTATACACTACTTATATATTATCACAGAACTTAAAATTCTACGAATAATGGTTTTTACGTATACAACCTCCTGGGGGTACTAGCACCGAGAATAATGGGTAAGCAGTAACATTGCATTCAGGAGGACGCGGTCTCGAATCACTGTCCGGACATCCAGATTTCGGTTTCCTATGGCCTCCTGAAATCACTCCAGGCACATGCCTGGCTGGTTACTTAAAAAGGCTATTGTGGAGTTCCTTCCCTTTCGTAGTCACAGTCCTTTCCCGCTCTATTGACGTCTACACTGAAGAAGCGTAGAGCTATTAAGAAAAAAAGAGAGGAGACCTTTATAAGGTCTCTGTAACTATTTTCTTAAATTTATTTTACCGCTGCTCCATATGTCTTATTTTTTATTACCAGAATTACAATAAAACCACACACGTTGACAGTTGTCGTCTAAGAAGTTTACTCCCTTCAAACTAAATCTATTCAAAACTACTCCAAAGACCAAAATTGAATTTCCTTCTTAAGAAAGTTCTAAGAATAATCTGATGAATTTTCAATGCTACAAACAATGAATAGTATCAAAATGAACGCATGCCACTGTTATTATTTAAACTGTTTTTCTACTAATACACATACCGCAAATACATTTTTTAATCAATTTCTCAACAAACGCCAACGTACCAGTACGAACGGAATTAAAGTCACCAGAGTTGTCATACAATTCGTTTTGTGCGCACTAATAACCACTCACACCAATAATACTTATAGTAAGAATTAATGACAGATGACCTTAAGAAACGTTTGCGGTTAGAAACAGATTTTAACTTGATATAAGAATTAGGGCTTTCCCGGTGTGTCGACTGCATAAAAACTGCTCGGGATAGATGCGATGTTTCTGGCCGTTCTCCGACTCCATCTTCTGGCGATGTGTTTGGTTTCTAGAGCTGTAACTCTTATATACCCCTCGCTGGTCAACGGTTTCCGTCGACGTCATAGTCACGTGCACCGACCACTTCTCCATGCCGTGATGGTGGGGCTGCCAGTACGGCGGGGAACTACGGGGAGTGTGGCGAAGTACGTGCTGGGGATACACGCGATGGAGGAGATCGGTGTATCCCCACCACGGCCGTACCCACATTCCCCGTAGTTCCCCGCGTACTGGCAGCCCCACCAACACGGTATGGAGAGGTGCTAGGTACACCTGACTATGACGTCGGCGGAAACCGTTGAGCAGCGACAGCTATATAAGAGCAAGGGCTCCAGGAAGCCAGCACTCCGGCAGAAGATGGAGTCGGTGAACGGCTCGAAACGTCGCTTCTGATTGACGAGAAGTTTTTATATACATTTTAACATTCTTCTCTTGCGTCAGATTGCGTACCGTAGTGAAACACAGATCTGTGAGACTCAAATCTATCGAAGTGTTAAAATTCAAACCAAAATCTGTTACAAATTTCAAAGAATGTACTAAATGTAAATTCGCTACCAATTTTGGATGTAGTTACTGATTTGGAATAGTTTCCAGTTGATAGAAAATTTTCTGGCGTTAAAAGAATTATACATGGAACCATCATGATATCATCCATAACAGACCCACTGAATATTTTGGCATTAATCAAGTTGTATCTTATCTAGGGGCAAATAAAATGAGTTTTTAGGGTCACTGAATATGACAACGTGACATGATCTGATCTATTTCTTCAGTTTGATCACTTTTGTACCATACATGGGTTCATTTTAACAAGAAATTAATTTCAAAGTGATAAAAATTTTTATGGACAATGATTTTGACGCGTGACGTGATCAGGCTGAAAAACAACTTGACCTGTATTTTAACCTGATGGATTGCTCTGTATAATACGAATAATTACTCTAGACTTTGTATGTTCTTGGATGTATTATAAACGGACAGAAACGATCTAGGTAGACATCACTTTTCGCCTGGTACTGCACCAGTCCACTGCTGATACGTTGAACAAGTGCAATTTGCGAGTATTGCAAAGCGATGTAACCAACCCTGATCGTGTGAAAGGTGGTCAGTTTAGCGAGACAGGTGTTAGGTAACGTAGGGGCAATGCCGGCACCGGGAATCTGCAGAGATGATAATTTTGAGTGACAGTGTGAATAGGACTGGAGGATCCCGAACTGGTTAGTGGTATTTTCTGTAATTCTAAAACCACCTTTGGAGAATTATTAGAGTATTGTAGGCAGGGTGGACCTGTTTGACGGTAGAGAAGTGAGTTGGGAGAGACAAAGCTTAAACGAATCAGTGGCAAGAAGGCGGAATTCTTTTCTGAACAACCTTCTGTCACAGGACAGAAACTAACCAATTGGACGCTGATAATGCGAGTCATAACGAATAACGGGTAAGAAGGAAGAGCCATATTATTAATAATGATTGTTAAAATTTATTTATCTTTTGACCTCT
This sequence comes from Vandiemenella viatica, assembly GCA_031002005.1. Lineage (NCBI taxonomy): Eukaryota > Metazoa > Arthropoda > Insecta > Orthoptera > Morabidae > Vandiemenella > Vandiemenella viatica. Next base: position 93,444,273 of record CM061919.1, on the reverse strand, counting down.
GACAACGGAGAAGAAGTGAATACGGAAGAATGATGGGGAGAATGGTGAGAGCTGCTGGGATTCGAAGCAAGTGTAATCATTCTGATTTTTTAATGATGAATCTCACTGATGACATTGCGCTGAACAAAGCAATGTAACTCTAGTGTGACGCGTGCAGTTATACTTACGTCTTCCAAGTCCAGTCGAGCAACTTGTCGTTACACCTGAGTTGAATGGCATGCTATTACTACAATAGCCACTGAGGGAGTGGCAGCACTTGATGTAATTAAGTACATTATCACGTCATTATTTGATCATCAATTGATTTGCCAGCGAGGAACGTGGTACCGTAAACACCGACTGCACGCCACTCAAATATCAGAGAACTTGGTAATATCGTCGATTTAATTATTGATCTGCTTCGATTCTAAAAGTATTGAACGTTTTAAAGACCGTCAAGAACTTGGCGTTGAAAATCGTGTAAAAGAATCTGTAACAGAACTACAGACAATCACTTTTTTGACCTATTATACATTTTACGATACTAAATATCATGTGTTCTTTTGTTTTGTTTCATGTTTTTGTTGATTGTCAGCTATCAGTTTATCAATGAAAATAAACAAATTCAGTAGAAGATTGAATTGAATATTTTGTTACTGATCCAAATGACACTTTACAAATATTTATGGAGCCATCCTAATGTGTTGGTAAATCTGGTTAATGTTATAAATAGTGTTGTAAAAAAAAAAAAAAAAAAAAAAATCTGACTTGAAAAAAAAAACATGAAAAAACTATGAAAAAACACGTTTTTTTCTGGCACATGTTTTTTTTTTTTATAACTACTAAATTTCAATTTTGTAAGGCACTTATCGTTTAATATGACTGTTTTAGAGTTTATACCAAGTACTTATCTTAATTTTTAAGTATACTATATTTTTCTGGTTCAATCGAAAAGAAAATTACGAAAATATTCGCAACATTGAATGAAGTTTTCTTTTACGAACGGTTACTTCCCGAAAAGGGTAAGTTGAGCGAGAAGGAATCCCCGTTGTTTGGATTGATACTCGCTATTTGAACTAGTGCTGCAAGCCCTGCGAATTTATGTGCAGACCTACCGATCTTTTCAAAAAATTGGGAATTTTAAATTTATCTACGGTTTTTTGGCTCTTTTTATTACTTATTGTGCTATCCTTATATTCGTATACTTGTGAAACTCTCAGTTAGTGATACTGAGTCATTAAATTTTCAGTAATTATAAAGCGTTTCCTTGCAACCGTTGGCGTAAAGCAACGATTGAAGAAGAAATAAAGCTCATATTTTGTATAATAATAGATTTAAATTCATACTTAAAAGACCGTAATACAGAATTATCGGCACAGTCCTTATGCACAGTGTGTACTTTGCTCACAATTTAAAATTGCAATCTCAAAATCTTTTGCGTACAGTACCTCCAGTCTTTAGACTGGTTTGATGCAATCCTCCATCCCTTCTTATCCTGTGCTAACCTCTTCATTTCTACATACCCCTTAAAACCCACGTCCTCAATTATCTGCTTCATATATTCTAATCTCTGTCTTCCTCTACAGTTCTTACCTTCGACTGTTCCCTCCACTAACAAATTAACCAATCCAGCATGTCTCAAAATATGACCTACCAGCCTGTCTCTTCTTCCTGTAAGCTTCTTCCATAAACTTCTTTTCTCACCCATCATTTCCAAAACACGTTCATTTCTTACTTTGTCTGTCCACCTAATTTTCAGCATTCTTCTGTAGCATCACATTTCAAATGCTTCAATTTTCTTTCTTTCCGGTATTCCTAAAGTCCATGTTTCGCTACCGTAAAGTCCTGTGCTCCACACATAGCGTTTTAAAAAGTTCTTTCTAATTCCTCGATCAATATTTGAAACTAAAAGGTTTCTCTTTTTCATGAAGGCTCTTTTTGCTAGTGCTATTCTGCTTTTAACAACATTCCTGCTTCGGCCATCGGTTGTAATTTTGCTTCCCAAGTAACAGAACTCACCCACTTCTCCTATTGCATCCGATCCTATTTTTATATTTAATCTGTTAGTATTGGTATCATTTCTGCTACATTTCATCACTTTTGTCTTACTTTGATTTATATTCAGTCCAAAATCTTCCTTCAGTATTTTGTTCACGCCATTCAATAACTTCTCAATATCCTCAGCCCTCTCTGCTAACAAGACAATGTCATCAGCAAATCGTAGCATACTGATTTTTTCTCCCTGAAAACTTATGCCACATGGAAATTTTTCTTTGACTTTCTTCATTGCTTCTTCTACATACAAGCTGAATATTAACGGGGATAGACTACAACCTTGTCTCACACCCTTTTTAACCGA
>CM061919.1:93394670-93440935 GCA_031002005.1 Vandiemenella viatica | reverse complement strand
TGAAGCTAATTTGTGGAATAAAACTTAGAAAGGATAGCTCAAAGCTTAATTTTCGCTAGCTATTTTGCGTATGTAGCCTTATTTTCAGTATAATCCATAAATGTGTTTCTCATCGCGAGATGGTAGCTGTAAAAACCCAAAGGATGATTTTTTTAATATCGTGTTCACTGTTTGTTTTAGTATCTCTGACTATTCTTGTTAAAACATTCAGTTTGCAAGTTTTTTGTTCGAACTTCCATAACCAGTTACCTTAAGGATTCTTGCAGAAGTACTTCGACTTGTCTGCTTATCACCTTACGAGCAATAGGCAGTATGTTCAGTCTCGTAATGTTCTTAGTCTTACTTTCCACTCAGTAACTATGAGCTTGTTACAATATGACTCCACATCTTCAGACTTCCGTTTTTCCTGTATGCCACATAACCAAATCTATTGGACGTATTCTCTTACAATGTAAAAAATAGGTGACCCTATGAGTAGTATGTTGTACTATACCAAGGTAATTATTATAAATTAGGCTACAGTGACACAGAAGTATAGTGCAAAATTTCCGTTTGTGACCGGAATTTCCACTATCTTCTTCTTGTGGTCCCTATCCGTTATGGATTTCGGCAACTATTTCGGCTGTCTTGTCTCTGTTCTTTAACCCTGGTAATAGCTCAGTAGTTTTCTTAGAGGTCCAGGTCAGATTTTTTAACCAGAAAGTTTTTCCTTTCTCAGCACTTCTCTTTCGTGGTATTTTTTCTATAGACTGTAGGAATTGGTAGCGGCTATTATTCCTCGTGATGTGTCCAAAAAAACTGTGACTTCCGTGTTTTTCACAGTGGTCAACATTTCCATATCCTTTGTCATTCTTCGGAACACTTCAGCATTTGTGACGTGGCCTGCCCATTGGTATCCTTAACATTCCTCTATATAACCACGTTATCTAAGGTGACCCAAATATTATAACGAAGGAAACTGACCAATTAATCAGCACGGTCAAGTGACATTTTTTTCTGCAACACATATCAGTAAATGAGTCTATATAAAATATTATTTAAGTATCACAATCTGTGTGAGTATTTAAACGTTGTCTGTCCATTAAATCACTCTCTCAGCTAGTGGCACATATTTCTAATTAAGTTTCTGCAGCAGACTTCTTTGAACTTCAAGTAGAGATTGATTGAACTTAACTTCTGTCCAATAAGTAGTCAGTATTATTATCCGTATTTTTTCCTAATAGTGTTGTGATCAACCATAATACAAAAAATTTATTGCTCATCACTTTTATAAAATAAAATACAAGTTTAATTTTTTCAGCCTACCGAAAATGTTCTATTTGCTAAGCATCTTACCACACATAAATTAACACAATTATCACAGGTAATTTTTAATTTCGGTCAAATTAAAAGGAAAAAAATAGAAACAACAAACGAATTTTAAGCGGAATTTCAAAAACATCATTCTTCACAATAACCGTTCATATTATGTAAACAGAAATTATTTTCTGTGTTCTAGGAGCTAAGTAAAATTTGCTCTTCATAAATGACCAAGAAGACAAATTATTATAACATGTCATATAAATAGCGACATAATATGATACCTTAGATAGCGTTAGAATGCGCATTAGAATTTGTCGCTCAGATGAGATTGTCAAATTGCAGAAGAGAAATTTAAGAACGGCGTGCAATTAAATGTACTAATTAAGTGGTATTTATAATTGGAAATTTTGCAATTTAACTTTGATGATACACTGAAACGTGACAGCAATTGCATTCGTTAACATCAGCAATATTATTTTCCCACAACCCTATCATGTAAATAAACAATCGCAAGAAACAGCAATAGAAAATCACAGCAATCCCATAAGGGATAATATAATTCCGTTCTCGGACTACGGCATTCAGAGTGATTCTGATTATAAAAACTGATGATCATATCCAGATACCAATCTTATCTTCTTTCTTGCCTCATCGTAGTTCGGTACACCATTAGCACAATGAGGACACTACAAAACATGTGATCTAACGCAAGGAGCGTGCTTTATGTAAGTGTTATTCAAAAAACTGACTACATAATCTGAACCAGTTTGTTACAGTAGCAACAAGTACCAAAATATTACCTCATTCTTAAAGAAGCAGTATCATAGATAGTTCGTAACAGAGAAAGAATTAAAAAACGAACACACAGCTGACATTTGTGATTTATTACTATTTTCTTACAGTCAGCCGAAATAATTCAGTAACGTAGATTAGACAGAGATAGATTGCTTACTACAGAATTGTATAAATACGCTTGAATCGAAATTAACACGTTTCCCCGCATGAGAAATTGCTTCATTTATGTCATTATATATCACGCTTGGTGGATGCCACATTAAACTGTAGACATATTTTTCCATCTCTCATTCATAAATCACAAACTAATGGACGTACAGTATCAACGCCCGACAATGACAATCCTGAATTTCGTTTTACCCTTGTCTTTACACTTAATTGTATGAATATCGCAGTAACAGACACACATTCTACAAAAATTTTTTGACAATCACAACATCTGAAGTACATATGTACACAGGTTTACTAGGACTTACATCAAAATTTGAGGGGAAACTGGAAGCATTTTGTAACCTCAGACCACTTGGTATTCATGACGCCAATTTCCATGTAGATACGGTATTTATTGTGCCAAACGTGACGATAAATGAATTTGGTGGGAGAGCAGTAACGTTCGGACCAAGCGTGGAGGGTGAGCGGTAACGATCTGTCCTCACATTCGGGTGACCGCGGGTTCGAAACCCTGTCCAGATTTTCCATGGATTTCACCAAATAACTTCAGGCGAACGCGAGGATGGTTTCTTCAATAAGCCATGCCCGTTCCTTGATACAGTCCACACTCGCCGCTAATGACCTAGACGTCGACAAGGCGTAATGTTTGGGCCTGGAATTGAGGTACCAGCGGGTTTGATTCCCGGTACGGCTATTCAGATTTCGGTTTTCCAAAATCACTCCGCACGTAATGTAGGGATGGTTATGTCATAAAGCTCATGTCAGATTTTCCATCTGTCTCCAGTTCTTTCCCGACCCTAACCATCTCTTCGTCGATAAGCCCGCTCAACCTATTATTCTGTTAAACAGTAATACCTCATTATTTGCGGTGGTTACGTTAAAAACGATGTGCGGCAAACAAAATCACAGATAACGAGACTTCCAATTTATTTAAAATAGTTAGCTTCGTGTACTAACGGCCGAGACACAGATTTAGATGTATTTTTATTAGAATAATTACTAATATAAAATCACGTTAGTTAACTATTGTGGAAGTCAATCAAATTATTGAAAAAGATTAATAAATGTTTCTGACATTAAAACGGCAGAAGAAATTCTGTGTTATTGTGTTTTGTTTATTCGTTTTCCTTATTTAACTAATTCTTCATACGTCTCTAATACATTTTGAAAACCTCTTTTCGTCTTCAATCCTCCATTCGTAAGCCGGTATGAATCTAGGATGAACTACCAGTATATGATCAGCTAAAGAAAAAATCTATTCTAATATTCTCACTTAAAAATATTGTTGAATAGTTTTCGATTCTATTTCGGTTTTCAACCCTTTCGGTGAGAGTGATTGTAAATTCCTCTAGCTCTTCTAATGTTGACTCCTAAAAGTTATTAGTAAGAATTACTTCTTAAATCTCTGTTTATATTTTGTTGTCTCGCAATTGTCTCCTTCTATGTCTCGTGCAAAAGTAGCTATCTGAGTTAATGTATACTATATACTACTTATATATTATCACAGAACTTAATGTTCTACGAATAATGGTTTTTACGTATACAACCTCCTGGGGGAATGTTGTATATGCATAACGATACTAGCACCGAGAGTAATGGGTAAGCAGTAACACCCTGGCCTTGCAATCAGGAGGACGCAGGTTCGATTCGCTGTCCGGCCATCCAGATTTCGGTTTCCTATGGCCTCCTGAAATCACTCCAGGCACATGCCAGGATGGTTACTTAAAAAGGCTATTGTTCCCTTTCGTAGTCACAGTCCTTTCCCGCTCTATTGATGTCGACACTGAAGAAGCGTAGAACTATTAAGAAAAAAATGAGAGGAGACCCTTATAAGGTCTCTGTAACTATTTTCTTAAATTTATTTTACCGCTGCTTCATATGTCTTATTTTTTATTACCAGAGTGACAATAAAACCACACACGTTGACAGTTGTCGTCTAAGAAGTTTACTCCCTTCAAACTAAATCTATTCAAAACTACTCCAAAGACCAAAATTGAATTTCCTTCTTAAGAAAGTTCTATGAATAATCTGATGAATTTTCAATGTTACATACAATGAATAGTATCAAAATGAACGCATGCCACTGTTATTATTTAAACGGTTTTTCTACTAATACACATACGGCAAATACATTTTTTAATCAATTTCTCAACAAACGCCAACGTACCAGTACGAACGGAATTAAAGTCACCAGAGTTGTCACACAATTCGTTTTGTCCGCACTAATAACCACTCACACCAATAATACTTATAGTAAGATTTAATGACAGATGACCTTAAGAAAGTTTGCGGTTAGGAACAGATTTTAACTTGATATAAGAATTAGGGCTTTCCCGGTGTGTCGACTGCATAAAAACTGCTCGGGATAGATGCGACGTTTCTGGCCGTTCTCCGACTCCATCTTCTGGCGATGTATTTGGTTTCTAGAGCTCTAACTCTTACATAGCCCTCGCTAGTCACAGGTTTCCGTCGACGTCATAGTCACGTGCACCAAACACCTCTCCATGCTGTGATGGTGGGGCTGCCAGTACGGCGGGGAACTACGGGGAGTGTGGCGAAGGACGTTGTGTGGATACACGTGATGGATGAGATCGGTGTATCCCCACCACGGCCGTACCCACATTCCCCGTAGTTCCCCGCGTACTGGCAGTCCCACCATCACGGCATGGAGAGGTGCTAGGTACACGTGACTATGACGTCGGCGAAAACCGTTGAGGAGCGAGGGCTATATAAGATCAAGGGCTCTAGGAAGCCAACACTCCGGCAGAAGATGGAGTCAGTGAACGGCTTGAAACGTCGCTTCTGATTGAATATATATTTTAATATTCTTTTCTTGCGTCAGATTACGTACCGTAGTGAAACACAAATCTGTGAGACTCAAATCTATCGAAGTGTTAAAATCAAACCAAAATCTGTTACAAATTTCAAGGAATGTACTAAATGTAAATTCGCTACCATATTTTGGATGTAGTTACTGATTTGGAATAGTTTCCAGTTGATAGAAAATTTTCTGGAGTTAAAAGAATTATACATGGAGCCATCATGATATCATTCATAACAGACCCACTGAGTATTTTGGCATTAATCAAGTTGTATCGTATCTAGGGGCAAATAAAATGAGTTTTTAGGGTCACTGAATATGAAAACGTGACATGAACTGATCTATTTCTTCAGTTTGATCACTTTTGTACCATACATGGGTTCATTTTAACAAGAAATTCATTTCATAGTGATAAAAAAATTTATGGACAATGATTTTGACGCGTGACGTGGTCAAGCTGAAAAACGACTTGACCTGTATTTTACCCTGAGGGATTGCTCTGAATAATATGAATAATTGCTCTAGACTTTGTATGTTCGTGGATGTATTATAAACGGACAGAAATGATGTAGGTAGACGTCACTTTCCGCCTGGTACTGCACCAGTCCACTGCTGATACGAGTTGAACAAGTGCAATTTGCGAGTATTGCAAAGCGATGTAACCAACCCCGATCGTGTGAAAGGTGGACACAGGCCTGCAGTCAGTTTAGCGAGACAGGAGTCAGGTAACGTAGGGGCAATGCCGGCACCGGGAATCTGCAGAGATAATAATTTTGAGTGACAGTGCGAATAGGACTGGAGGATCCCGAACTGGTTAGTGGTATATTCTGTAATTCTAAAACTACCTTTGGAGAATTTTTAAAGTAAGGTGGACCTGTTTGACGGGAGAGAACTAAGTTGTGAGAGACAAAGCTTAAACGAATCAGTGGCAAGAAGGTGGAATTCTTTTATGAACAACCTTCTGTCACATGACAGAAACTAACCAATTGGACGCTGATAATGCGAGTCATAACGAATAACGGGTGAAGAGGAAGAGCCATATTATTAATAATTATTGTTAAAATTTATTTATCTTTTGACCTCTGAGGACGGAGAAGTGGTGAATACGGAAGAATGATGGGGAGAATGGTGAGAGCTGCTAGGATTCGAAGCAAGTGGATTCATTCTGATTTGTGATGATGATCATCACTGATGACATTGCGGTGAACAAAGCAGCATAACTTTATTCTTACGCGTGCAGTTGTACTTACGTCTTCCAAGTCCAGTAGAGCAACTTGTCGTTAGGACTGAGTTGAATGACATACTGTTACTACAATAGCCACTGAGGGAAAAGCAGCACTTGTAATTAAGTACATTATCACGTAATTGTTTGATCATCAGTTTATGTGCCAGAGAGGAACGTGGTACCGTAAACACCGACTGCACGCCACCCAAATATCAAAGAACTTAGTAATATCATCGATTTAATTATTGATCTGCTCCGATTCTAAGAATATTGAACATTAAAACCCGTCAAGACCTTGGCGATGAAAATCGCGTAAAAGAATCTGTTAGGTTCTGTCGTTGTTATAGAACTACAGACAACCACTTCTTTGACCTAATGTACATTATATGATAATTAATTTCATGTCGTGTTATTTTCTTGTTTTATTTGATGTTTTTGTTAATTGTTAGCTATCTGTTTATCGATGAAAATAAATAAATTCAGTAGAAGATTGAATTGAATATTTTGTTACTGATCCAAATGAAAGTTTCATAAATATTTATGGATCCATCCTGTAATGTTGGTTAATGTTTGGGACATGTTCGTGTCTTCGGGTCCCAGACCAGCAATGGTTGCCTTCCGAACGAATGTGACGCACCCCTTTGTGATAAGCTTGCCGTGTCTAGTTTGCAGATAACTCGTCACCTCGCTTCTACTTATTAAGGGACTCGAGTCGAGAGTGTCCTGTGGGAGGCTGTAAGTTTACAGCGGCGGCAAAGTCGATCCCCGAGGGAGCCTAGGCTGCGGTTGACGCCGCGCTCCAATCAAGACCCATCGACTCGGAATATGCATGCCCCACAGGAATACTCTCAGAAGCGCAGAAATATTCCCCACCTTTGATGCCGGTTGCTCTAACTTCGCGAACTTGGGAACAAACAGCGTAACCGTCAAACAGGATTCGTTAGAAATACAGTCCCCGTGACATCTTCCGGCTTGAGATTTACAGCTAGAAGGAAATGCCTGCCGGGGGAATCACATGATTCTCGCTACGTTTGAATGCGTGAGTTCACTGAATGTTCGATTAACATATGATTCCACAAACTGAATATGATTCCAGTCTTGTAGTTAAAGTAGAAATAAATAGCTTTAGGTTGTAAGTATAAGTCAATTCTCTAGAGGTGGATTCTAAACATTATTGAGAAATGTCTTTGATGTAAGCAAAATATATCATTCGAGCCAAACCCAACAACTAGGGCCATGCGTCTCGTACGCTAATTAAATCTCTCCTATGGGGACGATCCATCCTGTTAATCTTTATATATATAAAAATCTCGTGTCACGATGTTCGTCCGGGATGAACTCCGAAACTACATAATCTATTTAGATGAAATTTGGCTTACTGTGTGTAATTTAGTCCAACTTAAAAGATAGGATAGTTTTTATCTGGATTATAGACCTCAATATTTATTATTTGCGAAATAAATGTTGACTAAATGTTTGTCATAGGACAATGGTTTCTAATTATTTGTAAGCTACCATGGCTAAGCGGTCTGCTGGCTCAGTGATTTAGGGCGTCTGACTGGAGCTGGAAAGGTCCCCGGTTCGAGTCCCTGTCGCGGCGGGGATTTTTATAGACACTTAACCTGGCATTAACCTCCGGCGTAGCATGCTGTGTAAGGTGAAATACGCCAGGACGATACTGTGGTTCGGATTCGACGTTAAAATGTAGGTCCCATGTACCAGGCAGGATGGGCGGGCTAGGTAGAAACCATGTCACCAGGTCATTACGACCACACGTAATTATAATTATAGTTCCATAAGTTTCTAACAGATGGCGATGTGTTAACTTATCGATACAACACTTGGTTAGCTAGGTAATAGAACAAATAAAAAAGTTACTTCAATGAAGTACTACGCCCCCCGTTTGATGGTTAGACGTAATTAGGATAACTATATCCTTCGATATCGTCAACTGTGCCATCAATACGTCGTGGATATGTACGCCAAGGTTGAAAACAAGCATTTGCGATTTATTCGAAACAACCAGGTTAAATTACGATCGGAGGAAGACATCCTCTTATGAGATACTGTTATCGGCAATATTTGTGAAAATTTAAACGCCAATGATATCGGTAATGCTTTTATTTTACCTTTAAGCTACATCGGCAGTCCATAACCACCTAACTTTAATATTACACCAGCTAATATTATTCTACCAGAAATAGGAACATCCAGGAATATATACAAGATGCGATGACTTACGTACATTATGGTCGTCCAGACCTGTTTATTACATTTACATATAATCCGAATTGGGAGGAAATACAAACTTTGCTATTACCAGGCCATCAATCAATGCATCGTCATGATGCCACGACACGTGTGTTCAAACAAAAATTAAAATCATTGATTGATTTAATCGTAAAACATTCGGTTTTCGGTAACACACGTTGCTATCTGTATTTGATTGAGTGGCAAAATCGAGGTTTGCCTCATTCTCACATTTTGATTTGGCTTGAAGTTAAAATCCGTACTTGAGCCACCAAAAACGACAAACCACAAACTGAATTTTTCACATTGTGTCAAAAATCTGATGTGTTCCGCCAATTCGCAAAAACATTATTATATACCGATGTTCCAAGCTACTTTTCATGGAGCAAATTAGGTAAAAAAAATGGTAGCCACGTAAACAAGGAGAACCACGTCCTTCGATCGCAGGCATATTCAAAGCCAAGACGTTAGGACGACTTTACACAGTGCATCCATGTTTCTTTCAGCGTTTGTTATTGGTGAATGTTCCCGGACCAGCTTCTTTCGAATTTTTACGAACAGTTAATGGTCGAATGTTCAATACATGTAGAGTGTTCAATACATGTCATGATGCATGTCGCGAGTTGCAGCTGCTGGTAGACGACAATCATTGGGACCTGACACTTGCTGATGCAGCGTTGACAGCCACGCCGAATAGTATTCGTCAAACTGTTTGCAATTATTTTGACAACATGTTATCCAACACAATCTTCGAGTTTATGGGAAAAATATAAAAACAGTATGACTGAAGATATACTACACCGAGTTAAAACCAATGTCCAACTCTAGATTTCACACCAGAGATTTATAATGATTAATTAAGCATTAGTGTTAATCGAATATTTATGTATTTTAATTTCAGATTTGCCACTTAATCATTATGGTATGCCCTCACCTGATCGACCGACAATTATTGCAAATAATGAGCCATTACTGACAGCAGAACAAAAAAATATTTATAATCGGATTATGCTGACTGTTGATGCTGAACAAGGCGGGTTTTTTTTTCCTTGGACACGCCAGGTGGAACCGGTAAGAATTTTTTAATATCGCTGATCCTTGCGAAGGTATGGTCGCAACAGAAAATTGCATTGGAATTGCATCGTCAAAATTGCTCCCACTTTTTTAGATGGTGGGTGAACCGCACTTTCAGCATTTAAGCTGCCACTAGACATTCATAACAAACCAAACGCAATGTCTAAACATTAAAAAGAAAAGTGTAATGGCTGCAGTGTTGCAAAAGAGTTCAATTATAATTTGGGATGAGTGTACTATGGCTCATAAACATTCACTCGATGTATTTCATTGAACTGTGCAAGATTTGAAAGGTAACGATAAACTTTTCGGTGGTGCGGTCCTACTACTGTCTGGTGGCTTCCGACAGACATTACCAGTGATTCCTCGCTCTACTTTTGCCGATGAGATTAACGCATGTTTAAAAAAATCGTTTTTATGGCGGAATGTGGAAACACTTTGATTGACCATGAACATGCGGCACAAGTATTTTGTAAGCAATTGCTGGATATTGGAAAACGTGAAATAGAACTGCATCGAAATACACAATACATCAAATTGCCAGACAAATTCTGCACTGTTGTTCATTCAAAAATCAACTAACTCAGCGTGTGTTCCTGAATATATCAAATAATTACTTAGATCATATTTGGATCAGTAATCGTGCTATTTTGGCAGCAAAAAATGTTGATGTCAACGAAATTAACTTCCAGATACAACAGATGTTGCCAGGTGATCTGATGTCTTTTAAATCAATAGATACTATTGTAGATGAAAATGAAGTCGTAAATTTTTCAAATGAGTTTTTAAACTCCTTGGATATAACAGGAATGCTGCCACACAATCTCCGGTTAAAGATTGGTTCACCGATTATTCTTCTTCGTAATTTGAATCCACCTAGATTATGCAACGGTACACGTTTAGTGATCAAAAGGATTACCGGAAATGTTCTTGAAGCAACTATTTTGACTGGAATGTTTAAAGGAGAAATCGTCCTGTTGCCACGTATTCCAATGATACAGTCAGAATATCCAATACCACTTAAAAGGCTTCAATTTCCGATTCGTCTGGCTTTCGCTATGAAAATAAATAAGTCACAAGGCCAAACAATGTCTGTTTGCGGCTTGGATTTGGAAAATACGTGTTTCTCCCATGGGCAACTATATGTCGCCTGCTCACGTGTAGGAAAACCATTAAATTTATTTGTATCAGCAAAAGACAGGCTAACTAAAAATATGGTTCACCAATTAGCGCTTAGATAAATTAAAATTATAAATTGCAATAATTTAAAATAATGAAAATAATTGTTAAAAATGTTTAAAAATCAACTTCATAGGCCTCATTTATAAAACTGAAATTTCAGTTTATATAAATAAATAAAAAATAATTTGTTTATTTATTTTATAAATATCAATTTTTTATAATTTCAATTAAGTAATTTGTAATAAAATGTAAATTAATTTTTTATGATCGTTTGTCCTTAATTTCAACTCTCCGTAACTCTTTACCAATTACATTTGAATTTCCAAATCGACTACAATGTTTTTGTCTTTATTAGTGAATATTAATTTGACTACTTTAGGAAGTAGAGAATAACATTAATCCAACGTACTATAATTACTAAGTCACAGCAACGCGTGACCGGGTCAGCTAGTGATCTATATTTCATATCTGAATAACACATTCATTAGGTTCTGTATATGTGATATCGACTTTGTAATAACAGAGCACCATCTGACTATGTTCTCCAAAAGATGTAAGCTTCGGGAAGAAATATATTCATGAACGAGGAAAAATAGTTATTTTTCTTGAACAAGGTTTTTTAGCTGACATCTTTCGAGCATCGGTTGCTGTGGAAACTTATGAAAAATGAAGAATGAGATGTCAGGTATCAGATATTCTGAGCTTATCCCAAATATGACACGATTTAAACAAGAAAATGTACTGCGAGTGCAATAAAATGAGAGTTTAAAATTACAAAAATTATTCTGAGAAGTCTGACTGGAGATCGAAAGGTAAATGGTTCGAATCCCTATCTCGGCACGGATTTTCATAGGCCCTTAACCCGACCTCCACCTCCAGCACAGCTTGCTGTGTAATGTGAAATATGCCAGAACATTTCCGTGGTTCAGATTCGATGTTAAACTGTAGGATTCCTCTAGGGCCAATAATCCTAGTTGAAACACGGATGAGCCAAACAAAGGGCTAACTTGATCTTAGGTGGCCCAGTAGAACATTCATACATGAAAAAACTATTCTTCGTCTTGGGTATTGCTGTGTGGTTGGATCCAGGAAGCACTGTCATCTGCTTTTCTCCTCAGCTCATGGTAATTATTAAAACTGGCATCTTCCAATTACTTGGGTTGGGATCTTTCTCGGTATCTCTTTACTTCCAAAATCTCTTCCAACTTTACGTTCACTAAGTTCTTTTAGGGTATAATATGTTCAAATAATGTCTTCTATTTTCTGAATTTCTCCAGATAACAGTACCTTTTCACACTCTCCCGCGAGCCTACCACTTTCGTCACCTTTCTTCCAACTAATCTTCAGCATCCTCCTCTAAAACCATTATATAAAAGAGATTATCTTCTATTGTCCGCGGACTTTTTCTTGCTTGTTTCAAATAAGTACAGGGTAACAATAGAAAAACAAAATGACTTTATTAATCATTTTCCTACCTTCTTTGATCGCGGTAAGGAGAAAATTGTTAGCGTTACCCGTTACGCGCCACACGCCACGCGATCAGTGCGAATGCGCCGCAACATTCTGCGCATGCGCAGTACGTTCATAATCACGCGATGACGTCATACAGGATATTTGAATCTGTAGCAGTCGCCATTATTGCACAGAGGGCCATGCGCCAGCATTTTTAATTGCTTTTTTTTTATTGGTTTCACTTGTTTATTTATATTTGTTCAATGTTGATTATTTTATCTTATTCACTAGTCGCTGTTGCGAAAAAAGCTCTCATTTTCATACGGAAATATTATCATTCGTCCTTATAATATAGGGAATGCGTTATTTAAGCGTTTACAAATTAATTAATTAAAGAGTCAGAAATTTACGTTCAACCTGTTATTTTTGACGGACTTGGAAGCTAATTACTAACGGAAACTGACTGTAAGAACGGTTATCAGATACTTTTTCCCAAGACGTTCTGGAGTAGTTTACATCGTGATACACGTCGTGACTAACATGATGATCATGAAAGCTCCTTACTAATTACTAATAACAACTAAATTTCTCGTGCTTTATGCTGGAGCATGAATATTCTAGTCCAGGATTTATTTTTACCTCACCACAATCTCCGCAAATATTGCCGCTACAAATGATGCAGGCTCATCGAAACACATGAAATGCATCGCAAATTAGATTTCATGAAATAACGATATTATCTGCAAGAAGATTCATAATTCACATAGGATAAATTATCACAATTAATTTAATGATACACCTTCAGTATGAATTGCAACTGGACCTAAATTAGTATATTAATACATACACTGTACCACGTTGTGAATTTGACCAAGATGCTCCCCGACATACTCGTAAAAGCTCTAAATGCAAAGTACATACTAACGCTAGATGCAACACACTATAATCTAGAGAAGTGTGTTTTAAATTTTTAATAATTTTCATTTATTTGCGAGAATAACTTGGAAAAAGTTCCTATTTACTGTAAAAATGCAATACGATATCTCAACTGTGAAAGAAACATAAAAAACTAGCTGACCCGGTCACGCGTTGCTGTGACTTAGTAATTATAGTACGTTGGATTAATGTTATTCTCTACTTCCTAAAGTAGTCAAATTAATATTCACTAATAAAGACAAAAACATTGTAGTCGATTTGGAAATTCAAATGTAATTGGTAAAGAGTTACGGAGAGTTGAAATTAAGGACAAACGATCATAAAAAATTAATTTACATTTTATTACAAATTACTTAATTGAAATTATAAAAAATTGATATTTATAAAATAAATAAACAAATTATTTTTTATTTATTTATATAAACTGAAATTTCAGTTTTATAAATGAGGCCTATGAAGTTGATTTTTAAACATTTTTAACAATTATTTTCATTATTTTAAATTATTGCAATTTATAATTTTAATTTATCTAAGCGCTAATTGGTGAACCATATTTTTAGTTAGCCTGTCTTTTGCTGATACAAATAAATTTAATGGTTTTCCTACACGTGAGCAGGCGACATATAGTTGCCCATGGGAGAAACACGTATTTTCCAAATCCAAGCCGCAAACAGACATTGTTTGGCCTTGTGACTTATTTATTTTCATAGCGAAAGCCAGACGAATCGGAAATTGAAGCCTTTTAAGTGGTATTGGATATTCTGACTGTATCATTGGAATACGTGGCAACAGGACGATTTCTCCTTTAAACATTCCAGTCAAAATAGTTGCTTCAAGAACATTTCCGGTAATCCTTTTGATCACTAAACGTGTACCGTTGCATAATCTAGGTGGATTCAAATTACGAAGAAGAATAATCGGTGAACCAATCTTTAACCGGAGATTGTGTGGCAGCATTCCTGTTATATCCAAGGAGTTTAAAAACTCATTTGAAAAATTTACGACTTCATTTTCATCTACAATAGTATCTATTGATTTAAAAGACATCAGATCACCTGGCAACATCTGTTGTATCTGGAAGTTAATTTCGTTGACATCAACATTTTTTGCTGCCAAAATAGCACGATTACTGATCCAAATATGATCTAAGTAATTATTTGATATATTCAGGAACACACGCTGAGTTAGTTGATTTTTGAATGAACAACAGTGCAGAATTTGTCTGGCAATTTGATGTATTGTGTATTTCGATGCAGTTCTATTTCACGTTTTCCAATATCCAGCAATTGCTTACAAAATACTTGTGCCGCATGTTCATGGTCAATCAAAGTGTTTCCACATTCCGCCATAAAAACGATTTTTTTAAACATGCGTTAATCTCATCGGCAAAAGTAGAGCGAGGAATCACTGGTAATGTCTGTCGGAAGCCACCAGACAGTAGTAGGACCGCACCACCGAAAAGTTTATCGTTACCTTTCAAATCTTGCACAGTTCAATGAAATACATCGAGTGAATGTTTATGAGCCATAGTACACTCATCCCAAATTATAATTGAACTCTTTTGCAACACTGCAGCCATTACACTTTTCTTTTTAATGTTTAGACATTGCGTTTGGTTTGTTATGAATGTCTAGTGGCAGCTTAAATGCTGAAAGTGCGGTTCACCCACCATCTAAAAAAGTGGGAGCAATTTTGACGATGCAATTCCAATGCAATTTTCTGTTGCGACCATACCTTCGCAAGGATCAGCGATATTAAAAAATTCTTACCGGTTCCACCTGGCGTGTCCAAGGAAAAAAAACCCGCCTTGTTCAGCATCAACAGTCAGCATAATCCGATTATAAATATTTTTTTGTTCTGCTGTCAGTAATGGCTCATTATTTGCAATAATTGTCGGTCGATCAGGTGAGGGCATACCATAATGATTAAGTGGCAAATCTGAAATTAAAATACATAAATATTCGATTAACACTAATGCTTAATTAATCATTATAAATCTCTGGTGTGAAATCTAGAGTTGGACATTGGTTTTAACTCGGTGTAGTATATCTTCAGTCATACTGTTTTTATATTTTTCCCATAAACTCGAAGATTGTGTTGGATAACATGTTGTCAAAATAATTGCAAACAGTTTGACGAATACTATTCGGCGTGGCTGTCAACGCTGCATCAGCAAGTGTCAGGTCCCAATGATTGTCGTCTACCAGCAGCTGCAACTCGCGACATGCATCATGACATGTATTGAACACTCTACATGTATTGAACATTCGACCATTAACTGTTCGTAAAAATTCGAAAGAAGCTGGTCCGGGAACATTCACCAATAACAAACGCTGAAAGAAACATGGATGCACTGTGTAAAGTCGTCCTAACGTCTTGGCTTTGAATATGCCTGCGATCGAAGGACGTGGTTCTCCTTGTTTACGTGGCTACCATTTTTTTTACCTAATTTGCTCCATGAAAAGTAGCTTGGAACATCGGTATATAATAATGTTTTTGCGAATTGGCGGAACACATCAGATTTTTGACACAATGTGAAAAATTCAGTTTGTGGTTTGTCGTTTTTGGTGGCTCAAGTACGGATTTTAACTTCAAGCCAAATCAAAATGTGAGAATGAGGCAAACCTCGATTTTGCCACTCAATCAAATACAGATAGCAACGTGTGTTACCGAAAACCGAATGTTTTACGATTAAATCAATCAATGATTTTAATTTTTGTTTGAACACACGTGTCGTGGCATCATGACGATGCATTGATTGATGGCCTGGTAATAGCAAAGTTTGTATTTCCTCCCAATTCGGATTATATGTAAATGTAATAAACAGGTCTGGACGACCATAATGTACGTAAGTCATCGCATCTTGTATATATTCCTGGATGTTCCTATTTCTGGTAGAATAATATTAGCTGGTGTAATATTAAAGTTAGGTGGTTATGGACTGCCGATGTAGCTTAAAGGTAAAATAAAAGCATTACCGATATCATTGGCGTTTAAATTTTCACAAATATTGCCGATAACAGTATCTCATAAGAGGATGTCTTCCTCCGATCGTAATTTAACCTGGTTGTTTCGAATAAATCGCAAATGCTTGTTTTCAACCTTGGCGTACATATCCACGACGTATTGATGGCACAGTTGACGATATCGAAGGATATAGTTATCCTAATTACGTCTAACCATCAAACGGGGGGCGTAGTACTTCATTGAAGTAACTTTTTTATTTGTTCTATTACCTAGCTAACCAAGTGTTGTATCGATAAGTTAACACATCGCCATCTGTTAGAAACTTATGGAACTATAATTATAATTTCAATGACCTGGTGACATGGTTTCTACCTAGCCCGCCCATCCTGCCTGGTACATGGGACCTACATTTTAACGTCGAATCCGAACCACAGTATCGTCCTGGCGTATTTCACCTTACACAGCATGCTACGCCGGAGGTTAATGCCAGGTTAAGTGTCTATAAAAATCCCCGCCGCGACAGGGACTCGAACCGGGGACCTTTCCAGCTCCAGTCAGACGCCCTAAATCACTGAGCCAGCAGACCGCTTAGCCATGGTAGCTTACAAATAATTAGAAACCATTGTCCTATGACAAACATTTAGTCAACATTTATTTCGCAAATAATAAATATTGAGGTCTATAATCCAGATAAAAACTATCCTATCTTTTAAGTTGGACTAAATTACACACAGTAAGCCAAATTTCATCTAAATAGATTATGTAGTTTCGGAGTTCATCCCGGACGAACATCGTGACACGAGATTTTTATATATATAAAGATACAAAGAAATTTCACTTCTTCAGCGTGATACATGCACTACTATTTATTTATTTTTTTGCTTGTAATTAGACGGTTCGTCTTCTTGTTTGTTGCGTCTTTGCCTTGCCAATTACCATTTTTATTTCCTCCTGTTTCTTCCATCTGTTGTTATTATAATTCTAAACAAGTAAGTTCCTTTACACTTTTCAATATTTGAAAACTAAGGAATAGTTCCGCTTTAATATTTTCCTCTCTTTTTAAATCTTCATATTATATTTACTCCCAATATATATTATGCTCACTTAATTGTCTTGGAATTATCTTCTTTTGGAAATATTCTTACCTACTTTATTTTTTAACGGAAAATTACTATCACCTTTAGAGTATAACAGCCCCTGACTGTTTTACCTAAATCTTAAAATCTCCTGCCATATTATTCTTAAAGCTTAATTAATGGTCATGCTGTTGAGTAATCGTATCTAAAAACTGTGCTGTTATTTCTCATTCTATCTTGTATTTGTGATCATTAGGATCAGTGCATACTGTTATCATGTGACTTCCTATCCTCTTTTGAATCAGGTGTTTCAGAATTTAGCGGCAATGATACTTTAATGGTTATGTTAAAAGAGCAAATAATACTTCGATATTACAGGTTTAAATATAGTCGGCAGACTTAATGGACTTTTAATGGAAATTGTCTGAATTCATTGAAAATTTTATATAATTCTCAACTTATTACAACACTTGATAAATAAAAAAAACTATGCGTCTTATAACTCATGACAGATCTTTAGCTGATTTATTCTTTGATGAGAAAGCCTTGTTTCAAGAAATAGATACCAAAACATGTGGTTGAATGCGTGACAATAGTCACAACACCCTATGCCTCTCTTTTCCAGGGATGCTCCTATTGTATTTGCATGAAAATCTATGTATAGTATTTATCAGTCACGAGATGCTCTGGTTACACTCGTGCAATACCGTCTACTGCAAAACTAATTTTTCACGAGTGTGATGCTAAGATGTCTAAAGCAACAAAGCACAAGTGACAAGCAATGTGATTCGTATTAAAAAAATCGTCGACAAAAGTTAACTGCACTCAATTAAAACTGATTAAACTAAAATGGTAGGTGTGTCGGAATTATTAGAATTCGAGGGAATCAACACATCATCAACTTTTGCCATTGCAGTCATGATCACAGCTTTAATTACGTTGCTCCTCAAAAGATCGTTCAAAAACTGACTATGAGGGAAAAAAAAGCCTTAGTGACAGATATAACGTTACTCAGACGTACAGACGCTGTCTGTCACCACTCCGTTAGTTTTCATAATTTCATGACGAAATATGTGATTTATCCCCAAAAATGTATCCTGTGTCCTCCCTAATCATACGTAGTATACCCGTATCAAATTTCATCAAGATCATTTTAGGCGTTTAGTCGTGACAACAGAGTTACTTTTATAACATTAGTGTATATTTGTCTTAAAAAACCGACGAATGTCCTGAAAATATCGGCGTTCTCATGCGCCATTGCCTGTCTACAGCTTACATTTAACGGATGCGCAGTGCGCAATTGGGAACAACGTTTCTGCGTACGAGCAATGCACAATTACGTGTCGCCCTAGCGTGACCACATCAGACTGACCGACAATAGCGATTTCACTGCTCAGTCCAGGCACCCCATAGATGTTCGTAAATCAAAATTGGAATATTTAAACACTGGTAAATTCCAGTTAAGACTATCCATAACTTAGGCCAAACTTGAGGCATTGATCCTCATATATACATATCTTTATTCGGCCATTTTCCCCTGCATGATTATAATGTGTAGTAATTACGGTATACAATATATAATAATACTGATTCTTAATGTCGCAAAAGGCAAGAATTTGATTTCCACAAATCAATTTTTGGTGGATAAAATGTAACATTTTTTACAGATATTTAACGTAAGAGTTTGGAAGAGCCTAACTTTGAAAACTAATTGCAGACAATGGCAGTATTTTCGTTTCCTAATGTGCCGAGAGAATGTTTAGAGTTCGAAAATGTAGTGTTGCATAAAGAGGTTTACCAACTGAATGTAGTTGGAAATGTAAGCTTCTAATTCACGTAGCGGTTTCCGTTGCGAAAACTTTTAGCAGAATAACGTGCTGCAGCAGCAAAGCTGATTACCAATAAAGTTAACTAAGTAGATGCTAATCTGAACTCCAGTTTTCGCTATCTCAGAATTTGTATTATTATTTGTCTCTTAGATCTAATTTCCACTAGGTTTGCTTGAAGGCAATAATTAATATACTCTACAAAATAACTCTCCTTCTCACAATACAAATCGCGATACTAATCTCAAACTGTTTTAATGCTAGTTTAATTGGATTATTTCAAAAGATCAGTTTAAATATAGACTTAAATTAGAATCTTCCGTCTGTAAGGTGCTAACCAAACAGCTGCAAGAACCACGAATAATTAAAATGGAGGTTAGGAATCGTAAGATCTGGGTAAAAATTGCTTCAAATTTGTTTTGTGTGTTTAGTTATATGTTGATAAATTATTTCCGTTATTCAGAGAAACTATTATTGTTAAATCTAACCTAAGTGATGTAATTTTAGCCATACGCTAAATAAATAATACTCTTCTACTCTTTCGATGCACAATATTTTCATCCTTATATTCTGTTAAGAAAATCCTATCGTAAACTCCAGTTGCAAACTCAAATAATCTCCTACTGTTAAAGCAACTCAAAATCGGCGAAATATACATCGTAGTTGTACACAGCTAATACTCAACCAAAATAATTATTACGTTTTAATTGTTTTAATGTTTTATTTTCTTTTAGTTTTAACATCAAACAACATTTTAGGCATCTTAATATTTAATTTTTGCACTTACTTCTCTTCCTGATTTACTGTTAACAAACGTTCCTAAATTTTCAACTTTTTACTTATCCCTATTTTAAAATTGGTTTTCCGGGCATCCAGATTTGGGTTTTCCATGGTTTCCCCAAATCACTCCAGGTGAATGCCGGGATGCTTCCTTCAAAAAGGCCATGGCCGAATTCCTTCCCATTCCTTGCCCCCCATCCTTTCCCGTCCCTAAAGACCTAGTTGTTATAGGAGACGTTAAGCATTAAAAAAAAAAAAAAAAAAAAAAAAAAAAAAAAACAATTGGTTTGTATTCTCTTGTCGTAGAAAATACGTGAAAATAATTACACATTTCTTTTCTTTCAGGTATGCATGAAATATGTCTGATGATTTATCTTCTAACGTAAGTAGCAAGTATAATTATTTATTGGTAAGGACAATCATAGTTTTAATTTATATGAATGGATTAAATACCCACTTCTCAGTGATACGGAATTTCATATTCGTTGTACGAGTACTTTCAGGAAAAAAATTTAATATTTCTCGGCTGAAAACTAATAGATTCGTTCTGTAGTTTGTTTTTCAACACCAAATCATATATATAATTTGAATTCACCTAGGTTCAGAACTTCTACATTATTTTACCTCCAATACCAGCAACAAATGTTGCGTAATAAGCATCGTTTGAGTACGTCTGGCACCCAGAAAAACGCCATAATTTCGAAACACACGTTTAATAACCTTAATATAATGTACTGAAATTCAACTGCTTTGGGAAGTTTAAAGTCTAATATTTCAAGGAAATAACACTATATTATGAATTAATTTACTAAAAGAAAAAAATAGGGAATACCTCTAAAATCTCGGATCTAATAGGGAGTAATGGACTGTCAGATTCCGACGAGGAATTGAAGAATAAGTGTCGAAGAAGAAAGTAGCATATCAGTCCCATTTACACTATTAAGTTATAATAATCTGGTGCCTCAACTTTTCTTATAAATTGTTATAATATTTATTTATTTATTCGTAGAGGCCAACTAGTACCACGTTAAGTCTTTGTGCATTTGACAGCGAGTTTCATCTTCTTTTGGGCCCCGAACTCCTTCATTCGTTTTGAATGTGCCTGTTTGCGCTTTTCTGTACAGAGTGTATTGAGTCTTCTGTTGGAATGTTCGTCTCGGCTTGTCCCACTTGCCACTAACTTCTTCCGAAATATATCTCTGTTGAAAGCATCTTCTGGTTCTAGTCCCATCAAATGAAGATCTTCTTAAATATTTACGAACCAGGGCATTACGGTTTTGGGTCAGGAATCAAATAAATTAATATTTGTTGTTAGTCTTTTATCCTCCATCCGTTTGACTGGCCATAGAATCTGGCCCGCCTTTTGCGGATTGTTTCAGTGATTTTCTCTATTTTGCTGTAGACTTCTTTGTTGGATATCTTTTGATGGAAGCCATTCTTAAAGTTGGAACCCAGATTCCTCTAATAATTTCTCTCTTTATTCTCCAGTTCTCCCAAAATTCCATTATCGGCGTTCAGGAATGAGGTTTCAGCTGCTTATAAAACCAGACAGAGAACACCATGAGGCAACCTCTACGGCTAACAACCTTAGTTGTAACACGGATGTGTAGGCATTAAAAATATAATATATATATATATATTAAGCCAAACTTGTATGATGGTAAATTGATATAATTATTTACAATAAATTTTACAATACGAAAATCAAGTATGCCCTAAGCAGTCGTTTCAGTACTAGTGAAATTCCTTCTACTCTTCGTCTAGCGAGTGGCCTGGCGGTTTAGTTGGTTCATGCACGGGGGATGTATAGTACGGAAGGTTATTGATTAGGTAACGGCTACGGCTCGAATATTTATGAGCTTAAACACTGACCTCTATCTCTCAAAAAACATCGCCTTGTTAATTTGAAGCTGCTAGGACTCTCCGTGGTTTGGATTGTGTGTCCCTTTTACCTGGTAGGATTACACCAAGCGCGGTGGGTGAACAGTTAACGTTCTGGCCTCGCATTCAGGAGGACGCAGGTTCGAATCCCCGTCCGGGCATCCAGATTTGGGTTTTCCATGGTTTCCCCAAATCACTCCAGGCGAATGCCGGTATGCTTCCTTCCAAAAGGCCATGGCCGAATTCATTCCCTTTCCTTTTCCCCACTCCCATCCCGCCTCTAATGACCTTAGCCGTCGACCAGGCGTAAAGCCATAAGTATAAAAAGGTAGGATTACCAGGTTAGACTAGGCGGATACGACAGAGGCGTGGAGACTAGGCGAAATTATTATATGGTTATGAATCTCTTTATTTTTTTCCACACCTCAGGTCATCATGGATATGCGTGTTATGGGTGGAAATCAACTAACATATTCTTGAAGCTAACACTTTTAACGATTTATAAGCAGCTGTTAGGGATCGTTCATCAACTACATGGTTTGGTCTAGGGAGGAGGGGGGTTTCCGAGACACGCCACTTTTTTTTTTAACTGCTTAACGTCTCTTAACAGCAAGGTCTTTAGCGACGGGAAAGGATGGGGGGGGGGGCAAGGTAAGGGAAGGAATTCGTCCATGGCCTTTTGAAGGAAGAATCCCGGCATTTTCCTGGAGTGATTTGGGAAACCATGGAAAACGCAAATCTGGATGTCCGGATGGGGATTCGAACCGGCGTCCTCCCGAATGCGAAGCCAGAACGGTAACCGTTACACCACCAACCTCGGTGAGACATGCCACGTAGCTTTTTATTCATAAGATTCGTCACAGATAAAATGAGGCACAGAACACTCAAAACCAGATAAATATTTATTTCCGTCTTTTAATAATCTTAGTATGGAATTTACGATAGTCTGACAGGAGAAAACAGAACAAAATGTCTTCTGGAATCAAAAGGGAAGAAAGCTACATGCTATGCAGGGGGGGGGGAGGTAGGGGCAAGGGGGAAGAGACAAAATCCATGTCGGGCTACGTGGGGAGGAGGGGGAGGAGTTCACAAGAGACCAAAATGGAGCTACGTGGTTTATGGACGCTCCTTTACACCGATATAACAAGTGAAGAAATTTTGCAAAACATCATACTAATTTAATCACATTATTATTTATACTGTTATCAAACAACAGAAATGCCGTGCATATTAATTCTATTTGTCAATACTTCTCTCGTGATTTCTAATTAATGCATTGCTAACACGTTTCTCGGCAATGAAGCTTATTTGTTTGGACACTATTTGTATATTACCAGGATTCTATGTGCTTGCCACAGTATTTGATTGTTTGCGATTGGTCATTTACATTCCAGCTGTCTAAAGCATCTGCATTCTTTGAGAATCAGTTAGTATATTAATCGCTCTATACAGCTAAAAAGTTGCTTAATCTATACCAATTGTATGAATAAAATAGATTATCCTCAGTTTTAATTAATTCTGCTCTCCCTGGCCTTAAACTTTTGCGGTTGTTACTGTGCACAGGCTGTCTCTTAACGATAATAAACATCTTTTAAGGAAAAATAAACATTGTATTGTAATCATTAATCACTGATTTAATTAAGAAATTAATTTAACTTTTGCATCTCAGGTTGCAGAGGCGTCACAAAATAATTTTATTTTTGCTATTGAAAATAATTACGAACTAGATAATTAATTAACGTCGCAATTAGCTACCAATCCAGTAATTAAAAAATGTTATTCTATAAATAAAATTATTACATAATTCTTTCTGGGCTTTTAGAGTTAATGCAATGTTGGTCATTGCTACGGTGTGAGAGAGTATATGAGAAATTAATTGTAATGCTTTCGAAATTAAAGATACTAGCTGAAGCAATTCGTCTTATTATATTCTCATTCGTATTTAATATCACTATTGGGTTTCCTACAAGCTATGCTCCCTACTTTGACCAATGTACCATTATACCCCGGTCTTCGTATTCGTAAAATGACAACAATGATAGATGAGCCGTAACGATCTGGCCTCGTATTAGGGGATGACGCGGGTTCGACTCCATGTCCGGCCATTCTGATTTGGGTTTCCAATGGCTACCCCAAATCTCGTAAAGTGAATATCGATTCCATCATAAAGCCAAGGCCTAATTCCTTCCCGTTTCTTACCACAGTACTTTCCGCCTCTAATGAAATCGACGAGGTTTAAAGCCATTACCAAAAAAAAAAAAACAAAAAAACAAAAAAACAGGATGCCTATACGGATTTGCTAAATGCAATGAACTTCTTTGATTTTCATTCAGTTCTTCATATTTTCACTCACAATAAATATTACGTGACAGTTTACGAAATTATTTGGATAGAAAACTAAATTTGTAACTCCCATTGCCAAATTTCTCCATGATATGTACCGGATACTACAGCTTGTAATACATCAGTGTCGAATTTCTATGGATATCCAGTAGGATCCATTTCGATGTTATTGAAAGATAGTTTTAACGTCATTCCCTGCTCTGTAATGTAGAGTACGTACAGAAGCACAGCAGCAATTTGAAAGCTTTTCCTCCGTCATTTCCGACAGATATAAATTGCAGTCTGGCCAACTCGTTAATACAATGGGTTTCACTGATTGCTGAAGAACCACAAAAACGAATTGTTCTCTCCTGCTGTGAGTTATTACCCATTACCGTCCCCGAAACTCAACTGAACCCCCACTATACGTCACAGCGTACTGTTTCTATCTCTTTCCTTTACCTGTGTTTGTCCTCAAGCAGCAGCTGCTGTTAACAACGAAATAATACGCTTCATTAGTTAATATGTAACTCATTCAGCTATCAGAATCACCGACCCCGACAACGAAACGTTAAGTGCTCTGACCTCTGTTAACCAAGGGCGAGGATGATTTTAATTTCTCTTACATTTGATCATCCGTAGTACGCATGGCTTATGGTAATATGAGAAATACGCTTGCTGAAAAAATAGAAATGTAAAACAAGTAAATGTCAAATGAATTAACATTTCTTTTAAAATTAAAATAATTTTTCCGAGAATTAGTGCTCTGTGTCTATGAAAATCAAATACTGGAAGCAAATTCGATGGATTTATTTAATTGTTTTGATAAATTTCTCTGTTTGATGTTGTTTCAAGAGTATTCCTGAAACTGGTCCTCACAGAACATCTTGTGAAGATTATCGCTATATAAAAATTATATAAAAGGTATTTCAAAGATTTTCTAATTATTTAGGCTACATTTTGATATAACGTCAACTTTGATTCAGAGCCTTAATTTCCTGTTGTCGGTCGCCGCTCCATACAACCAGGTGAGATTATGTTTTAGTGAATGTATGAGACAAACATTCAAGTTGTCCCGCCCTTTGAGCGAGAAAATAGTGAGGGGAAATTTATGTTGAATTGGAGCAGTAACACGTTAAACCAACGGAACCAAGATAAAGTTGAGTACTTCAAACGAAATTCATCTCTGTAATTTTCTGAAGTCTGTCATTCATATCCTTTCTTCTTCAAGAATCCAGAGAACCTTCTGAATTCCATATGTTCTGGTGCCTCTTACGAAATACCATCTTTATAACTAAAGCAGGGGACGATACAGTATTAAAAAAAAGGGGTTAAAAGTATATACATCAAATATTCTTAAACAATTAGTAATTCCTAGAAAAAATATTTTCGTGTTTCACATTAGCTTTGATAAGCATATCAACTATAGTTATTCCAACCTTTTCTATTTGCATGATGACATATTTTAAGCGTTTGAACAGATAGTGTCACGTGTAATTGGGAATCAAAAACAAGAATCAAAATTACGTGACTACTATAATTAACTAGACGTCTTCTTATATAGAATAGCTCGTTATGACCTACATAACTTGGGTTAAAAGATTTCTTGAGAACTTATTTTTTTCCCTCCATCAGCAAAGGCAATACCACCTGCCTCTTTTGCGGTAGCTGACGTTGTAGGGTTATAGGCATACAGATTGTTTAATCCCTGAATTAACTAACCATTAATCGTGCAGATATTTAATTTTACGGCATATTGTGTATGCTTTCAAAGCGTGATAAACTTAATGTCATTAGCTGTAGCATGCTGTTCGTCCACGTAAACCTATACACTTGACTAATATTAACGACACCTACAAACAAGAATGAATTTTTTAAATTAGAGTAAGTTCTGTATATTAGACAAGAGATAAAACTCGTATTTCTTAAATACGAGGTTAATTAACCAATCGTAGGCCACATAACGGTCTATATTAACAAATTTTAGCATTACACCTCTGACAAAAGTAATTAAATTTCAAAATTTAGCGAATTAGATACATTGGTAATTTAATTTCCCATAAATAAAATTGCAATATGCTGTTCGCTTTCTCTATTGCTGAAATTAATTTGTTCCACTATGTTTTAATCCAGGTGCACAGCAACTACATTCAGATATACCATCTAGATCATTAAATGAATAAAATTTCTTTCCTTTTTTGCTATTTTTTTTTAACCATATGCTTCAGTAACAGATATGATAAAAGAGCTGGAATGGGATTCATTGCAAGACAGGAGGAGGGTGAAGAGTGTCATGGGAGTGTACAAGTCGTATGTTGGTGATGAGGCACGGAAATATATTGGTGTAAGAATTAAAAGTAATGCGTGGAAGGGAAAAGATGACCATGATCACAAGCTAGCACTCGATTTCAGGCACAAGGGTGTAGGAAGATTCTCTTTTTTGGGTAAGGGTCTCAGGGATTGGAATAAGTTACCAAGAGAAATGATAAATAATATACCACAAACGTTGAAAGAATTTAAAGTTAAAATTTGCAGAGGGAAACTGTAGGTGGGTGCAGGAAACGGGGACGATAGGTGTGATTCGTGTGTAGAGAAATTGCCACCGGAACGTGCGCTCCATTGCAATTTAATTAAATATTATTATTAATTAGTTCAAGGAATTACTCTCGAGGGAGCCACGAATATTGAGCCATCTCACTCAGACAATATGAACCCGTTCGTTTCTTCATATGTTCGGTTGGTTTGTCCGGATACCGTGGTAGTTGGGGGTTAATTTTGGGATGTTCCAACTGTTAACATGTCGAACATTAGAACGTTTCATGGTTGAAAAGGATTTGTATGAAAATTAACATTAATTGTTCCACTTAGCACAAAGTTGTGTAGATTATTTTTATTAACTGCGATCGGTATCCGTTCCTTATCTCATCGGCAGTGTATGAAAGGTCTATCAGAAGGTCTTGAATAATGGAAACTAAATTGGGCATATGCAAACAAATAGTTGGTTCGGAACATAACTTGTAAGCAGGTTTATATGAAACTAGCTCTTACCCGCAACTTCGTAGGCGTGGACTTAAAGATTTCATTGCTAGAGTTGGATATAGAAAGCTGTAAGTTACATAAGAGTTGTTTTTAAAAAACACGGAGTCGGCATAATATGATGGTGAAGCCATCACCATTCCATTCCACCATCAAAATTGTCTCATGAATGGTGGAGATATGATTTACGCATTTGAGGCATGACAAAAAGAAGACAAAATATACTGATGCTAGAAACATTAACGCACACAAAAAACAATAGTGTGGTGCAGCGCAAATCAACATCTATATAAACAATAAATTTTGTATTTACACGAAATTTATTAACATATCAAACAGATAGAGAGACAGAGTTACTTTCGAATTTACAGTATTGGTATAGATTGGTGTAGATCATACACAAACCGACTAAGATAGAAAAAAAGCCTGAGTGACCGATATGGCAAAAAATAAATAAAACGCATGTGACATTTTTGGGTCCCGAAGGCCACCTAGGTGACAGAGATTCAATTTGGGTGCGCAGACTTCCGCGGTCGTTGTCGATGTAATCTTGGTTGTCCGGGATGAACCGCGTCAATTTGTCGAAACCTAACGTTTCGGCCATCATTTTGTGGCAGTACTCTGAAGAAGGCCACAAAATTAAGGCCGAAACGTTAGGTTTCGACAAATTGACGCGGTTCAACCCGGACAACCAAGATTACAGAGATTCGATTTGTCACATAATCCAACTCTGTGAAATCCGAACAATGGAACGTCCAGGTACGGCTCATATGATCAAATACAACTCTTAAAAATTCCTGCTACCATCGGGATTTGAACCAGCAACCAAACCAAAATGTTTTTAAAGCAAGCACCAGCCCGCTCTCCGGCATTGTATTACATTCATTCAGTTAGTTTTTAAAATTACATGACAAAATATATTATTTATACACTAAAAAGTATCTTATGTCCTTCCAAACGGCAAATAGTATCTCTTTGTCGAATTTAATCAAGATCGGATTAGCCGTTTAGCGGTGAAAACGTAACAGACGAAGAGAGAGAGTTACTTTAGCATTTATAGTACCAGTGTACATAGAATTCTCGGGCCTCCCTGACGGGTAGCGCGTTAATTTGGTACAAAGTTTCGAAGTAATAATTAATTAAAGAATTGCAGCTAACGTATACAGCGAAACATTTATCAAACTGAGAGGCGCAATTCAAAATCAACGACACGGGAAGCTGTCGTCCTGAACATTCAAGCTGCACAGTCCTCACACCACACCAAGAACGAAGGAGAAGATTCAAAATTTTTGTCGAAAACTTTTTGATTATCCATCCTGCAGTCGAGACCATTCAACTAGCGACTATTTCTTCGTCTTATACTTGAAACAATTACTTAGTTGACAACAGTTTGAAGACGACGTGGAACTCAAGACCATCGTCATAAACTGGTTCACGATCCAAGCGAAGAAGAACCTCTATGCAGAGGGATTAAAGAAGCTGATAAAGCGATACGAAAAATGGTTAGAAGTGAAACGAGATTATGTAGAAAAGTGGGATTATAGGAAACATAAAGCTTCTACATTTTTAAAATGAATGTATACATTTACTAGCTGTTACCCTCAACTTCGTACACGTGGACTGAGAATTTTATTGCTAGAATCGGAAATAGAAAGCTGTAAATTACGTAAGATTTGTCTCAAACAACACCGAGTCGGCATAAGATGACAAGGAAGCCGTCATATCATTCTGCCAAGTTCCTGTCTCATGAAGAGAATCAATTTGCAACATATTTAAAAATAGAAAAAAAAAACTAAGGTGCCGATTTTGGGGTAGGGGGGGGGGCTTTAACTGAGGGCAGATTCAATTTCAGGTTGGTCTTCTCTTCTTTCATCAGTACGAGCACCAGATTTTTGGGTTTCAATAACTTTAGCTGCTCGTGCTCTGTTAGAGGTACACCTTATGACTGACGTATGCCTGCGAGGCATGTCTAAAAAGAAGACCGTGAGTGGTGGGCGAGTGGTTAACGCTCTGGCCTCACATTTGGGAGGACAGTGGTTCGAATCCCCGTTCGGGCATCCAGATATGGATTTTCCATGGTTTCCCCAAATCTCTCCAAGCAAAACAGAATATATATATATACTTATGCCAGAAACTATTAGACAGACAAGAAAAAAATTATAGTGCAGGGCAAATCAACGTTTATACTAAATAATATGTTTTGTTTCTAAAGGTTATTTACTAAAAAATCATATACTAACAGACTGCGCAAGAAATTATATATGATTCATATGGCGAATTACGAATTTTTTTTAGTTTAGCTGAGAGGTGCTGTAGATCCAAGAATGTGAAAATCTATTAAGAAATATATATAAGGATACAATGTGACATTAGGTACAATTTAATAAAATATTCCTAATAATGAAGGTGTAAAAACTTTTGATTTGCCTAATTATTCATTTATTAAGCGAATGATCCTTACATGACATTTATGGAAATTACACATGACACACAAAATGTGAATCAGTTAGCCAATAAATAGATTTATTAAAAATATATATACACAATTGCGCGAACAATGCCCTAAGCTGAGAAGTATTTCAATAGAATTTCAAGAAAGACTAACCAGCGTTGGGTTTGTTCGCAACCTCAATCTCTAAAGGTATGCATCTTAATACTTAACAAACAAATCACCGAGTTTTCGACTTAAGTAATCGGACCACTGTTACAACATACAGATGTTATCATTGCTTAAGTATAAATTGTTTTTGTTGAAATTGGTTAAAAAAAATAATAATAATATTACTGGGATTCAATGAGCCAGAAAATCGTTCAGCATGTTATTTTTAATATTCTTCTTCGATAACAATAAGAACAAGGAAATGTTTCTAGAATGACAATGCTAAGGATTTATTGCCAAAGATGAAAGTTTGACTCGACTCACCTTGTCTTTCGTGGAGATCGCCGAGGGGCCATCAATTAAGACGCACAAACAACTTGCTTTCAACTGTTTCGGTCAGGTTTGTTTTGCTTGTGGGAACAAAGAGCCAGCAGCATTCAGCTAAGAGTGATTCTCTGTTGACCCATTCACGTGGGTTTCCTTGTAGTTTCTTTATACGATTTTGTGACGGTACTAATCTTATTTTACATTCTAAGACCCTAGTCTTCTACATGCATAATAACTTTCTTTGTGTGTGGTTTTGTATTTTCAATGACTACAGGTCCTCCAACCCTACAAATGTCACGAAGTTAATTATACATTTCAAATAGACTAAAATACAAGGCAGGCGAAGTAAAACAGTTTCTTTCACCGCCATCAGAATATCCGACAGACTTAAATGATTGTTTATACTGGCATCAAAAGATTGCTAGGAAGGGAAAGTATGCACAAAATGTCATATTCTTTTCGAGAAATAATTAACGTCGAAAAGACATTAGATGAATTCCAGTTTAACTTTAGAAAATGCATTGTGTGAGTGAAACAATTTTGGCGTTATGATAATGTTGGAATAAGTGCAATAAAAAAAAAAAAAAAATGTGATGAATGACATAACACGTTTAAAATGTGAAAGTATAAAAAAATGTTGACTTTACGTTTTACATGTGTTACAATTCAGTGCAGTTTCCTACATGAGACAGATGTTTGTGTGTATGAATTATGTTTGTTGTCACTTTTACACGCATTAAAACCACGAGAAAATTTATACCCACTTGTTGAACAATGAGCGCGTGTTTTTTGGCAGATAATTCTTATAAAGAAAGGTACTTAAATAGAATCCAAGCATTCTGAAAAAACAATCCCATCGTGGGTCCAACGATATACACTTTTACCTTTCTTAAAAAATAATAATAACTGTGGAAGTTACAATAGAAAAATCTCTTTCACCTGCCCTGATTTTCTCGGAATTTATTATCAGTATTAGCACTGGTTGAAATCTTCGGAGTTAGTTTAATGGAAGGAAATTTCTTGCTGCCTTACGGATAGCAGGTGGTTTCTTCATTAAGCCGGAGGGCTTCTCTCCTTCTCTCATTAACACGTGTGCATCTCCGGTATCAAGGAGGATACTGGGGCAGCACAATGAGGACTGCGCCGTTGCTGCCCTAAACGGCTCCTTCTCTTTTTACGGCAATCCCGGTGAAGTGGTTTGTTTAATTAATAAGTCGGAAGCCGCCACTGGCGCTAATTGGAAAGGAGCAGCGGCAGCTGGGAGACTTTCCCGCGGCGTCTTTTGGGCCGTCCGTAATAAGTTCTGCCCGGGCCCAGCTGTGCCTCCGCGGCCCTCACCGCTTAATAACGCGCCCGTCGAGATCGCTTCTGACACAAGTGACAGCCACCCGAGAGCCTCGCTGGCAAAGAGGACCAACACAGTACAAAACAAGGTTTAGAAGTAACACCAATGCAGAAATTACACCGCTTGTATGTGTCACGGACCAGACACATGGAGTCCAAAAAAAGCTGAAAGGGTAAACGTTTTGTTCTTTCATTTTGTGCCAAATTAAATGAACCGCACGAAAATTTCTCGAATAAAACACGGTAAATAACGAGGCTGGTGGTTTACAGTGGGTTGAAAGAAGAAGCGGCTCGTTCATTATAATATGTTTCTAATTTCACCTGCCCTCTGCTTTGACCTAAGGGGCTTCCATTAATCACGTGAAGTGTTCTTTCGGAAATCCGTAACCACTCTCCTCCCGTGGAGAGATTTGGTGAGATCTGGCTTGCCCCCCCCCCCCCCCTATGGTGAGGTGAGATTTTGATGGACTTACCCGTCCCCCGCCTTCCCTCCCCGCCTCCTCACCCGTCCCATCTCCACCGTCCCCCCTCCCCCGTCCTCCCTCCTCCCTTTCCCCAGCCGACGATCTCGTAGGTTTTAGAGACCTTTTTTTTTAGCACTCCTGTTTTCACGAGTGATTATACCCCCCCCCCCCCATAACGTTGTGGTTGGACGAATTAAGATGATGACGTGAGATTTCTGATGACCCCCTCCCCCCTCATTTCACCACACGTAATTAATGGCCGCCCGCTAATCACGTAAATCTATCCTTTCGCGGACGCCGAACTATCATAGATCCCACCAGAATGCAACTAACCTGAACAAAACACACCCAAGATATATTTGTCTCTGTGATACGCCATGTTGCTCTCTAACGGGATTGCAATCATTGACCGTGCGAAAACTTTGCCAGTTAAATTTTTCACTAACAAAAAAATATGCGTAAAGCTCCTAGCAGTAGAGAATGCACACAGCATATCGATAGATCTGTGATATGTGGTGCTGTCAACGAGCGGTAACGTGATCATCCCCTAGCGATGCCAGCGAAGCCTAGCGGCTTGACTCTGAACTGTCTTGTACCGTGACCTTGATAGTTAATACTTTTGTCCTTTAAGGGTGAATACTGAAAAAATCCTTTCTTAATTTATTATTTTACCAAAGTGGAGACATTAATCTTTAAAATTATATCTCATTTATCAATTCTGTTTCGATACGAAGGGAGACAAATGACATATAAGCACCTTTTAGGAAATGATCATACTTTTGCTCTTTTAAAGCGGAGTTCCCAAATATTCCTTTTCTAATTTATGATGTTACTAAAAGCGGAGACCTCAATTTTTAAAATTATATATCATATTTCCATTTCTGTTAGGTATAAAAGAAGATATGTGGCTCGTAAAAGAAAAAAACGTTAGAAATACCTGTAATATATAAGATATAATTTTTCTGCCTTCAGTGTCTCGGCTGGTTTGATGAAATCCTCAATCACTCCGTATCTTGAACTTATCTTTTCCTTTCGGCATATTCCTTTCGTCCAACATCCTTAATTATGTGCTTCATATATTCTCATCTTTGTCTTCCATTACAGTTTTTTTCCAAATGTTTCCTCCACTAACATATTAACCAATCCCACATGAATTAATACCTGACCCACCATCCTGTCTCTTCTTTCTATTAGACTCTTCCACAAACTTCTTCGTTTATCATATCCAAAACATGATCATTTCGTACTTTCTCCTGGCCACTTAATTTTAACATTCTTGCATAACACCATGTTTCAAATACTGCAATTTCCCTTCTTTCTGGTATTCTTAACGTCCGTCATACACTTTCATTATTTTCTGTGCTCCATAAATGCTGTTTTAAATAGTTCTTTCTGAGTCCTATATCAAAACCTGAAACTATAAGAATTTTCGTTTTTCAAGAAGGTGCTCCTCCCTCGTGCTATTCTGCACATTAATTCATTATCACCGGCCATCAGTTGTAATTTTTCTTCGTAAGTAACGGAATTTACTTATTTCTATTACATCAGATCTTATTTTTTTTAATCTACTATTATTACTATCATTTAGCTACATTTAATAAATTTTATGTTGTTTTAGTTAATTTTTAGCCGGAAATCTTTCTTCCGCACTTTTTTATGCCATTCAGTAATCTCAATAGCATCATCAGTCTGTACTGCTGACATCACAATGTCATCAGAAAATCGTGACTGTATGTTTTTCTGTTGGATACTCATGCCGCGTTAAAATTTCTCATTTTCTTCATTACTTCCTCTATTTGAAATGTCTTAATTGGGACTGACTACAACCTTATCTCTCACACACCCTTTCTAACTGATCCATGTGTCACGTGATTCTCTACTTTCATTAAGGCTACATGATTCATAGATATTCCATGTTATCAGTGTCTGTCTACATGGAACATTTGAACAAAATCACAAACAATATATACTACATCACCACCTGAGTTATTTAGTTGATTTAATTAATTAATATGAGCACTGAAATTTTTGGATTTACAGGTGGCTTTGTGTTCAACCGAATCTAAACACTTATTACTTAAAATTACATGAAGTGACTTACTCCTTCACTAGACTTTTTTTACCAAACTTTATACTGTAAAATACTTTGCATTATGGTGAGATTTACAGATTGCTCTCGCTAACCATGTGCACGAAAAGTCTTTCAGCAACCTAATTTTTGCGATCTAACTGAAATCTATTAATGAACGTTCCCTAATGTTTAAAATACCTTAGGATTCAATACCCGCTTGGAAACAAACAAATCCATTAGCCCTTCATCTTCTATGAACACCTTGCACTTGTCTGGCCGTAGTCATGGATGATATTCACCCCACCATGGAAACGTCTTTGAAGATGAATTGAGGTGGTCCAGATTACCTTCCCAAGTGTGACAGTGTTCGTAACTGTGATAGTGCTTGTTTTGTTTGTTTTGAGGATGAGAGATGGAGGAAGGGAGAAGGCCTACTCTTCCGAAAGAAACTGTTATGCCGCCAAGCTTATCATTTATATCCGACGAACGAATCATCATTGCAGTGTCGTATAACCTCAGTCCATATTAACTGCGGAGAGGTTTGGGATTAAACTTATGGTGTTCCCGTGTATAAGGAACGTTGCCACCTTTTATTACAATAGCCCTCTCAATTTCTTCGAATTTTTCATACGATTTTCTTTCTTAACATTGCCTACAAATAATCATTGATTCTCCAATTAGATATTGTCTAACTATCTAATAAGAACATAAATGTTACTAATTTCACTCAGAATTGTGAAGTAATATTTTTAAAAGTTAATTTAAACGTGCTTTCAATGACAAGAAACAGTTACTGTTGCATAGTTTCACTTAAAATGTCTTAATCAAAGATAACAGATATCTTTTCATAATTATTCTAATACAGCACTCGCGGCTTCAGGATAAAGTCAAATCGTATATGCTGGTATTTTGGTCGAATGTCTTTCGTAAACTTTAAGAAACAAAACCGTGCACCTTAGTTACATCAAATTAATTAATTCATGGCATAAATCAATGATGCTTAACATAATTTTTAATTAATTGTAAATAGTCACGGGGCGCATGTCTCGACGTCAATTCCCTTCACATCAAATTTTGAAATCTATAAATTTTTACTTTCAATTCATTTATTCGTTAAGGTAGAGATGTTAAGCATACTCCTGGGTAATTTATTCCAGTTCGTGACAGTCTTACAAATAAAATAATACTAGGGCGTACCCAATATAAAATCGGATTTTTTAAAAGCTATATATTTTCAATTTTTTTACAAAACAACCTTATCCCCTTCAAAATATTCTTCATTACAACTAATACATTTGTCCCACCGGTGCTTCCACTGTTCTAAACATTTTCTGTAGTTAACTTTAGAAATGGCTGACTGATCCCTCGTTTTTTTCTTGACCTTTTCAATGTTGCCAGTCGATGTCCTTTCATGCCCCTTTTAATGAGTGGAAATAAGAAAAAGTGACACGTAAGGGGCGTGGGGCAGCGAAACCATGCTATTTTTAGCAAAAAACAGCCTAACAGAGACAACTGTATGTGCAGGTGCATTGTAGTGGTGGAAGAACAAATCTCCTTTCTGCCACAAATCGGTCTTTTTTTTTTGACGAACACTGTTGCCTGATCTTCTTAAAACTTCCAAATAAAAGGTTTGATTGACGGTCTGATGTGGGGAACAAACTCTGAATGAACTGCGCCCTTGGCATCAAAAAACCAATCGAACATTGTTTTGATGTTTGATTTAACGACATTTTTTTTTGGACATGGTGATAATGACGTCTTCCATTGGCTTGGTCGTAACCATAGTACTATGACTCATCACCAGTAATAACCTTAGTCAAAAAGTCTTGATCAATTTCATGATGTTGTTTCAAAGCACAACGTATCTCAACTCGACGTTCTTTCTCATCGTTAGTCAGTGCCAGAGGAATAAACTAGGCAGCAACCCTTTTCATTACCAAATCTTTGGTTAAAATTGGCTGAACCGAGCTCCAAGATAACCCACTAATCTCTGAAAGTTTATCAATTGTCTGTATGCGGTCTGAGAGCACAAGCTCTCTATTTTTTTTTTTTTTTTTAACATTTTCGTCGTTTGGAGTAGTTGATGGACGTCCAGAAAGAGGTTTGTCATCAATCGACGTGTCGCCATTTTTAAACCGAGCGAATCACTCGTACACTTAAGTTTTTCCTATAGCGTCATCTTTGTAAGCTGTTTCCAACATTAAAACAGTTTCAGTAGCAGAAAACAAAAAATCACAGCTGCACGTTGTTCACTTAAACTTACCATCATCAAAAACGAAACAATAACAAAACAACACGAGCTAAAACAATCACTGCAGATTAACAGAACAAACCATGTCGGCAACACAGAGGACACTGAACTGACAATGAGTTGCGTTATAAACGCCTAGCGGCAGAAACGCGTACTATACAAGCTCCGCCCACGGTAATGTCCTCTGCCGACCCCGGTAGCGCGGGGCTAGCGTGCTGGCTTCACGTTGCAGGGGTCGCCAGTTGGAGTCCGGCCCAGGGCATGGGTGGTTTTAATTACGTGTTGCGTCCGTCCTGTGTCGTCCTGTCACTTGTGACCGTCAATAACACTAGACCATTCTATGTACACAGTTGAGAAATAATAGAAACACAGTTGCTGGCTGAATGGCTACAAGGCCAAATGCCATTTAAAAAAAAAAAAAAAAAAAAAAAAATATGTCCTTCCGGTTATTTTTGGTTACCCCCCTCGTATTTCCTGATAGTAACCTTGTTACTCGTAGCTCTAGTATTGACCGTTGGGTGATTGGTGGATAGCTTAAGAACTTCTTTTACTAAACGGGTTGATAACACTGTTTGTCTACTGACACGGAGACTAAACAAGAGCTGTCATATATTGTTCACCCTCAAGGTCATGTTGCGCTAGTCCAGTACCCATCGTAACCAACCCATCGAGCAGACCGCCATTAATACAGTATATTTCCTCTTCATATTAAAAAGCCTGCTATTCACGTTGCTGTATGATTTATTTGTTAATTTCTTCAAAATCAAAACTTTTTAATAGCTGGTAGAACAACGCATATAAAATATCTAAAAAAACGATACTTATGATTTTTCCAGTCTCTGGTTTAATAATTATAACTCAAAAATAAAATAGTGAACACATTATCCCACATACCTTGCTGCACACAGTAGAGCAGCGGCAGATGCTATCCGTCAATGCAATGGATCTCTTTGACAAACTTCAAAACAATTAATAGTCTGTATATAAACGCCATCAAGTTTACTTTCACTTCATGGAACAATTACGAATAATTACTTTCATGATTAAAAAAATGAGCTTGAAAACTATTTGTAAATTGTTCTGGAAGGACAACGTAAGGTGAAAGTACTTATGAAGGATTCTTTGGAGGCGCGGGGAGATTATTAAAAGTTTGAATACAGAGCTTCTTGTTAGCTTTTCTTCGCAAACCATTGACGCTCTACGTTATTAAATAAGACACAGAAAGGCTCTACAGAATTTTCAAAGTTGTATTAGTCTACAGGATGAAGTTCGTTCATCAATATCCCATTCTACTGAAAATTAATTTAAAAGATAAAGAGATTCTCTGCTCACTGGTATTTTAATTACGACATTATTATCCATTTTTAACTTTTAGCTAATTACGAAATATTCCCTCGAACACAATACAATAACGAAACACTAAAATATGAACTGATTTAAATGATTTACAGTGACGGAGCATCATAGAAACTATTATTTTTACAGAAATTCTGTTTCTGAAATAGGTTTTGTGTAGTGAATAGTATTGAGTGATATAATGACAGGATTTATCGTATTATCAAGTGTAATTACATGATTTTTCAGATCATCAGAAGGTAGAATAAAATCAAAATTTCAATATAGTCACCATCCTCAGAGGAGAATTTGAGTGCACATAGCTTCATACAGGAGCTGGAAATTATTTACACGAATTTTAATCCAAGAAGACAATGCTTTTTTGTATCGATAAAAATATAACCACTAATGCTTTCAACCTACTGGACTTTCCTTAAAAGATGTGTTTTGAATTAAATAAAAACTGCAAGAAGTAAATATGTACTCGCGTCTTTATTTTTGACTAACAGTCGTAATGTACGAATGAAAATATGGAACAGTTGACTGTCACAAATGTCTGGTATCAAAGTTATTTTTCTATTTCTAAAAAAAAAAAATATTCCGATGGTAGTTACGTACTTCCAAATATGTTGTTATGGTCCCAATTACATTTTGATGAACAACCAATAAGAAGGTCAATTTTTATTTATTAAGAATATATTAATTATTAACGGGAGCTGGTAAGAAAATTGCTAAACGTTTTCTCACAATGTCGAACGAGCAGTTCTTTTGAATATGTTCGTTGAGCCTGTACTGGCACCTAACACGCCATACCTTTCTTCACGAGTATAAGGGTTTCTGCCAATGCGTAGTGATCTGTGTTGGTCAACTTAGAAAGTAGTTCCCTCTGAAATTCGAAGTCGTTCTCAGCCAATGAAAAGTATCCAAGTTGTGGGTATTGCAGAATGATTGCCTGTTAAACTTTAGGAGGAAAACCGTGATATGGGAAGACGAGGAAGGAGCCATCTTTGGACAGTCTGGTACGGACAGTGCTGTCAACAAGACGTTAAAAAACCTTCGCCCATGCCTGGTATGGTAGGCCTACTTATCCAAAGGAAACGTTGTGCATTAAACAACAAAGCGAACAATTTCGCCCTGCAGGAATTAAGAGATTTCTGACGCTACAGATGCTTGCTTAAGGCTACAGTATGGTCTTATCACGGGTGTATTACATCGCGTGAAGCATTCTATAAGAGGAACCATATGGAGACGTGCAGTTTGCGTAAGCTATTTGTGATATTCCCATTCGTACATGCGGACGCAAGTACGGAACACAAAAGGACGGCAGCACCCACCTATCAGGTAAACGTGTATTTTATCTATCCGCGAAATGCGGCCACCACACGGTCCTGGACGAGTGAACGGTAGAAAGTTTCCCGGTCCTTGTTGTAATCGAGCTATCCGTTTTTCAACCACTGTCTCGAGAAAACGCGGAACCATAACACGCCAAAGATAAATTTTTTATTACTCTAATTTCTCCAAAAAGAAAGTGCGCATAATAATTTTAAGTAGCTAGCCGGAACGGTTTAAATCATTCATGTAATTCATTGTGCAAATAATTTAATAAACTGCATGAATGAGGAATGTAATCTTGTTTATCTTTTAATTCCACTGCAACCAGGGGTAGAATTTTCTTTTTTGTTTGAGTAAAAGTGTATTGGCGGAATAATCCAAACCGAGAATGGAACGGATCGGGCCAAAAATATAGTTGAAGAATGCTATGCACAATGTTATTAAGTTCTATATAAATGTAATGATTTATATTTTGTTTGTCGTGTGATTGAATAGCCAAAGTAATGTACTGTTTCGAATATTTAAAATTTTCATTTCGAAACCTTTTTCATTCCAGTGAGTTAATTTTGATGAACAAAGAAAAGATACAGAAATTTATTTCATTTAATTAATACTAGCACAAGTCATCTCCATAAAAAAAACTTTCAATATATAGGCAAAACAGCGGGTAAGAAATTATTCTGTTCCTTATTTGGATAAAAAGGAGGAGATTATTAACAAATGCCAGGAATTTTAAGAGTAATTCAGATGAGAACTATGATTCACAACTCGCAAAGTTTACAATCCACAAATTCTCTGTGAAAAGCTTGACACAAAGGACAAACATCAGGATAAGCCGTTACTTGACCTGAAAATGGGTTAGATACTGATTTTTGAGCCAAACGACTGCCTCTAACCTAACGCATGGCCGAACCATAAATGCGCCAGGTCCTACCCACATTTGTCCGGTTTTTGCTATTGGTGCGACAATACTCTTTCCAATGTACTTGACATGGGTTCTGTAGCTGCAAAAATCATGTAATTCGAATAAATGACGGTGGAAGGGCATCAGAACCCCTTAATCAGGACTGTTGGTACACTTACAACAGTAATTGTACTCATGTCTGTCATATCTTCCCACATGTATCGCGGCTAGTTTTACAATTCTACCACAAAACGTCCTGAGAAAATTTGTAATGTCCCAATAGTACCGAAACTTCATATTTCTTCAGAATCAGTGTCATAATATTTTTTACCTTTGCTATGAAAGAGTCTTCCAGAACTATGGATACTGATGTACGGGAATAGAATACAAACTCCTCTGAAGAAACTGCCTCCTTTAGGTTGTTTAAGGAAGAGGTACACTGCCATGACGTCACATAAAGTAATGCACAGTCACGATATCATATTTTAACCATGACATCATGCTTCCAATTGCGCTACTTTCACGTCGTGTTGGCTCATTTTCTTGTTTGCAGTTTTGCGTATGTTTCGAAAGACGCAAACTGTGGCTTATTTTGCGACTTTTAATTAAGGAAAAAATCTCGTCTTTTAAGATACATAAAATAAATTAAAAGAGAGTGCAACTGGGTATGTTTTAGCGATTAGTGCTACAATTACGAAAAGATTTGATACATTTATGTGTATTACTAGCTGAGTAAGGAAAAGTTTTATTTTTTACGCGTCGTTATTAGAAGTAAAATAAAGAAACAGCATACTCGTCAACAAGAGCTGTTACTACTGAAGAAGGGTATCACTACACATTTTATTTTGAACGTGAAAAAGACCTATAACAATAAAAATGTTTGGTCTATTTTATGTTTCTCAGATAGCACCTCGTTAACGTCTAAACGCCGAAATTCGCATTTTCCGTGTTAGAAATATTCTAACAGTCGAACTGAAAAGCACCTGAATAGCATCAAAAGACCAAATGAAAGGAATTTCAATTACATGATATATTTAATTATTTCCAATTTCCTCCCAAGCTGCTTGTCGTATAAATTGATACCGATAAACAGGAGACCTATGCTTGTATAATCATTCATATTCATTAACTTTTGTTATAATCAATTGGTGCATTATTAAAACTATGTCATTAACGATGTAAGTGACTCCACAATATGTACGCACAGAATTAGCGTTCTGACCTTGCATTCGGGAGAACGCCGGTTCGAATCCCCGTCCGGGCAACCAGATTTGGGTTTTCCATGGTTTCCCAAATCCCTCCAGGCAAATGCCTTCAAAAGGCCACGGTCGAATTCCTTCCCATTCCTTGCCCCCCCCCCCATCCTTACCCGTCTCTAAAGACTTCGACTTCGCTGTTAAGAGACGTTAAGAAGTAAAAAAAAAACATACGGAAAATAAAAATGTGAAATCACCTGTAAGGTGTTTTCAGGGGGGAGGAGGAGCATTAGGGCTTTAGGGACGTGTTTTCAGTGTGAACCTGACTCATCAGACAACTAAATAAACAATGACGCACACTTTTCGTTCGTTACATGATATTATTTAATATCACGTGATGTGACATGACGGCAATGTAACCCTGCCTTCATTATAACGAATACAGAATGTATGATGTTATGACAAACTGATAGGAACTTGAGATCTAGATTTTGTGTTTCCGTATATTGTCGCACACACACACACACAAGCGCGCGCGCGCGCGCGTCACAGATTGATGAGGCGTGGCCACCTAAACAGCTGTATATGACGCCAGAATTTGATGCCGATTACCGAGATGGAGTCGCCGATTGGGCTTGGCAGTGATCGACGTGTTCAATAAGTGATTTTTACTGCCAGGAATTGAATAAACCGCGAGGGAGGGGAGGTGGGAGGGGCTGCGCTCCGCTGTGGCGTTAATTACGTGCACGTAATTGCGTCAGGCGGGAGGTCGCAGGGGCGGCAACCACACGCCACCAACATCCCCCAAAACACCTCTCAACAGAGCCTAGTTGAAGATACGTAAAGAGCAATCAAATCGTCTAGGAAATTTTCTCTTCCCAAATAGCTTCTGTATTCACAACAAAAAGTCTAAAGAAT
The DNA here is from genome assembly GCA_031002005.1 of Vandiemenella viatica. NCBI lineage: Eukaryota > Metazoa > Arthropoda > Insecta > Orthoptera > Morabidae > Vandiemenella > Vandiemenella viatica. The sequence goes on along the minus strand of CM061919.1, from coordinate 93,399,098 downwards.
TATTATTCACAAAGCTATTTAAATTAGTTACCATTTTCTTAAAGAAATACAAATAGTTTGCCAGTTACACCTTAAACACACAAGTGAGTATTGTTTGATTAGGCGCATCAAAAATATAATTTTTCTAACAAAAGTGATTAATTTAGTCATCATTTCAATACAGTAACACAAATTGTTTGCGGTTACACCTGAAACACACGATTGTTTATTGGTTCATTAGTTGTGTCGCAAACATTTTCATTTTTTTTGCAAAACTAATCAAATTAGTTGAAATTTGCACACAGGAATACAAATAGTTTGCTAATTGCACCTTGAACACACAATTGATTATTGTTTCATTAGGTACGTCGAAAACATTTCTATTTTTCACAAAATTAATTAAATCAGTCAACATTTCCACACAGGAATACAGACAGTTTGCCAGTTACACCATAAAAACACGATTGTCTATTGTTTCATGCGGTGTCACCGTTCATATTTTTTTCTTATAGCTTTACGACATATCAACGACGAGGTCATTATAGTCGTTGTGGTCGATAATCAGGAAGGAAATCTGGCATGTCCTTCCGAAGGAACCATCCACGTATTTTCGTGATTTCGGGAAATAATGCAAATACTGAAATCTGGATGGCTATATTGGGACTCGAACCCACGTCCTCCCTAATGTCAGACAAGAGCGTTATTTAATTCGCCTTACGTGCTTTATCCTAACATTTGCAGTTCCCTTATTATACCAATTCTTCTTCTTCTGGTCCCTATCTGTTCCGGATGTCAGCAACCATGATGGCTGCCTCGTCTCTGCTGGTTGATGCTCGGATTAAATTCGTAGTTGTCTTGGAAGTCCATGTTCTTAGATTTTTTAACCAAGAAGTTCTTCTTCTACCAACACTTCTCTTTCCTGGTATTTTCCCCTAGAGAACAGACTTCAGGAGTTCATAACGGCTATTATTCCTCATGATGTGGTCAAGGTTCCGTGTTTTTATGGTGATCAATATTTTCTTCTTCTTTTCATTTTGCAGAGCACTTCAGCATTTGTGGTGTGGTCTGTCCATGGCATTCTCAACATTCTTCGATATAACCACATTTCTAAAGCTTCTAACCTTTTACTGTAGTTTCACACCATTCAGGAGGACAGATAATACATAGCAGCGCAGGTGTCTCATCTTCGTGGTAATTGATAAATTATGCCTTGTAAAAAGGTTATTCATTTTTCCAATACGTGACTTTACTTCATCAGCTTATACACCAATAGTTTGTATTAACCAAGACGTCTTTTAGCAGTCATATTTTTAACTTTACTCGATGCTTCTTTACAAACTGCTGTTAGAGGGGATATAGCTACATTATAAATAAGTCACACCGTTATTTTGAAAGAATTATCAGTTTTCAGATAGTTTCTTTCTAAATTTCGTTAACAAATTTCTAGTAACCAGAATTTCGCTATACGGTGGTAGTTTTTAACGTTATCGGTGGTGATATTTTCAAAAATAAAATTAATTGCAAAACGATAATGTCAGAATGTTCATGGGGAACATTTTCACTATTTTTCGTATGGCAATTTCCAATGTTTTCCTATCGCTACCAAAGCTTTTTAAGAGGCCGAATGGTTGGCTATGTTTGTGACGTTTGGTGCACTAACCTGAATGATTTCAAACTGTTCTCTTACTCTTCTGTCTTCTGGGATGATCTGATATATCATCTTAATGGCTCTTCGTTTTCTTATCTTGAGGGCTACCTAATGTTAGTATTGTTAGGCTGACACCATCCGTATTTCCGGTACGGAACCGTTGACTATAATGAATAGTAGTTTGCTAGATAATAGCATGTGCAATTGGATATGGCGACTAATTCTAGCAATTAATATAAACATCTTGAACGAAGACGTCTAACTGGTAAAATATTGATTAATAGATCACTATCAGTTGCGTAATACAAACAATGAGTGACTGCTACAAGGACGAGTTCCGACCTAGTGTCGATTCTGCCCAAGTTCCCTTAGTGATCTGATGGATAAAATCTCTCAGTCTCTGGCTGGTAGTGATATACTGGCAGAGTAAGCTAACTAGTGAGAGTGGCTAAATATGTTATTTAACCCATAACTGTCGCTATAATGAGACCGAGGCTTGGTTGTGAAGTTCCGAGAAAGACTTGTTTTGACGTCAGTGATCGGCATTTCGTACTCAGCATACCAGCAGTTTGATGAACAATGATGACCTCTGCTGACACTGCAACACGTGCTTGTCTCTAATGTGTGAATATTTATCTAAAATTCCAATATTTCCACTAAGAATAATAAAGTTGGTTCCGACATTGACAGCTTTACGCAAGACTTATATTCCCAGTAATACCAATTATGCCCGTGGAATCACATTTACTTTGAAGTCTTTATGGTGGTTGTGTTCATACCAATGGAAGGGAAGAAATCTCACCTTCAGACGGGAATCAACTATATCAGAGGATGTTCGTCACATTCCTGGTGTGTACTTGATGAATAGCAGGATAATGGTTTTGACGTTTCTGAGAGGACTGTTCTGACCTGATGGTCAGGAAATCTATCAGAATTAATCCCCGATGGTCTTCGCTAAACAAGAGGAATTATTCTATAAACATAAACGAATAACCTAAAACATTACCAATAAACTTGTAAATACCCCAGGATCTGTAGGTGATACTTTTACCCATAGTATCCTGTGAGGTGCAGAAGAGCTGAAGATGTCAAATAGTCATGTACTTCCCTTAGTTATGTTGAAGCCAAACGTACGTGTGTGTTTCTCACCGGCTGTAGTGGCCTTCTTCAACATCATGTCAGAATAGTCCTCTCAGAAACGTCAAAACTATTATCTTGCCATTCATCCATTAAGAAATTTATCCCTGAAAATTATATTTTACTTTTTCACTACCATGGTTTAATGCATGTATATTAACTCAAGATGTTTATAATAAATAGTATCTGAACATATCTGCAAAATAATGTATTACTCAGAAGGGTTACGTTTATTTATGGACAAAGTCCATTAAATTTAACAGACACTCGAGTAAGCAAACAAAGGATAAGTTGGAATTTTTCTGTAACTCTTTTATCAGGTTACTAAATCCTTTCATTACGTCAATTAAAAATTATCTTAGATAAGTTAAAACATGGTACTAGTGCTAGAGCAAGATTTATATTTAAATCGAATTGAGAGCAACGGAAGCAATGTATGTCTCCGACGATATAAATGTAGGTAAAGTTATAAATTTAGAATGGGGAACAATACGGTAAAAAAATAATTTATTTAATATAGAGAAAACTATTAATCTAATTCGTCGTAAGTCATAATCATAACAATAAATAACAGCTACATTGTGATGTCTGGGGAAAGCAATGAATTAAATAAAATGAACGTATTAATTTCGTGTGATGATAAAGCTTCGATTTGCTGCCCATTCCGCCACAGATTGACTTACAGATTAACGAGGAATCTGAAGGAAAGAACGTCTTAATCTGTATTAATTACAGCTCTTAAAAGTTTCTTAAACTATCAGCTACTTTTTACAAACCACATTCAGTACTTTTTTATCGAAATTTTCGGTAATTTAATTTTCTGCTAACGTATTCGATCCCAGATTTGCGACATTCCAAGGGCGAATAAAATATTTAAGCCAAACAAGAACTTTGATATAAAACCATGAAAACCTACCGTACATAGCGTAAGACCAAGTACAAATGAGTATCGAAGTTCGCTGCCAAAATAAAATTCTTCGCAGCTTGTTCATTCACTATCGAACCACAAGAAATGAGGTGTCACTAAAAAAAACTATAATCTTTTTATCTAAATTAGGATTTTTTATGCTTCATAAGTAATTGTGTTTCGTGAAATAACAATTATTGGCATTTGGATACAAAAAAGACTGAAAGGATAAGAATAATGTACGGTAAGTACTGCAAAGAGGTAAAGTAATTTATAAAGACGTTGTACAAGCTATGTACAAATTTAAAAATTTCGATGTCTTCGGAGATTACATTAAATTTCAAGTAATTATGATCTAAAATTATCTGTTTATAGTTTTCTCCAAAAATGTATGTTTTGTTATCGTTATATACAATAATTAACGTGTAACTGATAACTGACAACGTATTTTTTTAAAATAATAGTCTAATGTTCAACATCAAAGCAAATATTAAAAAATTATTTGAAAAATTTCTTGGTAGGCAGCGTAATTAATCCTGTTCCTAAACCTTCAAAATACGTTGCAACTAAAGAATATACAAATAGGTATGTTATGTAATAAGAAAAACGGCATCTAATAAATTAGTTCTGTTTACAAATATATCCGCATTTATAGTTTTTGGCTTCGGTAAACAAGGTTGTGCCAATGTCGAAACGATGCCAATTCTGTAACTTGCTTTGCATGACGTGTCTTCTGTAAATACAGAATACATTCTCC
>CM061919.1:93276008-93393670 GCA_031002005.1 Vandiemenella viatica | reverse complement strand
GGGGAACCTGCTATCTACGTGCAGGGCTCTCTTTAGTGCTCTGTTTGCACAGTCTGTAGACGATGCAGATGTGTTTGGGCAGCGTAACCCCATAGGGGCAGGCCTATTCGAATATGGCCTGATCAGGGAGCAGTAGATCCGCACGCCTGTGGACGCAGGTAGCTGGATATATGGAACCTACAGCTTCTTTAACGTGAAATCCGAATCACGACAGCATTGTTCTTATTAATAAAGACAATGCTGTCGTGATTCGGATTTCACGTTAAAAGCAGCTGTAGGTTCCATATATCCGGTAGGAATACCTGATTAGATTAAGGTGGCCGCGATAGGGTGGGAATGCGCAGCCAATGATAACCCTGTAACCAGATCATAATGACCGCACTAGCCATTACCTATTAGAAACCATCAGACACTAATAACATAGTAGTTACTACACTGTCAACACATTGCAGGGTCTGTTGGGTTCGATCTGGACCTTCATCCTGATTGATTTTTACGATTTTGTTACCTTGCAGCAACTGCTTCCGAATGCTAAATTCTTAACATAATCAGCATCTACTTAACCATTATCCCTGACGGCATGATTAGAATAATAATGCTTTGAGATATCCGCAAGACTTGAAGCTATCGTGCAAGTCTGAGCACTGTTGAGAGATGACAGAAAAGACTAAGCGGTGAATGCAAGCAACGTGTAACGGTCATACGCCATGTTAACTTATAAAAATAGAGATAAACATAGAAAATTATTTACATATTGTAAATTGTGAATATAAAATATTATTTATATATTTGGGAGAATCTTTGGCAACGCATAACAAACAGGGCGCAGGAGTCTTTAACACCAGAGAGACGTTAATGGATGATGGTAGACGATACTAAATGCTGAATGATGGTAGACTGGACTGTATAATGGTTGACTGAATATTATGCCGGATTGTGTATGCCGGAAGATAAAGGAATATTTATAATGAGAATAATGATTTTATGACGTATGACTTATATGGAATTTGATTTATGTAAAATATTTACAGCTGCGGCCAAAGAAAATATTTTTGTACAAAAGTTATATTGATTACATCGTGTATTAGAAGTGAAGTAATAAATTTCTGATTGAATACAGAGTCTACGGTCTGAAGGAAGATAAAGAGAAGTAATTCCAAGTATAGTGTACGGTTTTCTTACAGATAAGAAAAAAAGGAAGATTAATTTATAACTGGATGGCTATCGTTGAAATCAATTGTAAGTGTAAAAGATGGCAAAAGCATAATCGTTCCTGTTGGAAACCAACAAGGAGTGTGATTAAGGTAAACTAAAATAGTTAGACTTCAGTTGAGAGACAACTTAAGAAATAACGAGAGCTAAGAGATGAACAGTGACCAGTGGTATAAAGGTTATAAAGTAGTCTCCAAACAGCATTATAAAGTGGTAACCATCGTGAAAATTTCCAAACAGGGATAGGGAGATTATAAACGGAATACTGCTGCTACTGCAGGGCCTGAGTCCAATCCATCTACCGGAAGTTTGTTAACTGGAGGATTAGAGCTCCGCAATAGTATCTCACTGGTGGTTTCTAAACTCGGTCCATCGGTATTACCGGACTGCTCCTATGTAGCTGCTAACCAGGACTGATATACCTACAAGTATTAGTTCCAGAATTCCTCCCCAAACAAGCTACGCTACTTTGTTAGGTTAACTCGGATCTTCCCATCGTCATCATCAACGTTGACCGTTTCTAGCTGCTGGCCCGGTCTGCCAGGAACACAGTTCTCTCCATTATCTCCTATTATTCCACCATTCTTCCGCAACTTTCCAGTTTGCTATCTGTCTTTAACACTTTTCCACCGAGCTTGATAGGTGAGCGGCTAAAGCTCTGGCCTCGCATTCGGGAGGACGGTGGTTCGAATCCCCGTCCCGGGTATCCAGATTTGGGTTTTCCATGGTTTCCCCAAATCACTCCAGGCAAATGCCGGGATGCTTCCCTCAAAAGGCCATGGCCGAATCCCTTCCCGTTCCTTGTCCCCAGTCCCATCTCACCTCTAATAACCTCTACTTCGACGAGGCGTAAAGCCGTAAGTAAACCTTTAACCTACCTATCCCATGGTCTTCCTCTATCCCTCTTCCCTTACAATTTCAAATTACACATTCTCTTTGGCATCCTTTCATCACTCATCCTTTGTATGTGTCCCTACCACCGGAGACTTCAACTTTCAATTCCGTCATATACAGATTCCTCTTCAATTTCCTTACCCACTCATTCCACACCATGTACAATCTCATTTCGCCAACCCTACTCCTCTGAAACTTCATCTCTGAACTCCACTAGTATATCTATCTTTCATCACCAGTGCCTCAGAGGCGTATGTCGTTATTGGAAAAAAGTAATCCCTGTAAATAATCCTTTTGCATTTCTGTGGCACTTCTGCTCCATATCAGGCTTCAGACACTCCTCGTGCTCATCTACTTCTTCCATTTATTTCTTTTCTATTTCTCCAGTTCTATTCTATCGCACTTGCCAAATATTTGAACTCTTCTACAAAATTCAGCTTCTCGCCTTCGCATATGACATCCCGATTGTCCCTATCCTTCTTTCTTATTTTATTTATTACTTCAAACTCATTTGAAGAGAATTGCATGCTATAAGATTTCACTACTTCCTCTTACGTATCCAGTTGTACTTACAGATCTGATTCGCAGTTACTCGAAACCAGCACATCATCTGAAAACACCAGGGCTTTCATGTTCAGTTCCAATCTTCCTGGCCACCTTCTATACTTTTTCATCCATAACGGCAGTGAACAGAATTGGGGAAAAAGCACTTCCTTGCTTGAGCCCGTTATCTAATCTGAATCTTCCCAAGCCCAATTTTACACAACTCTCACATCCAACACATATTTTAATCAATCTATCAATCAATCCCTTGCTAACTTCTTTCACTTTCAATTCTTCCGAAATTTCCTCTCTGCAGACGCTCCTCTTATAACATTCACTGATAATTCATCCACGCCAGGTGCTTTTTCATCATTCATTTTCCGTAGTACATCTTCAAGTTCTCTCCATGTTAAGAATGCCATCATCTCTCCGCATTTGTCGTCTTCCGTAATGGATATTTGTTTCTACTGTTTGGTTTCTCCCAAAGGCCAACCCCTCCTCCACGTGTCGTGAAACAGAGTTGATTGACAGTACAGAGAAAGTAGAGTCACACTGCTTGCCACAGTCCTTACGAAAGCGTCAAAGAATTGGTTCTTAGATTGGGCTGGGATTCTCTGGTAGATAATTGACGTAGGTTTCGGTTGAAGGGAAACATGCGTACACCAGTGCAATGAAATACTTTGTCCACCAAACTATTTGGGTCGCAACGACAGGAGAGTTTAGAGAAATCAGGTGTCACACTGATGCTTATATGAATTTAATTCTTCTCTCGTGCAATTCGCGACTGTAGTGTACAGGGTAGAGATTATTTTTTTTTTATTATTTTTTTTTTATTTTTATTTTTTTTTTATTTTTTTACTGCCTTACGTCTCTCAACATCGAGGTCTTTAGAGCGGGAAAGGATGGGGGCAAGGAATGGGAAGGAATTCGGCCATGGCCTTTTTAAGGAAGCATCCCGGCATTTGCCTGGAGTGATTTGGGAAACCATGGAAAACCCAAATCTGATGCCCGGGACGGGGATTCGAACCGCCGTACTCCCGAATGCGAGGCCAGAACGCCAGCCGTTAGACCACCACTCCGGTGGTAGAGATTAGTTATGGCGCAAAGCACCCTCTGCGACCCACAATTTTGTGAATTGCGGAGCATATATTAGATGTAGACGCTTTTTTTTTTTTTTTTTTTGCTGTCGTCAGTCTTTAGACTGGTTTGATGCAATCCTCCATCCCTTCCTATCCTGTGCTAACCTCTTCATTTCTACATACCCCTTACAACCCACGTCCTCAATTATCTGCTTCATATATTCTAATCTCTGTCTACCTCTACAGTTCTTACCTTCAACTGTTCCCTCCACTAACAAATTAACCAATCCAGCATGTCTCAAAATATGACCTACCAGCCTGTCTCTTCTTCCTGTAAGCTTCTTCCATAAACTTCTTTTCTCACCCATCATTTCAAAACTCGTTCATTTCTTACTTTGTCTGTCCACCTAATTTTCAGCATTCTTCTGTAGCACCACATTTCAAATGCTTCAAGTTTCTTTCTTTCCGGTATTCCTAAAGTCCATGTTTCGCTACCGTAAAGTGCTGTGCTCCACACATAGAGTTTTAAGAAGTTCTTTCTAATTCCTAGATCAATATTTGAAACTAAAAGGTTTCTCTTTTTCATGAAGGCTCTTTTTGCTAGTGCTATTCTGCTTTTAACATCATTCCTGCTTCGGCCATCGGTTGTAATTTTGCTTCCCAAGTAACAGAACTCACTCACTTCTCCTATTGCATCAGATCCTATTTTTATATTTAATCTGCTAGTATTGTGTCATTTCTGCTACATTTCATCACTTTTGTTTTACTTTGATTTATATTCAGTCCAAAATCTTCCTTCAGTATTTTGTTCATGCCATTCAATAACTTCTCAATATCCTCAGCCCTCTCTGCTAATAAGACAATGTCGTCAGCAAATCGTAGCATACTGATTTTTTCTCCCTGAAAACTTATGCCACATGGAAATTTTTCTTTGACTTTCTTCATTGCTTCTTCTACATACAAGTTGAATATTAACGGGGATAGACTACAACCTTGTCTCACACCCTTTTTAACTGATGCATGTCTCTCGTGATTCTCTACTTTTATTACAGCCACTTGATTCTTATATAGTTTATAGAGTATTCTTCTATCTCGATACTTTAGACCTGACTTCTTTAAAATTTTGAACATCTTGTCCCACCTAACATTATCAAAAGCTTTTTCTAAATCAACAAATGCCATAAAAGTATCTTTGTTTTTCTTGATCCGCCCTTCAAGTATTAATCTTAAAGACAGAATTGCTTCCCTTGTACCGCGATTTTTCCTAAACCCAAACTGATCTTCACCTACTATCTCTTCTACTACCCTTTCCATCCTTCTGTATATTATTCTGGTCAGTAATTTTGAAGCATGTGATGTTAGACTAATGGATAATTCTCACATTTGTCGGCTTGTGCTTTCTTTGGAAGTGTGAAGATGATATTTTTATTAAAATCAGTTGGAATTTCTCCTGTTTCATAACTTTTTGATATCAGCTTGAATAATCTTTCGATTCCTTCCTCTCCTAGAGATTTAAGAAGTTCTGCAGGGATCTCATCAATTCCAACTGCCTTATTTGCTTTCAAGTCATTCAGAGCTTTATTAAATTCTGTCCTCAAAACAGGATCTCCTAAGTCATCATGTCGACATCGCCTTCCTTTTCCAATACACTATTGTTCAAGTCGTCCCCACATACAGTTTCTCAATGTATTCCTTCCATCGGTTAGCTCTATCTTCTGAGCTTAAAAGAGGTTTCCCATCGGCAGCTTTAATGTTCATACCTCTTTTCTTCATTTCTCCAAAATTCTGTTTGATCTTTCTATATGCAACATCTACTTTTCCTGACCATTTCCTTTTCTACTTCTTCACACTTTTCTTGTAGCCATTTTTCTTTTGCTATTTTGCATTTCCTATTTATTTGATTTCTAAATTGCCTGTACTGCTTCTTCCTGCTTCATCCTGAGCATTTTTGTACCTTCTCCTCTGATCATCAGCTGCAAAATTTCTTCTGTGATCCAAGGTTTTCGGGCAGCTTGTTCCCTAAAGCCTAAGGTTTCTTTGCCAGCTTTCATTATTTCGGTCTTTAATGCATTCCATTCGTCCTCGGTTGAGCTCCTTTCACAGTTAATTCTTAGACCTAAGTCTACCATTTCTGCAAATTTTTCTCTTGTGCTAGATTGTTTCAGTTTATTCACTTCCAGTCTGTTCTGCTTACTGCTTCCTTATTCGCTTGAATTTCAGCCTGCACTTCATTACTATCAAATTATGGTCCGAGTCTATGTCTGCTCCTGGGTACGCTTTACAGTCTAGAACTTGATTCCTGAATCTCTGTTTGACCATGATATAATCTAGCTGATATCTGCCTGTATCCCCAGGGACGTTTCCAGGTGTATATTCTCCTTGCATGGTTCTTAAACAATGTGTTTGCCATGACTAGCTTATATCTATCACAAATTCTAGCAACCTGCTTCCTCGCTCATTTCTTTCACCTAGACCAAAGCTTCCTCTCTTCCTTCTCCCACTATTGCATTTCCAATCACCCATGATTATTAGATTTTCCTCCCCTTTCACATATTGGATTAATTCTTCAATTTCAGGGTATATTTTTTCTATTTCTTCGTCATCTTCCTGTGACGTTGGCATATATACTTGTACTAATGTGGTTGGGACAGGGGGCTTTAGTTTCTAACCTCATCAAAATAATCCTGTCACTAAACTGTTCATAATAACTCACCCGTTTCCCTACTTTCTTGTTCATTACAAATCCTACACAGTGACTCCACTGACAGCTTGTGTGCTAATTATCCTGTATTCCCCAGGCAGAAATCCTGTGCATCCTTCCATTTATTTTCACTAATCCCAACAATATTAACTTAAGTCTTTCCATCTCCCTTTTTAAGTTTTTTAACCTACCTGCCCTATTCAGACCTTCTAACATTCCACGCTCCGACTCGTAGAATGTTTCTATCCATACTGATATCTCTTCCCTGAGCAGTCCCAGCCGGAGATCCAATTGGGGGACTATTTTACCTCAGGAATATTTTACCCAGCAAGAAGCCATCATGATATATGTAATTTAAGAGGATTACATGTCCTCGGGATACCCTTTGGGTCTTTAATGCAGTGGTTTCCCGTTGCCTTCTGCATCCCCATGCCGTTGATCATTCTGATTCATCCACCTTTAGGGGCCGTTTCCAACCCCAAGGGCAAGAGGGTGCCCTGAAACCGCTCCCGCTCTTCCGCCCTCCTTTTTCAGAGGCCGTTGGCAAGCAGTGGGTGACTCCTTATACCGGGAATCTTTCAGTCGCCAGAGCCTCGTCCGTGCAAACAGGGTGCACCACGTGAAGGTGAGGTTAATATTTGGTTGGAAAAGACTAGTATAGTCTCTCCCAATACACCCCTGTACTGACATAGAGGATGAATAACATTATGTTACCTATATAAATACATTTATGAATCAATATGTAAGACATTGTATGATTCAGTAAGATTTAAAACACACATATAAAATGTATGTTCTGTAAAAAATACTATTATTTATTAAATATACTGTTTTCTGAAAAAAAACAAGTTTAGATAAAAAAAAAAAGGTTGCTATGTTGTTTTTTTTTTCAGAAATATGATTTTTTCCCCCAATTTGCAACACTAGTTATGGAACATGTTCGTGTCTTTGAGTCCCAGACCAGCAGTGGTTGCCTTCCGAACGAATGTGACGCACCCCTTTGTGATAACCTTGCCGTGTCTAGGTTGCAGATAGCTCGTCGCCTCGCTTCTACTTATTAAGGGACTCGAGTCGAGAGTGTCCTGTGGGAGGCTGTAAGTTTACAGCGGCGGCAAAGTCGATCCCCGAGGGAGCCTAGGCTGCGGTTGACGCCGCGCTCCAATCAAGACCATCGACTCGGAATATGCATGCCCCACAGGAATACTCTCAGAAGCGGAGAAATATTCCCCACCTTTGATGCTGGTTGCTCTAACTTCGCGAACTTGGGAACAAACAGCGTAACCGTCAACCAGGATTCGTTAGAAATACAGTCTCCGTGACATCTTCCGGCTTGAGATTTACAGCTAGAAGGAAATGCCTGCCGGGGGAATCACATGATTCTCGCTACGTTTGAATTCGTGTGTTCACTGTATGCTCAATTAACATATGTTTCCACAAACTGGATATGATTCCAGTCTTGTAGTTAAAGTTTAAATAAATAGCTTTAGGTTGTAAGTATAAGGCAATTCTCTAAAGGTAGATTATCAACATCATTGAGAATGTCTTTGATGTAAGAAAAATATATCATTCGAGCCAAACCCCACAACTAGGGTCATGCGTCTCATACGTTAATTAAATCTCTCCTATGGGGACCATCCATCCAGGTAATGATCAATATTTCATATCTGAATAACACATTCATTAGGTACTGTATATGTGATATCGAGCACCATCTGCCAATGTTCTCCAAAAGATGTAAGCTTCTGGAAGAAATATATCCATGAAAGAGGAAAAATAGTTATTTTTCTTGAACAAGGTTTTTTAGCTGACATCTTTCGAGCATCGGTTGCTGTGGAAACTTATGAAAAATGAAGAATGAGATGTCATGTATCAGATATTCTGAGCTTATCCCAAATATGACACGATTTAAACAAGGAAATGTACTGCGAGTGCAATAAAATGAGAGTTTAAAATTACAAAAATTATTCTGATTAGTCTGACTGGAGATCGAATCCCTATCTCGGCACGGATTTTCATAGGCCCTTAACCCGACCTCCACCTCCAGCACAGCTTGCTGTGTAATGTGAAATATGCCAGAACATTTCCGTGGTTCAGATTCGATGTTAAACTGTAGGATTCCTCTAGGGCCAACAATCCTAGTTGAAACACGGATGAGCCAAACAAAGGGCTAACTTGATCTTAGGTGGCCCAGTGGAACATTCATACATGAAAAGACTATTCTTCGTCTTGGGTGTTGCTGTGTGGTTGGATCCAGGAAGCTCTGTCATCTGCTTTTCTCCTCAGCTCATGGTAATTATTAAAACTGGCATCTTCAAATTACTTGGGTTGGGATCTTTCTCGGTATCTCTTTACTTCCAACATCTCTTCCAACTTTACGTTCACTAAGTTCTCTTAGCGTATAATATGTTCAAATAAAGTCGTTCTTCTATTTTCTGAATTTCTCCAGATAACAGTTCTTTTTCACACTCTCCCGTAAGCATACCTCTTTCGTCACCTTTTTTCAACTAATCTTCAGCATCCTCCTCTAAAACCATTATTAAAAAGAGATTATCTCCTATTCTCCGCGAAATTTTTCTTGCTTGTTTCAAATATATACAGGGTAACAATAGAAAAACAAAATGACTTTATTAATCATTTTCCTACCTTCTTTGATCGTGGTAAGAAAATTGTTAGCGTTACCCGTTACGCGCCACACGTCACGTGATCAGTGCGAATGCGCCGCAACATTCTGCGCATGCGCAGTACGTTCATAATCACGCGATGACGTCATACAGGATATTTGAATCTGTAGCAGTCGCCATTATTACACAGTGGACCATGCGCCAGTATTTTTAATTGCTTTTTTTTATTGGTTGCACTTTTTTATTTATATTCGTTCAATGTTGATTATTTTATCTTATTCGCTTGTCGGTGTTGCGAAAAAAGCTTTCATTTTCATGCGGAAATATTATCATTCGTCCTTATAATATAGGGAATGCGTTATTTAAGCGTTTAAAAATTAATTAATTAATGAGTCAGAAATATACGTTCAACCTGTTATTTTTGACGGACTTAGAAGCTAATTACAAACGGAAACTGACTGTAAGAACGGTTATCAGATACTTTTTCCAAGAAGTTCGGGAGTAGTTTACATCGTGATACACGTCGTGACTAACATGATGATCATGCAAGCTCCTTATTAATTACTAATAACAACTAAATTCCTCGTGCTTTATGCTGGAGCAACAATATTCTAGTCCAGGCCTCATTTTTACCTCACCACAATCTCCGCAAATATCGCCGCTACAAATGTTGCAGACACACCTAAACACATGAAATGACGCAAACTAGATTTCGTGAAATAACGATATTTTCTACAACAGGATTCCTAGTTCACATAGCATAAATTATCACAATTAATTTCATCATACACCTTCAGTATGAATAGCAACTGGACTAAACTAGTAGATTAATACATTCACTGTACCACGTTGTGAACTTGACCCAGATGCTCCCCGACATACTCGTAAAAGATCAAAATACAAAGTACGTACCAACGCTATATACAACACTCTATAATCTAGAGAAGTGTGTTTTATATTTTTTTAAATTTTCATTTATTTGCGAGAATAACTTGAAAAAAGTTCCTATTTCCTGTAAAAATACAATATAATATCTCAACTGTGAAAGAAACATAAAAAATACACAGGAAAATTACAAAGAAATTTCACTTCTTGAGCGTGATACATGCGCTAGTATCAAGTATATTTTTTTCCCTTGTAATTAGAAGATTCGTCTTCTTGTTTATTGCGTCTTTACCTTGCCAATTACCATTTTTCTTTCCACCTGATACTTCCATCTGTTGTTATTATGATTCTAAATAAGTAAGTTCCTTTACATTTTTCAATATTTAATAACTAGGCGTTATTTCTGCTTTAATATTTTCCTTTTTTTAAAACTGTTTAACGTCTCGTAACAGCGAGGTCTTTTGAGACGGGAAAGGATTTGGGGGAAGGGGGGGGTGACAAGGAATGGGAAGGAATTCGGCCATGGCCTTTTGAAGGAAGCATCCCCGCATTTGCCCGGAGTGATTTCGGAAACCATGTAAAACCCAAATCTGGATGCCCGGACGAGGATTCGAACCGGCGTCCTCCCGAATGCGAGGCCAGAACTCTAACCGTTTCACCACCATGCTCGGTAAAATTTTCCTCTCTTTTTAAATCTTCATATTATATTTACTCCCAATATATATTATGCTCACTTAATTGTCTTGGAATTATCTTCTTTTGGAAATATTCATACCTACTTTAATTTTGTACGGAAAATTATTATCACCATTAGAGTATAACAGCCCCTGACTGTTTCACCTAAATCTTAAAATCTCATGCCTTATTATTCTTAAAGCTTATTTAATGGTCATGCTGTTGAGTAATCTTGTCTAATAAATGTGTTGCTATTTCTCATTCTATCTTTTATTTATGATAATTAGAATCGGTGCATACTTTTATCATCTGACTTCCTATCCTCTTTTGAATCAGGTGTTTCAGAATATAGTGGCAATGTCACTTTAATAGTTATGATAAAAGAGAAAATAATCTTTGATATTACAGATTTAAATATAGGTTGCAGACTTAATGGACTTTTAATGTAAATTGTCTGAATTTATTGAAAATTTTATATAATTCTCAATTTATTACAACACTTAATAAATAAAAAAAAACTATGCGTCTTATAACCCATGACAGAACTTTAGTTGATTTATTATTTGATGAGAAAGCCTTGTGTCAAGAAATAGATACCAAAACACGTAGTTGGATGCGTGACAATAGTCACAACGCCGTATGCCTCTCTTTTCCAGGGATGCTCCTATTGTATTTGCATGTCTAACATTTATCAGTCACCAGATACTCCGGTTACACAACTCGTGCAATACCGTCTACTGCAAAACTCATTTTTGACGAGTGTGATGCTAAGATGTCTATTAAAAAGCAACAGTGCATAAGTGACAAGCAATGTGATTCGTATATAAAAAAAATCCTCGACAATAGTTATCTGCACGCAATTATAACTGATTAAACTGAAATGGTAGGTCTGACGGAATTATTGGAATTTGAGGGAATCAACACGTCATCACCTTTTGCCATTGCAGTCATGATCACAGCTTTAATTACGTTGCGCCCCAAAAGATCGTTCAAAAACTGACTGTGAGAGAAAAAAAGCCTGAGAAACCGTTATGACGTTACTCAGACGTATAGACGCTGTACGTTTGTCTGTCATCATTCCGTTTGTTTACATAATTTCATGACAAAATATGTGATTTATCCCAAAGAAGTATCTTGTGTCTTCCCTAATCATACGTAGTATACCCATATCAAATTTCATCAAGATCGTTTTAGCCGTTGATTTGTGATAACGTAACAGAGTTACTTTTATAACATTAGTGTTTATTTGTCTTAAAAAACTGAGGAATGTCCTGAAAATATTTGCGTGCTCATGCGCCATTGCCTGTCTACAGACAGCTTACACTTAACTCATGCGCAGTGCGCAATTGGCAACTACATGTCTGCGTACGCGCAATGCACGATTACGTGTCACCCCAGCGTGACCTCATCAGACTGAGTACAATAGCATGAGTATACCAACGTGACCCACAATAACGATTTCACTGCTCAATCCACGCACCACATAAAAGTTCGCAAATTCAAAATTGGAATGTTTAAAGCTGGTAAATTCCAGTTACGACTATCGATAACTTAGGCCAAACTTGAGGCATTGATCCTCATATATACATATCTTAATTGGACCATTTTCCCCTGCATGATTATAATGCGTAGTAATTACTATATACAATATATAATAATACTGATTCTTAATGTCGCAAAAGGCGAGAATTTGATTTCCGCAAATAAATTTTTGGTGGAGAAAATGTAACGTTTTTTACAGATATTTAACGTGAGAGTTTGGAAAAGCCTAAGTTTGAAAACTAATTGCAGACAATGGCAGTATTTTCGTCTCCTAATGTGCCGAGAGAATGTTTAGAGTTCGAAAATGTAGTGTTGTATACAGAGGTTTATCAACTGAATGTAGTTGGAAATGTAAGCTTCTAATTCACGTCGCGGTTTCCGTTGCGAAAACTTTTAGCAGAATAACGTGCTGCGGCAACAAAGCTGATTACCAATAAAGTTAACTAAGTAGATGCTAATCTGAACTCCAGTTTTCGCTATCTCAGAATTTGTATTATTATTTGTCTCTTAGATCTAATTTCCACTAGGTTTGCTTGAAGGCAATAATTAATATAGTCTACAAAATAACTCTCCTTCTCACAATACAAATCGCGATACTAATCTCAAACTGTTTTAATGCTAGTTTAATTGGATTATTTCAACAGATCAGTTTAAATATAGACTTAAATTAGAATCTTCCGTCTGCAAGGTGCTAACGAAACAGCTGCAGGAATCACGAATAATTAAAATGGAGGTAAGGAATCGTAAGATCTGGGTAACAATTGCTTCAAATTTGTTTTGTGTGTTTAGTTATATGTTGAGAAATTATTTCCGTTATTCAGAGAAACTATTATTGTTAAATCTAACCTAAGTGATGTAATTTTAGCCATACGCTAAATAAATAATACTCTCCTACTCTTTCGATGTACAATATTTTCATCCTTATATTCTGTTAAGAAAATCCTATCGTAAACTCCAGTTGCAAACTCAAATAATCTCCTGTTGTTAAAGCAACTCAAAATCGGCGAAATATACATCGTAGTTGTACACAGCTAATACTCAACCGAAATAATTATTACGTTATCATTGTTTTAATGTTTTATTTTCTTTTAGTTTTAACATCAAACAACATTTTAGGCATCTTAATATTTAATTTTTGCACTTACTTCTCTTCCTGATTTACTGTTAACAAACGTTCCTAAATTTTCAACTTTCCCTATCTTACTTATCGCTATTTTAAAATTGGTTTTCCGGGCATCCAGATTTGGGTTTTCCATGGTTTCCCCAAATCACTCCAGGTGAATGCCGGGATGCTTCCTTCAAAAAGGCCATGGCCGAATTCCTTCCAATTCCTTGCCCCCCATCCTTTCCCGTCCCTAAAGACCTAGTTGTTATAGGAGACGTTAAGCAGTTAAAAAAAAGTTTAAAAAAATTGGTTTGTATTCTCTTGTCGTAGAAAATACGTGAAAATAATTACACATTTCTTTTCTTTCAGGTATGCATGTAATATGTCTGATGATTTATCTTCTAACGTAAGTAGCAAGTATAATTATTTATTGGTAAGGACAATCATAGTTTTAATTTATATGAATGGATTAAATACCCACTTCTCAGTGATACGGAATTTCATATTCGTTGTACGAGTACTTTCAGGAAAAAAAAATAATATTTCTCGGCCGAAAACTAATAGATTCGTTCTGTAGTTTGTTCTGTAGTTATATATATAATTTGAATTCACCTAGGTTCAGAACTTCTACATTATTTTACCTCCAATACCAGCAACAAATGTTGCGTAATAAGCATCGTTTGAGTACGTCTGGCACCCAGAAAAACGCCATAATTTCGAAACACACGTTTAATAACCTTAATATAATGTACTGAAATTCAACTGTTTTGGGAAGTTTAAAGTCTAATATTTCAAGGAAATAGCACTATATTATGAATTAATTTACTAAAAGAAAAAAAAAATGTTGTAAGAAATAGGGAATACCTCTAAAATCTTGGATCTAATAGGGAGTAATGGACTGTCAGATTCCGACGAGGAATTGAAGAATAAGTGTCGAAGAAGAAAGTAGCATATCAGTCCCATTTACACTATTAAGTTATAATAATCTGGTGCCTCAACTTTTCTTATAAATTGTTATAATATTTATTTATTTATTCGTAGAGGTCAACTAGTACCACGTTAAGTCTTTGTGCATTTGACAGTGAGTTTCATCTTCTTTTGGGCCCCGAACTCCTTCATTCGTTTTGAATGTGCCTATTTACCCTTTTCTGTCCAGAGTGTATTGAGTCTTCTGTTCGAATGTTCGTCTCGGCTTGTCCCACTTGCAATTAACTTCTATCCTCCATCCGTTTAACTGGCCATAGAATCTGGCCCGTCTTTTGCTGATTGTTTCAGTGATTTTCTCTATTTTGCTGTAGACTTCTTTGTTGGATATCTTTTGATGGAAGCCATTCTTAAAGTTGGAACCCAGAATTCCTCTAATAATTTTTCTCTCTTCATTCTCCAGTTCTCCCAAAAGTCCTTTATCGGCGTTCAGGAATGAGGTTTCAGCTGCATACAAAACCAGACAGAGATCACTATGAGGCAACCTCTACGGCTAACAACCTTAGTTGTAACACGGATGTGTAGGCATAAAAAAAAAATTAAGCCAAACTTTTATGATGGTAAATTGATATAATTATTTACAATAAGTTTCACAATACGAAAATCAAGTATGCCCTAAGCCAGCGGTTCCCAACCTTTATTGGTACACGACCCACTTTTAAGTAAATATTTTTTTTGCGACCCACCTAATATGAGAGTCTATCTAATATTAGAATGGGAACTGTTCTATGACCTCGATACACTATCGACTATCCTATCCTACGAAAAGGCAAATTTTCGTACAAAGGATGTACTATCAACAAAATCAAGAACTAATAATACATAAAACAACAAACATATCATAGACCGGGAGGCGACTGCACAGACCATCACCTCATCAAGTTGACTGCTGAAATTCCACGATTAGAAGTAACTCGATCAGCATATTAAAATGCAACTGGTCTGCCAAGTCGCTTTTAGGTGGAAACCACATGCAGATCCGATTTTAGTGGTTAATTGGTAGGTTTATCATTGTGTTTTACTTCACCCAAATGTTTGAAAATATGGAAGAGGAGCAGGAAAAAACAATGGTAAACTTACCAGTCAACTACTAAAATGGGATTTGCAGGTGTACGTATGACCTGGCACATCAGTCGCATTTTCCTGCTTTGCTATTAACAAGGATAATTGGTAAGACGCTATGGCAGACTGTTTGTTGGCCTGACACTAACTTTTCCATTTGGTCGAAAGATAATGTCTTTTTATTTTGAAAGAGTTCAAGAGGCTTATCCGTGTACTCAGGATGTTTGGTTGCCAATGCCTTTCAAGTTTTGATGGCTTCATGCTTTCATTTGACAAATTTTCACAACAAATCACGCACTGAGGTATTGGCTCCTCTCCAGTACCCGAAAACACAAATCTATATTTCAAATAATCCGGTTTATACTTTCACAGATACGTCTTTTGCTTTTTCTCGCAGCCTGCATTATAATTACAAATACTTGGTTGTGGTTCAGTAACATTTTCAAACATATTATTACTAGCCGTGGAGGTTCAAGTTTGCTCACCATTTGGATACTCTCTTTTACGGCACGATCCAGTCCTCAACAAACTTTCCATAATTACATTAAATCTACTCTCAATCAAAACAAAACGGAAACAACAACTCACTCTCACAAGCAGAGAAAGACTGTTTGCATCACAGACTTTGGTTTCGATCCAAGCATAAATAAGAAAATGACAATCAGACAAATAAAACTGCCGGTGGTATGCGCGCACATCTCCACCTCAGAGCGGGCCGGGAGAGGAGGTGTTCAGGGGTTGCCATAACGATTGCCCGATTGCTGCCGCTGCTATTTTTTTGGGGAAAAAACGTCGATTGTTCCGCGACCCACCAAAACACTCGCCGCGACCCACCAGTGGGTCGCGACCCATAGGTTGGGAACCGCTGCCCTAAGCAGTCGTTTCAGTACTAGTGAAATTCCTTCTACTCTTCGTATTGCGAGTGGCCTGGCGGTTTAGTTGGTTCATGTACGGGGGATGTGTAGTACGGAAGGTTAGTGATTCAGGTAACGGCTACGGCTCGAATATTTATGAGCTTAAACACTGACCTCTATCTCTCAAAAAACATCGCCTTGTTAATTTGAAGATGCTAGGACTTTGGATTCCACACTGAATTGTGGGTCCCTTTTACCTAGTAGGATTACACCAAGCGCGGTGGGTGAACGGTTAGCGTTCTGGCCTCGCATTCAGGAGGACGCGGGTTCGAATCCCCGTCCGGGCATCCAGATTTGGGTTTTACATGGTTACCCCAAATCACTCCAGGCGAATGCCGGGATGCTTCCTTCAAAAACGCCATGGCCGAATTCCTTCCCTTTCCTTGTCCCCAGTCCCATCCAGCAATTAATGACCTTAGCGGCCGACGAGGCGTAAATCCACAAAAGGTAGGATTACCAGGTTAGATTAGGCGGATACGACATAGGCGAAATTATTATATGGCTATAAATCAATTTATTTTTTTCCCCACCTCAGGTCATCATGGATATGCGTGTTCTGGGTGAGAATCAACTGACATATCCTTGAAGCTAACACTTTTAACGATTTATAAGCAGCTGTTAGGGATCGTCCATAAACTACGTGGCTTGGTCTATGGAGGAAGGGTGTTTCCGAGACACGCCACTTTTTTTTAACTGCTTAACGTCTCTTAACAGCGAGGTCTTTAGAGACGAGAAAGGATTGGGGGGGGGGCAAGGTATGGGAAGGAATTCGGCCATGGCCTTTAGAAGGAAGAATCCCGGCATTTGCCTGGAGTGATTTGGGAAACCATGGAAAACGCAAATCTGGATGCCCGGATGGGGATTCAAACCGGCGTCCTCCCGAATGCGATGCCAGAACGCTAACCGTTACACCATCACCTCGGTGAGACATGCCACGTAGCTTTTTATTCATAAGATTTGTCACAGTTAAAATGAGGCACAGAACACTCACCAGCAGGTAAATATTTATTTCCGTCATTTAATAATCTCAGTATGTAATTTACTATAGTCTGACAGGAGAAAACAGAACAAAATGTCTTCTGGAGTCAATAGGGAAGAAAACTACATGCTATGTTGGGGGGAGAGATGGAGGGGGGAGATGGTAGAGGCAAAATCCATGTCGGGCTACGTGGGGAGGAGGGGGAGGAGTTCACAAGAGACCAAAATGGGGCTACGTGGTTTATGGACGCTCCTTTACACCGATATAACAAGTGAAGAAATTTTGCAAAACATCATACTAATTTAATCACATTATTATTTATACTGTTATCAAACAACAGAAATGCCGTGCATATTAATTCTATTTCTCAATACTTCCCTCGTGATTTCTAATTAATGCATTGCTAATACGTTTCTCGTGAATGAAGCTTATTTCTTTGGATACTATCTGTATATTACCAGGATTGTATGTGCTTGCCACAGTATTTGATTGTTTGCGATTGGTCATTTACATTCCAGCTGTCTAAAGCATCTGCATATTTCGAGAATCAGTTAGTATATTAATCGCTCTATACAGTTAAAAGGTTGCTTAATCTATACCAATTGTATGAATAAAATAGATTATCCTCAGTTTTAATTAATTCTGCTCTCCCTGGCCTTAAACTTTTGCGGTTGTTACTGTGCACAGGCTGTCTCTTAACGATAATAAACATCTTTTAAGGAAAAATAAACATTGTATTGTAATCATTAATCACTGATTTAATTAAGAAATTAATTTAACTTTTGCATCTCAGGTTGCAGAGGCGTCACAAAATATTTTATTTTTGCTATTGAAAATAATTACGGAACTAGATAATTAATTAACGTCGCAATTAGCTACCAATCCCGTAATTAAAAAATGTTATTCTATAAATAAAATTATTATATAATTCTTTCTGGGCTTTTAGAGTTAATGCAATGTTGGTCATTGCTACGGTGTGAGAGAGTATATGAGAAATTAATTGTAATGCTTTCGAAATTAAAGATACTAGCTGAAGCAATTCGTCTTATTACATTCTCATTCGTATTTAATATCACTATTGGGTTTCCTACAAGCTATGCTCCCTACTTTGACCAATGTACCATTATACCCCGGTCTTCGTATTCGTAAAATGACAACAATGATAGATGAGCCGTAACGATCTGGCCTCGTATTAGGGGATGACGCGGGTTCGACTCCATGTCCGGCCATTCTGATTTGGGTTTCCAATGGCTACCCCAAATCTCGTCAAGTGAATATCGATTCCATCATAAAGCCAAGGCCTAATTCCTTCCCGTTTCTTACCACAGTACTTTCCGCCTCTAATGAAATCGACGAGGTTTAAAGCCATTACCAAAAAAAAAAAAAAAAAAAAAAACAGGACGCCTATATGGATTTGCTAAATGCAATGAACTTATTCTTTGATTTTCATTCAGTTCTTCATATTTTCACTCACAATAAATATTACGTGACAGTTTACGAAATTATTTGGATAGAAAACTAAATTTGTAACTCCCATTGCCAAATTTCTCCATGATATGTACCGGATACTACAGCTTGTAATACATCAGTGTCGAATTTCTATGGATATCCAGTAGGATCCATTTCGATGTTATTGAAAGATAGTTTTAACGTCATTCCCTGCTCTGTAATGTAGAGTACGTACAGAAGCACAGCAGCAATTTGAAAGCTTTTCCTCCGTCATTTCCGACAGATATAAATTGCAGTCTGGCCAACTCGTTAATACAATGGGTTTCACTGATTGCTGAAGAACCACAAAAACGAATTGTTCTCTCCTGCTGTGAGTTATTACCCATTACCGCCCCCGAAACTCAACTGAACCCCCACTATACGTCACAGCGTACTGTTTCTATCTCTTTCCTTTACCTGTGTTTGTCCTCAAGCAGCAGCTGCTGTTAACAACGAAATAATATGCTTCATTAGTTAATATGTAACTCATTCAGCTATCAGAATCACCGACCCCGACAACGAAACGTTAAGTGCTCTGACCTCTATTAACCAAGGGCGAGGATGATTTTAATTTCTCTTACATTTGATCATCCGTAGTACGCATGGCTTATGGTAATATGAGAAATACGCTTGCTGAAAAAATAGAAATGTAAAACAAGTAAATGTCAAATGAATTAACATTTGTTTTAAAATTAAAATAATTTTTCCGAGAATTAGTGCTCTGTGTCTATGAAAATCAAATACTGGAAGCAAATTCGATGGATTTATTTAATTGTTTTGATAAATTTCTCTGTTTGATGTTGTTTCAAGAGTATTCCTGAAACTGGTCCTCACAGAACATCTTGTGAAGATTATCGCTATATAAAAATTATATAAAAGGTATTTCAAAGATTTTCTAATTATTTAGGCTACATTTTGATATAACGTCAACTTTGATTCATAGCCTTAATTTCCTGTTGTCGGTCGCCGCTCCATACAACCAGGTGAGATTATGTTTTAGTGAATGTATGAGACAAACATTCAAGTTGTCCCGCCCTTTGAGCGAGAAAATAGTGAGGGGAAATTTATGTTGAATTGGAGCAGTAACACGTTAAACCAACGGAACCAAGATAAAGTTGAGTACTTCAAACGAAATTCATCTCTGTAATTTTCTGAAGTCTGTCATTCATATCCTTTCTTCTTCAAGAATCCAGAGAACCTTCTGAATTCCATATGTTCTGGTGCCTCTTACGAAATACCATCTTTATAACTAAATCAGGGGACGATACAGTATTAAAAAAAAGGGGGTTAGCAGTATATACATCAAATATTCTTAAACAATTAGTAATGCCTAGAAAAAATATTTTCGTGTTTCACATTAGCTTTGATAAGCATATCAACTATAGTCATTCCAACCTTTTCTTTTTGCATGATGACATATTTTAAACGTTTGAACAGATAAATGCCACGCGTAATTGGGATTCAAAAACAAGAATCAAAATTACGTGATTACTATAATTAACTAGACGTCTTCTTATATAGAATACTAGTTATGACATACATAACTTGGGTTAAAAGATTTCTTGAGAGCTTATTTTTTTCCCTCCATCAGCAAAGGCAATACCACCTGTCTCTTTTGCGGTAGTTGACATTGAAGGGTTATAGGCATACAGTTTGTTTAATCCTTGAATTAAATAACCATTATTCGTATAGTTATTTCATTTTACGGCATATTTTGTGGGCTTTCAAAACATAATTAACTTATGTCATTAGCTGTAGCATGCTCTTCGTCCACGTGCGCAAACCCATACACTTGACTAATATTAACGACACCTACAAATATGAATGAAATTTTTTAATTAGAGTAAGTTCTGTACATTAAACAAGAGATAAAACTTATATTTCTTAATTAAGTGGTTAAGTAACCAATCGTACGCCACATAGTATTACACCTCTGACTAATCAATTAAATGCCGAAATTTAGCAAATTAGATGAATTGTTATTTTAATTCCCCATAAATAATATTGTAATATGCTGTTCGCTTTCTCTATTACTGAAATTAATTTATTCCGCTATGTGTTAATCCAGGTGCACAGCAACTCAAATCGGATATACCATCTAGATAATTACATGCATTTAAATTTCTTTGCTTTTTTGTGCTATTTTTTTAACCATATGATTCAGTAACAGATATGATAAAAGAGCAGGAATAGGATTCATTGGAAGACAGGTGGAGGGAAAATAGGGTCATGGGAGTTTACAAGTCGTATATCGGTGATGAGGCATGAAAAAATATTGGTGTAAGAACTAAAAGTAATGTATGGAAGGGAAAAGATGACCGTGATTACAAGCTGGCTCTCGATTTCAGACACACGGGTGTTGGAAGATTCCCTTTTTTGGGTTAGGATGTCAGGGATTGGAATAAGTTATGGTTGTCCACAGGGTTTTTAGTAAAATATTAAGGCAGATGTGATATCACACAATGCGAGCTTGAAACAGGTCAGTTCAACAGTTAAAAGAAACAAACTTTCTCAGACGAATGTGGCGAGTATGAGGCAACACAAGCTTGAATAGGTCAAACAGTCAGCGATTTGAGCAGAGCAACGACGTCATTTAGAAAAAGGATGGGAAGATACGGGACACAGTCATTGGTCGAAAAGTCTCCCCATCCTCAGAAGAAAGTGGAAAGTTGTCGAACAAAACCCGAGTGCAGGGGCAAGAAGGAGGTCGCACTGGGTCGGTCTACGGTCGAACTTGGTCAGATGAGGAAACTAGCAAAGCAGATGGGAGATAACTAATTTGGGGGACTTGAGTATTAAAGCCGTAACAGAATAAAGGGACTCTGACATTAGTTGCAACATATGATGCTTTTGATAGTATAAAAGGGAACTGAAGGAATCAAGTGAAGTAATACAGACAACTATGTATCTTTGTAAATAAATATGAATATTCTACAGTCTTAGCTGGAGTATCATTTATGTATTCTACTACTCACATGACTTAGTGGTTTACCCACATATTTATGTATCTCTAGAGAAGTGGCAGTGCGGAAAAAAAAAAAAAAAAAGATTCGTCAGTCCACCACAGACGTCGGATGTATTTGGTGTCAGATGTAGGGTCAGCCAACACGATAAAGCGTTGGCCGTGAAGGTTGAAAATACTCCAGTAAGTTGCAAATGACGTGCTTCAAGCTCGCGTTGTGTGAAATCATATCGGCCTTAATATTTTTTTTAAAAGCTCTGTGGACCACCACAAAGTTACCAAGAGAAATGATTAATAATTTACCAAAAACGTTGAAAGAGTTTAAAGTTAAAATTTGCAGAGGACAAATGTAGGTGGGTGCAGGAAAGAGGGAAGATGGGTGTAGGGAAATTACCACAGGAGCGTGCGCTCTATTGCAATTTAATTAAATATTATTATTAATTAGTTCGAGGAATTACTCTTGAGAGAGCCACGAATATTGAGCCACCTCACTCAGACTAAACGGACACGTTCGTTTTTTCGTATCATATTCGATTGGTTTGCCGGATACCAAGGTAGTTGGGGGTTAATATTGGGATGTTCCAATCGATAACGTGTCGAAAATTAGAACGTTTCATGGTTGACAAGGATTTGTATAATAATTAACATTGATTGTTCCACTTAGCGAAACGAATGTACATTATTATTATTAACTGCGATCAGTGTCCGTTCCTTATATCATCGCCAATGTATGAAAGGTCTGTCAGAAGGGCTTGAATAATGGAAACTAAATTACGCACAAGCAAACAAATAGTTGATTCAAACCACAACTTGTAAGCAGGTTTATATGAAACTAGCGCTTACCCTCAATTTCGTAGGCGTGGACTTAAGATTTCATTGCTAGAATTGGATATAGAGAGCTGTAAGTTACATAAGAGTTGCTTTAAAAAAACACGGAGTCCGCATAATATGATGGTGAAGCCATCACCATACCATTCCACCATCGAACATGTCTCATTGTATGGGGCTTAACTGAGGGAAGGTTCAATTTCAGCTTGTTCTTCTCTTCTTTCTTCAGCATGAGCAACAGATTCTTGGGTTCTGATAACTTTACCTGCTCGTGAACTGCTAGAGGTCTGTTTTACGACTTTGAGGCATGTCAAAAAGAAGACAAAATATACTGATGCCAGAAACATTAAAGCACACACAGAATAATAGTGTGGTGCAGCGCAAATCAACATCTGTATAAACAATACGTTTTGTCTTCAAACGAAATTTATTAACATATCAAACAGTTAGAGAGACAGAGTTACTTTCGCATTTACAATATTGGTATAGATTGGTGTAGATCATACATAAACTGACTGCGAGAGGAAAAAAGCCTGAGCAACCGATATGGCAAAAAATAAAACGCGTGTGACATTGTTGGGTCCCGAAGGATTGTTCAGCCATTTAGGTGACAGAGATTCGATTTGCCACATATTCCGCCTCTGTGAAATCCGAACAATGGAACGTGCAGGCACGGCTCATATGATCAAATATAACTCTTAAAAATTCCTGCTCCCATCGAGGTTTGAACCAGGGACCAAACCAAAAAGTTTTTGAAGCAGGCGCCTTAAGCACTGATGCACCAGCTCGCTCTCCGGCATTGTATTACAGAAACACGTAATATGCATTTAGTCGGTTTTCAAAATTACATGAAAAAATACATTATTTATACAGGTAAAAAGGATCTTATGTCCTTCCCAAGGGAAAATAGTATCTCCTTGTCGAATTTAATCAAGATCGGATTAGCCGTTTAGCAATTAAAACGTAACAGACGAAGAGACAGAGTTACTTTCACATTTATAGTATTAGTAATCATAAATAATTCTCGCGCCTCCCTGACGGGTAGCACGTCAATTTGGTACAAAGTTTCGAAGTAATAATTAATTAAAGAATTATAGCTGACGTATACAGCGAAACACTTATCAAACTGTGACGCGCAATTCAAAATCAACGACACGGGAAACTGTCGTCCTGAACATTCAAGCTGCACAGTCCTCACACCACACCAAGAACGAAGGAGGAGATTCAAAATTTTAGTTGATAACTTTTTGATTACCCACCCTACAGTCACGACCATTCTACTTGCGACTATTTCTTCTTCGTGTACTTGAAGCTTTTACTTGGTTAACAACAGTTTGAAGACGATGTGTGACTCAAGACAGTCGTCGTAAACTGATTCACTTTCCAAGCGAAGAACCTCTATGCAGAGGGATTAAAGAAGCTGGTGCAGCGTTACGAAAAGTGGTTAGAAGTTAACCGAGATTATGTAGAAAAGTAGAATTATAGGAAACAAAAAGATTCTACAATTTTTTTAATGAATATACCCCTCACTAGCTGTTACCCGCAACTCCGTACACGTGAACTTAGAATTTTATTGCTAGAATTGGGTATAGAAAGCTGTAAGTTACGTAAGATTTGCCTCAAACAACACCGAGTCGGCATAAGATGATAAGGAAGCCGCCCTATCATTCTACTAAATACATGTCTCATGAAAAGAATCAATTTGCAACATATTTAATAATACAAACAAAAAAGAAACTAAGGTGTGGGGAGGTTGGGGTGGGAGCTGCGGGGGGCTTTAACTGAGGGCAGCTACAATTTCAGGTTGGTCTTCTCTTCTTTCATCAGTTCGAGCATCAGATTTTTGGGTTCAAATAGCTTTAGCTGGTCGTGCTCTGTTAGAGGTACACCTTATGTCTGCCTTACGCTTGCGAGGCATGTAAAAAAAACAAGATAAAAATTACTTATGCCAGAAACTATTAGGCAGAAACGAAAAAAAATTTATGGTGTAGCGCAAATCAACATCTATACTAATTAATAAGTTTTGTTTCGAAACGGTATTTACTAACAAATCATATACTAACAAACTGCGCAAGAAATTATATATGATTCATATGACGAATTATGAATTTTTTCACTTTCCTTTAGCTTAGCAGAGAGGTGCTGTAGATCCAAGAATTTGAAAATCTATAATCCTATTATATAAAACGCTAACGTGGCGTCTGCGTGCATCGTCTATAGCTGCTACACGTATTGGCTACAGAGCGGTCACGTGACAGCCGTCACTCGCCAATCAACAGCCTTCATATTACATTCCTTCCTTCATGTTGTATTTTGTTTATTTACTACAGCTAGATGCAGAAACTCATATAAGGAGAAGAAGATTCAATATTTAAGCAATTTTGCCTGTATCAGTTAGACGCAGAAATTCCGGTAAGGAGAAGGGGATTCAATATTTACGCTATCAGTGATAAGGACTAGGTTATACCATAACCTAAGAATTTTTTAGGCAGACGGTAAGAATCAACGAAGTTTATTAAAAACTAGGAGAAACGTACGTAATGCGAAATGTATTAGTCAAATAAATAACAGCTATCCGTTTTCGAAATTATAGTCCCCGTCATATGAAGTGAAATGCATTTATTTATTTTAAAATATTAACCAAATACTCTGATAATCTAACCAGAGTAACGTATTCATATAACGAAAGATATAATTAAAAATGATTATTTTACTTACAAGCTTTTCCTGAATAATTATAGATGATACCCTTAGTATTTGATACATGTGTTAGCTATTAAGTGAGATTTAAGATAACCTTTCTATTAGATGTGACACTCGCAATTCAACAACGATATTATTGCCGCAAAATAGCAGTGAGCAGAGATATTAGAAATACGGAGAGCAAGGAAAAAAAAAATAATACGAGGCAATTATATGTCACAAAGTTACAAGTTCGTTTAAATTTACATATTGCTTTTTATTTATCTACGACAGCCAAATGCAAAAATTAAAATTAATGTAAGGAGAGGGGTATTTATTCTATGTTTACATTATATTACCTGTATCAGTTAGATGATGAGAAACAATTAAGTTAATTCAGAACTCAGAGAAATGTACGAATCGCGAAATGTATCCACCCAGATAAATGACCGTTAACCATTTTTGATATTATAGTAAAATTAAAGTAAAATGAATTTATTTAAATAAATCATAGTAAAATACCCCGATAATCTAACCACAGTATGGTACTCTTATCACGAAAATATAATTAAAAATGGTTGATATTCGCTTTTCCATACAAGTTTTTCCAGAATAAATTCAGATTATCACCATAGGTGCTGCCTGTAGTTATTCATATGAAGGTAATAAAAGCTATGATTTTCGAATGTAATGTTGTGGAGGTTGTAGCTAAGTAGGCCAGAATGGTAACTGACACATTTTGTTACAGCATAATTCTCACTGAAATCAGTTTTACAAACCATTTAAACTGCTTTCATAAGCACCATGTTACTGAACGTATTAATTAATGCGGGTGAAAGTAGTTCCATACCTATCGTGCTGAATTGTGCCTGGACCAGGAATAAAATTGATATTACATGGACAGCAAAAGTTTTCGGGAATCCTAATTTGTTTTTAATTGTACTTAATTTTATTGGTTCTATACTTCCGTCGTCATTAATTCAGTAGAAGTTACTGCAGTATTGCTATGTGAACAGCAAACCAAATATTTAGAACATTACAAAATCAAAGAAATTAGCATTATGTAATGACAATTCCGTATAATTAACCAACTGCAAAAAAAGGAACTGCCAGAATATGGCGTTCAAACCGCATTTTTGACGGGCTGGAAGCTAGTGAAATATATATAGGTACATAATGTGATGTTAGTAACAATTTGATAAAATATTGTAGGTGTAAAAACTTTCGATGTGCGTAATTATTTATTTATTTGGCGAATGATCCTTACATGACATTTATGGAAATTACACATGACACACAAAATGTGAATCAGTTAGCCAATAAGTAGATTTATTAAAAATATATATACATAATTGCGCGAACAATACCCTCAACTTAGAAGTATTTCAACAGAATTACAAGAAAGACTAACCAGCGTTGGGCTTGTTCGCAACCTCAATCTTTAAAGGTGTGCATCTTATACTTAACAAACAAATCAATGAATTTTCGACTTCAGTAATCGGATCACTGTTACAACATACAGGTGTTATAATTGCTGAAGTGTAAATTTTTTTGTTGAAATTGCTTCTAAACAAAAAAATTACTGGGATTCAATGTGCCAGAAAATCGTTCATCATGTTATTTTTAATATTCTTCTTCGATAACGATAAGAACAAGGAAAAATTTCTAGAATGACACTACTAAGGATTTATTTCCTAAGATAAAAGTTTGTGAAAGTTCGACTTGCCTCGCATTGTCTTTCGTGGAGATCGCCGAGGGGCCATCAATTAAGACTCACAAACAACTTGCTTTCAGCTGTTTCGGTCAGGTTTGTTTTGCTTGTAGGAACAAAGAGCCACCAGCATTCAGCCAACAGTGATTCTCTGTCAACCCATTGATGTCGATTTCCTTTCATTTTCTTCAAACGATTTGGTGACAGTCCTAATCTTATTTAACATTCTTAGACCTTAGTCATCACTCTTCCACATGTGTAATATGTATATTTTTTTTTATGTGTGGTTTTATATTTTCCAAGACTACAGGGTCTCCAACCCTACATTTCAAATAGACTAAAGTACAAGGCAGGAGCAGTAAAACAGTTTCTTTCACCGCCATCAAAATATTCAAAAGTCTAAAATGATTATTTATACTGGAATCAAAAGATTGCTAACAAGGGAAAGTATGCACAAAATGTCATAGAGACCTAAAGAAAATACCAATTGTGAAGGCTACTGAATCAGAGTTTGATACCACAAAACACATTTCAAAGGCACCAACTTTTATAATTTGACATTAGATTAATTGCATCTTAGCTTTAGAGAATCCATTGTATGAGGGAAACAATTCTAGTGTTGTGATAATGTTATGAATATGTGATTAAAAAAAAGAATGTGATGAATGACATAACACGTTTAAAATATGAAAGTATAAAACAATGTTTACTTTACGTTTTACATGTTTCACAATTCAGTGCAGTTTCCTACATGAGACAGACGTTTGTCTGTATAAATTATGTTTGTTGTCACTTTTACACCGTTGTGTGCTACGCATTAAAACCACGAGAAAATTTATACCCAGTTGTTGAGCAATGAGCGCGTGTTTTTGGCAGATAATTCTTATAAAGAAAGGTGCTTAAACGGAATTTAAGCATTCTGAAAAAAAAATCGCATCGTGGGTCCAACGGTATACACTTTTACCCTTCTTTAAAATAATAATAATAATAACTGTGGAAGTTACAATAGAAAAATCTCTTTCACCTGCCCTGATTTTCTCGGAATTTATGTCAGTATTAGCACCGGTTGAAATCTTCGGAGTTAGTTTAATGGAAGGAAATTTCTTGTTGCCTTACGGATAGCAGGTGGTTTCTTCATTAAGCCGGAGGGCTTCTCTCCTTCTCTCATTAACACGTGTGCATCTCCGGTATCAAGGAGGATACTGGGGCAGCACAATGAGCACTGCGCCGTTGCTGCCCTAAACGGCTCCTTCTCTTTTTACGGCAATCCCGGTGAAGTGGTTTGTTTAATTAATAAGTCGGAAGCCGCCACTGGCGCTAATTGGAAAGGAGCAGCGGCAGCTGGGAGACTTTCCCGCGGCGTCTTTTGGGCCGTCCGTAATAAGTTCTGCCCGGGCCCAGCTGTGCCTCCGCGGCCCTCACCGCTTAATAACGCGCCCGTCGAGATCGCTTCTGACACGAGTGACAGCCACCCGAGAGCCTCGCTGGCAAAGAGGACCAGCACAGTACAAAACAAGTTTTAGAAGTAACACCAACGCAGAAATTACACCGCTTATATGTGTCACGGACCAGACACATGGAGTCCAAAAAAGCTGAAAGGGTAAACGTTTTTTTCTTTCATTTTGTGCCAATTTAAATGAACCGCACCAAATTTTCTCGAATAAAACACGGTAAATAACTAGGTTGGTCGTTTCCAGTGGGTTGAAAGAAGAAGCGGCTCGTTCATTATAATATCTTTCTAATTTCACCTCCCCCTCTGCTCTGACCTAAGGGGCTTTCATTAATCACGTGAATTGTTTTTTCGGAAATCCGCAACCACTCTCCCTCCCGTGGAGAGATTTGGTGAGATCTGGCTCGGCCCCCCATATGGTGAGGTGAGATTTTGATGTACTTGCCCCTCCATCCGCCTCCCCTCCCCCGCCTTCCCTCCCCGTCCTCCTCCCCCTCCACATTCCCCCCCTCTCCCGTCCTCCCTCCTCACTCCTCCCTTCCCCAATCGACGACATTTTTTTTTTTTTTTTTTTAAGCACTCCTGTTTTCACGAGCGGTTATAGCCCCCCTAACGTTGTCGATGGCGTCTTTTGTAGACCTACTGTTCTTGGACGAATTAAAAAGATGACGTGAAATTTCTGTCGATCCCCCCCCCTTTATTTCACCTCACGTAATTAATGGCCGCCCTCTAATCACCCAAGCTATCCGTTCCCGGACGCCGAACTATCATTGACCCTAATGCAAGTAACCTGAACAAAACACACCCAAGATTCGTATGTCTCTGTGATATGTCGAGCTGCTACCTAGCGGGATTGCGATCATTAACCATGCGAAAATTTTTCAAATTAAATTTTTCGTTAACAGAAAAAATATCCGAAAATCTCCTTACATTAGAAAACACACTACCGATATCTGTGTGATATGTGGTGCTATTATCGAGCGGTAAAGTGATCATCCATTAGCGACTCCAGCGAAGCCTAGCGGCTTGACTCTGAACTGTCTCGCAGCGTGACCTTGATAGTTCATACTTTTGCCCTTTAGGGGCAAATTCTGAATAATTATTTTCTTAATTTATGATTCTACCAAAGCGGAGATATTAATCTTTAAAATGATACCTCATTTATAGATTTTATTTAGATATGAAGGGAGACAAATGGAAAAAAGCACCTTCTAGGAAATTTTCATACTTTTTGCCGTTTTAGGGCAGAATTCCCAAATATTCCTTTTCTAATTTATGATGTTACTAAAAGCGGAGACCTTAATCTTATTTCGATTTCGGATAGGTATAAAACAAGATATGTGGTTCGTCCAAAACATAGAAAAAATAAAAAATATAGTAGCTACTCGAAATATATAAGTTTTTTTTCCTGACTTCAGTGTCTCAGCTGGTTTGATGAAATCCTCCATCACTCCGTATCTTGAACTTATGTTTTCATTTCGGCATATTCCTTTCATCCAACATCCTTAATTATGTGCTTCATATATTCTCATCTTTGTCTTCCATTACAGTTTTTTTTTCAACTGTTTCCTCCACTAACATATTAACCAATACCACATGAATTAATACCTGACCCACCATCCTGTCTCTGTCTTTCTATTAGACTCTTCCACAAACTTCTTCGTTTATCATATCCAAAACACGGTCATTTCGTACTTTCTCCTGGCCACTTAATTTTAACATTCTTGCATAACACCACGTTTCAAATACTGCAATTTCCCTTCTTTCTGGTATTCTTAACGTCCGTCATACACTTTCATTGTTTTCTGTGATCCATAAATACAGTTTTAAATAGTTCTTTCTGAGTCCTAGATCAAAATCTGAAACTAGAAGAATTTTCGTTTTTCAAGAAGGTTCTTTCCACTCGTGATATTCTTCACAATAATTCATTGTTACCGGCCATCAGTTCTAATTTTTCTTCGTAAGTAACGGAATTTACTTATTTCTATTACATCAGATCTTATTTTTATATTTAATCTACTATTATTACTATCATTTTGCTACATTTAATAAATTTTATGTTGTTTTAGTTAATTTTAGCCGGAAATCTTTCTTCCGCAGTTTTTTATGCCATTCAGTAATTTCATACCATCATCACTCTGTACTGCTAATATCTCAATGTAATCAGAAAATCGTGACTGTATTTTTTCTCTTGGATACCCATGCCGCGTTAAAATTTCTCTTTTATTTTCTTCATTACTTCCCCTATTTGCAATCTCTTAATTGGGACTGACTACAACCTTATCTCACACACACACTTTCTAACTGATCCATGTGTCACGTGATTCTCTACTTTCATTAAGGCAACATAATTCATAGATATTCCATGTTATCAGTGTCTGTCTACATTTAACATGTGAACAAAGTCACAAACAATAGCACTGAAATTTTTTGATATACAGGTGGCTTTGTGTTCAACCGAATCTAAACACTTATTACTTAAAATTACATGAAGTGACTTTAGATTCTCTCATAAATAACTTACTCCTTTATTGGTTTCACTAGACTTTTATTATACAACGTGCATATTTATTACTTTTTTTACCAAACTTTATACTGTAAAATAATTTGCATTATGGTGAGACTTACACATTGCTCCATATGCACGGAAAGTCATTCATCAACCTAATTTTTCGGGACTGAAATCTATCAACGAACGTTCCCTAATGTTGAAAATACCTTAGGATGCAATGCCCACTTGGAAATAAACAAATCCGTTAGCCCTTCTTCTTCTATGAACACCTTGCACTTGTCTGGCCGTAGTCACGGAGGGTATTCACCCCACAATGGAAACGTCTTTGACGATGAATTGAGGTGGTTTCCCATTACCTTCCCAACTGTGACAGTGTTCGTAACTGTGATAGTGCTTGTTTTGAAAGCAGATTGTTGTTTGTTTTGAGGATGAGAGATGAAGAAAGGGAGAAGGCCTACTCTTCCAAAAGAAGCTGCCTAGCTTAACAATTATAAAGGACATTCGAATCATCATCTGCAGTGTCGTATATCCTCCATCCATATTCACTGCGGAGAGGTTTGGGATTAAACTTGTGGTGTACCCGTGTATAAGGATCGTTGCCACCTGTTATAACAATATTGACCTCACTTTCTTTATATTTTGCATATCATTTACTTTCTCAACACTGCCTGGGTGCAATAGAAAAAGTAATCCAAAATTTACTTAAACAATCCATATTTATAAATACAATCATTTCTATGGGAATTATAATCATAAAAAAATTAGAAAACATTACTTTTAAGGAAAAGGAAACTTACATTTACTAAAATTAAAAAAATTAGTGAAGGTAAGTAACATGGTTTGTTCAAAAACAAATACAAAAAATAGAAAAAAATATATTATTCACATAAAAAGCATTTATTAAATGAACAATGATATTGCAGACCACATACAAAATTGCGGCTAGCTCAATTAACAGTCAGATGGCTCGAGTTCTTTCTCTGTGATGTTTATTACGGGTTTGACTTGCAGGTTCTTAAATGCACCACCTTGTCACTTAGTTTGTCTTACAGTCTTCGCTGGGAAGTATAGCATCATACGTGGATCTTCTCCTAAAGTTTCTGTGCCTCAATCACATAGATCGGGCACTCTCACACTGGATGAAACAAATTAAACTAACCTCTGTTATGCGCACACACTCATGGTTGGATGAGGAATTTTACAAGTGCCGGATCGGAGGTCAGACGGCAAGATCAGAATCTTTTTCTAGTGGCCGACTCCGTGGTTCAGCGCCAACTGTCTCTTCCAAGCGTAGTCTTTCACTTGAAAGTATAAACAAGAACATGCTTAGTTTATAACAAATAAAGAATGTCTTTTCATTCGCTCTTCCACACACATACACCCACACATGCTCGCGCTCAACACATAACCGTCTCCTCTCTCGGAACGTCCTTTTCGCACTGTCCCTCGTCCAAGACTGTCAATCGCGGACCGTTACTTCTATATCCAACGCACACCTGTAGCGTCCAGCATACTTGGCGAAATAAAATTATCTTTGAGGAGCTCTTAGCTATATTTTATTAGTAAATATGAAGCGTCCCGAACAGAGGACCACTTCAAACCCAGGACCTCGGTGCACAATCTGATTATTAGGAATTGTTCACCACCACCTCTCCTAATCTGCCGGCCAAGTCCTGATGATTAAAATTTCTTCCGTCACCAGGACTTGAACCAGCTAACCCCGTGAAAGCACCGGACACCATCACAGTGCCGGGTCCAATAAGACAGCATATCAGTTACAGGAAATTCTTAATTCCGTCAATCGAATAACACATAAATCAATATTCATATAGATAGCAAACAAAGGTGCGGCGGTACAAGCATACCAGGCAGAACAGAGCGAAGTGGATATGTAAACTGGCAACACGCAGAGGTGAAGTAATATAGGCGAGGCAACCTTTCAGATCTTAGCTAAATGGCAGCAGCTGGCATTAAACGAAGTTAAACAAAACAACCTAATACAAATAATCATTGATTCTCCAATTAGATATTGTCTAATTACCTAATAAGAACCTAAATGTTACTAATTTCGCTCAGGATTGTGATGTAATGTTTTTATGAGTTAATTTAAAGGTGCTTTAATCACAAGAAACTCTTACATCTGAAAATATGTAGAACTTTGGTTCTTGTTACTGTTGTATACAGTTATACCTTCAATTAAAATGTCTTAATCAAAGATAACAGATGTATTTTCAAAATTATTCGTATACACAGCTCGCAACTTCAGATTAAAGTTAATTCGTATATGCTGGCATTTTGGTCGAATGTCTTTCGTAAACTTCAGGAAACAAAACCGTGCACCTTAGTTATATGAAATTAATTAATTCATGGCATAGATTAATGATGATTAACGTAATTTATAATTAATTGTAAATAGTTACGGGGCGGATGTCCCGACGGCCATTTCCCTACACATCAAATTTTGCAATCCACAAATTTTTACTTTTAATTCCTTTATTCGATAAGGTAGAGATGTTAAGCATATTACTGGGTCATTTATTTCACTTTGTAACAGTCTTACAAACAAAATAATTCTAGGGGATTACCAAAAAAAACCCGGAATTACTTTTTAAAAGCTATATACTTTCTAATTTTTTACAAATCAACCTTATCCCCTTCAAAATATTCTTCATTACAACTAGTACATTTATCCCACCGGTGCTTCCACTGTTCGAAACATTTTCTGTAGTCATCTTTAGAAATGGCTGACTTCTCCTCCCTCGTTTTTTTATTGACATTTTCAATGCTGTCACTATGTGTCCTTTCATGCCCCTTTTCAAGGGTGGAAATAAGAAAAAGTCGTACGTAAGGTGCGTGGGGCATCGGAACCATGCTATTTTAGCCAAAAACTGCATAATAGAGACAGCTGTGTGTGCAGGTGCATTGTCGTGGTGGAAGAACAAGTCACCTTTCTGCCACAAATCTGGTCTTTTTTTACGAACACTGTTGCCTAATCTTCTCAAAACATCCAAATAAAAGGTTTGATTGACGGTCTGATGTGGGAACAAACTCTGAATGAACTACGCCCGTGGCATCAAAAAACCAAAAGAATATTGTTTTGATATTTGATATGACGATTTTTTTTTTGGACAGGGTGACAATGACGTCTTCCATTGGCTTGATCGTAATCATAGTACTATGATTCATCACCAGTAATGACCTTTGTCAAAAAATCTGGATCAGTTTCAAGATGTTGTTTCAAAGCACGACATATTTCAACTCAACGTTCTTTTTGATCGTCAGTCAGTGCCCGAGGAATAAACTAGGCAGCATCCCTTTTCATTACCAAATCTTGAGTTAAAATTCACTGAACCGAGATCCAAGATAACCCACTATTCTCGGAAAGTTTATCAATTGTCTGTTGACGGTCTGAGAGCACAAGCTCTCGATTTTTTTTTTTTTTTTTTAAACATTTTCGTTGATTGGAGTAGTTGATGGACGTCCAGAACGAGGTTTGTCATCAATCGACGTGTTGCCATTTTTAAACCGAGCGAATCACTCGTACACTTAAGTTTTTTTCTAAGCATCTTTGTAAGCTGTTTCCAACATTAAAACAGTTTCAGTAGCAGAAAACAAAAAATCACAGCTGCACGTTGTTCACTTAAACTTACCATCATCAAAACGAAACAATAACAAAACAACACGAGCAACAACAATCACTGCAGATTAACAGAACAAACCAGGTCGGCAACACAGAGGACACTGAACTGACAATTAGTTGCGTTATAAACGCCTAGCGGCAGAAACGCGTACTATACTAGCTCCGCCCACGGTAGTGCCCTTCGTGTTTCCTGATAGTAACCTTGTTAGCTCTAGTATTGACCGTAGCGTGATTGGTGGATAGCTTAAGAACTTTTTTTACTAAACGGGTTGATAATACTGTTTGTCTCCTCACACGGAGACTAAACAAGAGCTGTCATATCTTGTTCACCCTCAAGGTCATGTTGCGCTAGTCCAGTACCCATCGTAACCAACCCATCACGTTACCCATCCATCGAGCAGACCGCCATTAATACAGTATATTTCCTCTTCATATTAAAAAGCCTGCTATTCACGTTGCTGTATGATTTATTTGTTAATTTATTCAAAATCAAAACTTTTTAATAGCAAATAAAGTATCTACAAAAAACGATACTTATGATTTTTCCAGTCTCTGGTTTAATAATTGTTACCCAAAAATAAAATAGTGAACACATTATCCCACATACCTTGCTGCACGCAGTAGAGCAGCGGGCAGATGCTATCCGTCAATGCAATGGATCTCTTTGACAAACTTCAAAACAATTAATAGTCTGTATATAAACGCCATCAAGTTTACTTTCACTTCATGGAACAATTAGGAATAATTACTTTCATGATTAAAAAAATGAGCTTGAACACTATTTGTAAATTGTTCTGGAAGGACAACGTAAGGTGAAAGTACTTATGAAGGATTCTTTGGAGGCGCGGGGAGATTATTAAAAGTTTGAATACAGAGCTTCTTGTCAGCGTTTCTTCGCAAACCATTGACGCTCTACGTTATTAAATAAGACACAGAAAGGCTCTACAGAATTTTCAAAGTTGTATTAGTCTACAGGATGAAGTTCGTTCATCAATATCCCATTCTACTGAAAATTAATTTAAAAGATAAAGAGATTCTCTGCTCACTGGTATTTTAATTACGACATTATTATCCATTTTTAACTTTTAGCTAATTACGAAATATTCCCTCGAACACAATACAATAACGAAACACTAAAATATGAACTGATTTAAATGATTTACAGTGACGGAGCATCATAGAAACTATTATTTTTACAGAAATTCTGTTTCTGAAATAGGTTTTGTGTAGTGAATAGTATTGAGTGATATAATGACAGGATTTATCGTATTATCAAGTGTAATTACAGATTTTTCAGATCATCAGAAGGTAGAATAAAATCAAAATTTCAATATAGTCACCATCCTCAGAGGAGAATTTGAGTGCACATAGCTTCATACAGGAGCTGGAAATTATTTACACGAATTTTAATCAAAGAAGACAATGCTTTTTTGTATCGATAAAATTATGACCACTATTGCTATCTACCTACTGGACTTGCTTTAAAAGATGTGTTTTGAATTAAATAAAAACGATAATAAGTGACTGCAAGAAGTAAATATGTACTGCCGATGCGTAGTGATCTGTGATGGTCAACTTACAAAATAGTTCCCTCTGAAATTCAAAGTCGTTCTCAGCCAATGAAA
Source organism: Vandiemenella viatica (assembly GCA_031002005.1). NCBI lineage: Eukaryota > Metazoa > Arthropoda > Insecta > Orthoptera > Morabidae > Vandiemenella > Vandiemenella viatica. The sequence continues at coordinate 93,357,576 of CM061919.1, read as the reverse complement.
AGCAACCAAGTTGTGGGTATTTCGGAATGATTGCCTGTTTAACTTTAGGAGGAAAACAGTGATATGGGAAGACGAGGAAGGAGCCATCTTTTGACAGTCTGGTACGGACAGTGCTGTCAACAAGACGTTAAAAAACCTTCGCCCATGCCTGGTATGGTAGGCCCACTTATCCAAAGGAAATGTTGTGCATTAAGCAACAAAGCGAACAATTTCGCCCTGGAGGCATTAAGAGATTTCTGACGCTACAGATGCTTGCTTAAGGCTACAGTATGGTCTTATCCCGGGTGTATTACATTACGTGAAGTATTCTATAAGAGGAACCATATGGAGAACGTGCAGTTTGCGTAAGCTTTTTGTGATCTTCCCATTCATACATGCGGACGCAAGTACGGAACACAAAGGACGGCAGCACCCCCCTAGCAGGTAAACGTGTATTTTATCTATTCCGCGAATTGCGGTCACCACACGGTACTGGACGAGTGAACGGTAGAAAGTTTCCCAGTCCTTGTTGTAATCGAGCTATCCGTTTTTCAACCACTGTCTCAAGAAAACGCGGAACCATATCACGCCAAAGATAATTTTTTTATTACTCTAATTTCTCCAAAAAGAAAGTGCGCATAATAATTTTAAGTAGCTAGCCGGAACGGTTTAAATCATTCATGTATTTCATTGTGCAAATGATTTAGTAAACTGCATGAATGAGGAATGTAATCTTGTTTATCTTTTAATTCCACTGTAACCAGGGTAGAATTTTCTTGTTTGTTTGAGTAAAAGTGTATGGGCGGAATAATCCAAACCGTGAATGGAACGGATCGGCACAAAAATATAGTTGAAGAATGCTATGCACAATGTTAATAAGTTCTCTATAAATGTAATGATTCATATTTTGTTTGTCGTGTAATTGACTAGCCAAAGTAATGTACTGTTTTGAATAGGCTATTTAAAATTTTCATTTCGAAACTTTTTTCATTCCAGTGAGTTAATTTTGATGATCAAAGAAAAGATACAGAAATTTATTTCATTTAATTAATACTAGCACAAGTCATCTCCATAAAAAAAAACTTTCAATATAAAGGCAAAACAGCGGGTAAGAAATTATTCTGTTCCTTATTTGGATAAAAAGGAGGAGATTATTAGCAAATGCCAGGAATTTTAAGAGTAATTCAGATGAGAACTATGATTCTCAACACGCAAAGTTTACAATCCACAAATTCTCTGTGAAAAGCTTGACACAAAGGACAAACATCAGGATAAGCCGTTACTTGACCTGAAAATGGGTCAGATACTGATTTTTGAGCCAAACGACTGCCTCTAACCTAACTCATGCCGAACCATAAATGCGCCAGGTCCTACTCGCATTTGTCCGGTTTTTGCTATTGTTGCGACAATACTCTTTCCAATGTACTTGACATGGGTTCTGTAGCTGCAAAAATCATGTAAGGTTTGGTATATTAGTTTCATATTACTTTGTCTGAGAAACGTTGAGATTTGAGGGCCGAAACTGAACATTCTAATAAATGACGGTGGAAGAGCATCAGAACCCCCTAAACAGGACTGTTGGTACACTTACAACAGTAATTGTACTCATGTTTGTCATATCTTCCCACATGTATCGCGGCGAGTTTTACAATTCTACCACAAAACGTCCTGAGAAAATTTGTAACGTACCAATAGTACAGAAACTTCATATTTTTCAGAATCAGTGTCGTAATATTTTTTATCTTTGCTATGGAAGAGTCTTCCAGAACTATGGATATTGATGTACGGGAATAGAATACAAACTCCTCTGAAGAAACTTGTTCCTTTTGGTTGTTTAAGGAAGGGGTACACTGTCATGACGTCACATAAAGTAATGCACAGTCACGATATCATATTTTAACCATGACGACATGCTTCGAATTGCGCTACTTTCACGTCGTGTTGGCTCATTTTCTTGTTTGCAGTTTTGCGTATGTTTCGAAAGACGCAAACTGTGGCTTATTTTGCGGCTCTTAATTAAGGAAAAAATCTCGTCTTTTAAGATACATAAAATAAATTAAAAGAGATTGCAACTGGGTAAGTTTTATCGATTAATGCCACAATTACGACAGGATTTGATACATTTATGTGTATTACTAGCCGAGTAAGGAAAAGTTTTATTTCTTACGCGTGGTTATTAGAAGTAAAATAAAGAAACAGCATACTCGTCAACAAGAGCTGTTACTACTGAAGAAGGGTATCACTACAAATTTTGTTTTGAACGTGAAAAAGACCTGTAACAATAAAAATGTTTGGGCTATTTTATGTTTCTCAGATAGCATCTCGTTAACTTCTAAACGCCGAAATTCGCATTTTCCGTATTAGAAATATTCTAACAGTTGAACTGAAAAGCACCTGATAGCATCAAAAGACCAAATGAAAGGAATTTCAATTACATGATATATTTAATTATTTCCAATTTGCTCCCAAGCTGCTTGTCGTATAAATTGATACCGATAAACAGGAGACCTATGCTTGTATAATATTTCATATTCATTAACTTTTGTTATAATCAATTGGTGCATTGTTAAAACTATGTCATTAACGATGTAAGTGACTCCACAATATGAACGCACAGAATTAGCGTTCTGACCTTGCATTCGGGAGAACGCCGGTTCGAATCCCCGTCCGGGCAACCAGATTTGGGTTTTCCGTGGTTTCCCAAATCCCTCCAGGCAAATGCCTTCAAAAGGCCATGATCGAATTCCTTCCCATTCCTTGCCCCCCATCCTTACCCGTCTCTAAAGACCTCGATGTTAAAAAGAGACGTAAAGCAGTTACAAAAAAAAAACAAAAAAAAGTCTCTAAAGACTTCGACTTCGCTGTTAAGAGACGTTAAGAAGTAAAAAAAAAAAAAAAAAAAAAAAAAAAAGAACTTACGGAAAATAAAAATGTGAAATCACCTGTGAGGTGTTTTCAGGGGGGAGGAGGAGCATTAGGGCTTTAGGGACGTGTTTTCAGTGTGAACCTGACTCATCAGACAACTAAATAAACAATGACGCACACTTTTCGTTCGTTACATGATATTATTTAATATCACGTGATGTGACATGACGGTAATGTAACCCTGCCTTCATTATAACGAATACAGAATGTATGATGTTACGACAAACTGATAGGAACTTGAGATCTAGATTTTGTGTTTCCGTATATTGTCGCACACACACACACACGCGCGCGCGCGCGCGCGTCACAGATTGATGAGGCGTGGCCACCTAAACAGCTGTATATGACGCCAGAATTTGATGCCGATTACCGAGATGGAGTCGCCGATTGGGCTTGGCAGTGATTGATTCGACGTGTTCAATAAGTGATTTTTACTGCCAGGAATTGAATAAACCGCGAGGGTGGGGAGGCGGGAGGGGCCGCGCTCCGCTGTGGCGTTAATTACGTGCACGTAATTGCGTCAGGCGGGAGGTCGCAGGGGCGGCAACCACACGCCACCAACATCCCCCAAAACACCTCTCAACAGAGCCTAGTTGAAGATACGTAAAGAGCAATCAAATCGTCTAGAAAATTTTCTGTTCCCAAATACCTTCTGTATTCACAACAAACAGTTTAAAGAATTATTATTCACAAAGCTATTTAAATTAGTTAACATTTTCTTAAAGAAATACAAATAGTTTGCCAGTTACACCTTAAACACACAAGTGAGTATTGTTTGATTAGGCGCATCAAAAATATAATTTTTCTCACAAAAGCGATTAATTTAGTAATCATTTCAATACAGTAACACAAATTGTTTGCGGTTACACCTGAAACACACGATTGTTTATTGGTTCATTAGTTGTGTCGCAAACATTTTCATTTTTTTTGCAAAACTAATCAAATTAGTTGAAATTTGCACACAGGAATACAAATAGTTTGCTAATTGCACCTTGAACACACAATTGATTATTGTTTCATTAGGTACGTCGAAAACATTTCTATTTTTCACAAAATTAATTAAATCAGTCAACATTTCCACACAGGAATACAGACAGTTTGCCAGTTACACCATAAAAACACGATTGTCTATTGTTTCATGCGGTGTCACCGTTCATATTTTTTTCTTATAGCTTTACGACATATCAACGACGAGGTCATTATAGTCGTTGTGGACGATAATCAGGAAGGAAATCTGGCATGTCCTTCTGAAGGAACCATCCACGTATTTTCGTTATTTCGGGAAATAATGCAAATACTGAATTCTGGATGGCTATATTGGGACTCGAACCCACGTCCTCCCAAATGCCAGACAAGAGCGTTATTTAATTCGCCTTACGTGCTTTATCCTAACATTTGCAGTTCCCTTATTATACCAATTCTTCTTCTTCTGGTCCCTATCTGTTCCGGATGTCAGCAACCATGATGGCTGCCTCGTCTCTGCTGGTTGATGCTCGGATTAAATTCGTAGTTGTCTTGGAAGTCCATGTTCTTAGATTTTTTAACCAAGAAGTTCTTCTTCTACCAACACTTCTCTTTCCTGGTATTTTCCCCTAGAGAACAGACTTCAGGAGTTCATAACGGCTATTATTCCTCATGATGTGGTCAAGGTTCCGTGTTTTTATGGTGATCAATATTTTCTTCTTCTTTTCATTTTGCAGAGCACTTCAGCATTTGTGGTGTGGTCTGTCCATGGCATTCTCAACATTCTTCGATATAACCACATTTCTAAAGCTTCTAACCTTTTACTGTAGTTTCACACCATTCAGGAGGACAGATAATACATAGCAGCGCAGGTGTCTCATCTTCGTGGTAATTGATAAATTATGCCTTGTAAAAAGGTTATTCATTTTTCCAATACGTGACTTTACTTCATCAGCTTATACACCAATAGTTTGTATTAACCAAGACGTCTTTTAGCAGTCATATTTTTAACTTTACTCGATGCTTCTTTACAAACTGCTGTTAGAGGGGATATAGCTACATTATAAATAAGTCACACCGTTATTTTGAAAGAATTATCAGTTTTCAGATAGTTTCTTTCTGAATTTCGTTAACAAATTTCTAGTAACCAGAATTTCGCTAAACAGTGGTAGTTTTTAACGTTATCGGTGGTGATATTTTAAAAAATAAAATTTATTGCAAAAACTTTAATGCCAGAATGTTCACGGGGAACATTTTCACTATTTTTCGTATGGCAATTTCCAATGTTTTCCTATCGCTACCAAAGCATTTTAAGAGGCCGAATGGTTGGCTATGTTTGTGACGTTTGGTGCACTAACCTGAATGATTTCAAACCATTCTCTTCGTCTTCTGTCTCCTGGGATGATCTGATATATCATCTTAATGGCTCTTCGTTTTCTTGTCTTGAGCGCTACCTAATGTTAGTATTGTTAGGCTGACACCATCCGTATTTCCGGTACGGAACCGTTGATTATAATGAATAGTAGTTTGCTAGATAATAGCAGGTGCAAGTGGAGATGGCGACTAATTCTAGCAATGGAACGAAGACGTCTAACTGGTAAAATATTGATTAATAGATCACTAACAGTTGCATGATACAAATAATAAGTGACTGCTACAAGGACGAGTTCCGAACTAGCGTCGATTCTGCCCAATTTCCCATAGTGATCTGATGGATAAAATCTATCAGTCTCTGGCTGGTAGTGATATACTGGCAGACTAAGCTAACTGGTGAGAGCGGCTAAATATGTTATTTAACCCATAACTGTAGCTATAATGAGACCGAGTCTTGGTTGTGAAGTTCCGAGCAAGAATTGTATTGACATCAGTGATCGGCATTTCGTACTCTGCATACTAGCAGTTTGATGAACAATGATGACCTCTGCCGACACTGCAACAGGTGCTTGTCTCTAATGTGTGAATATTTATCTAAAATTCCAATATTTCCACAAAGAATAATAAAGTCGGTTCCGACATTGACAGCGTTACGCAAGACCTACATTCCCAGTAATACCAATTATGCCCGTGGAATGACATTTACTTTGAAGTCTTTATGGTGGTTGTGTTCATACCAATGGAAGGGAAGAAATCTCACCTTCAGACGGGAATCAACGATATCAGAGGGTGTTCGACACATTCCTGGTGTGTACTGGATGAATAGCAGGTTAATGGTTTTGACGTTTCTGAGAGGACTATTCTGACCTGATGTTCAGGAAATCTATCAGAATTAATCCCCGATGGTCGTCGCTAATCAAGAGGAATTATTCTATAAACATAAACGAACAACCTAAAACATTACCAATAAACTTGTAAATACCCCAGGATCTGTAGGTGATACTTTTACCCATAGTATCCTATCAGGTGCAGAAGAGCTGAAGATGTTAAATAGTCATGTACTTCCCTTAGTAATGTTAGTAATGTTGAAGCCAAACGTACTGTCGGGAGGTTCGGTTACAATACTTACTATGAACCTTTAAAGCTTCCGCGCACTCACTAGATTCTGGTTCTTTCTCTGACGGCCGCCAACCGATGTTCAGTCGGTAAATGAAATAAAAATGCACCTTCTTATTTGAAACACATGCATTTAATAGTTAATAAGATAGTCTCGTTCCAACTCCCAACCTTTATGAAAGTTCGCTATCGGTACTTCGATCCTTTAAGATTACAGTTAATGCCTCCGATAAATTTAGACTGAATAACACGCACTCTTTTCATTCATACAACACCCTTACTAGTTCTCAGAACATGCCTAAGGCTCACCACGAAACAATTCATATAAAATTCTGCAAATACTTTCTTCATTAATAAAGTTCCTTCATATCACCAAAGAAATCACCTTCTCCAAAATTAATTCTTTATCATAATGAATGAGCGCGAACACGCGTTCTCGTCGACTCGACTGACTGTTCACTTTCACGACGGACTCACCTACTCCACGGCCAACGGCAGACTGCCCGCCTTTTTCAGAAGCCTAGGTGCGTCTTTCTCCCAAGCGCACCATGCTTCCGAATCTGGGGTTTACACCCCCGAGTTCACGGACCCGGCAGATGCTGACGTCACTAGACGACAAATCAGTTTCAACACATGCTTTACAAGTGGGTGCTACTTCCCTGAACCCACGGACTTGGCGGATGCTCAAGTCACCAGACAACCACGCAAACCGCCAATATTTAAAACTTCTCAAATTAGCTTCCAAAGTAATGGGGAAATGCCATTAACCCGTTACAGTACGTGTGTGTTTCTCACCATCCCAGTTGTAGTGGCCTTCTTGAACATCAGGTCAGAATAGTCCTCTCAGAAACGTCAAAACCATTATCTTGCCATTCATCCATTAAGAAACTTAGCCCTGAAAATTATATTTTACTTTTTCACTACCATGGGGTTTTCATGCGTGTATACTAACTCAAGATGTTTATAATAAATAGTATCTGAAAAATAATGTATTACTCAGAAGGGTTACGTTTATTTATGGACAAAGTCCATTAAATTTAACAGGCACTCGCGTAAGCAAACAAAGGATAAGTTGGAATTTTTCTGTAACTCTTTTATCAGGTTACTAAATCCTTTCATTATGTCAGCTAAAAATTCTCTTAGATAAGTTAAAACATGGTGCTAGTACTAGGGCAAGATTTATATTTAAATCGAATTGAGAGCAACGGAAGCAATGTATGTCTCCGACGATATAAATGTAGGTAAAGCTATAAATTTAGAAAGGGGAACAATACGGTAAAAAAACAGTTTATTTAATGTAGAGAAAACTATTAATTCAATTCGTCGTAATTCATAATCATAACAATAAGTAATAGCTACAATGTGATGTCTGGGGAAAGCAATGAATGAAATAAAATGAACGTGTTAATTTCGTATGATGATAAAGCTTCGATTTGCTGTCCTTTCCGACACAGATTGACTTACAGATTAACGAGGAATCCGAAGAAAAGAACGTCTTGATATGGATTAAGTACAACTCTTAAAAGTTTCTTAAACTATCAGCTACCCTTTACAAACTACATTCAGTACCTTTTTATCGAAATTTTATGTAATTTCATTTTCTGCTAACGTATTCGATCCCAGATTTGCGACCTTCCAAGGGCGAAGAAAATATTTAAGCCAAATAAGAACTTTGATATAACGGCATGAAAACCTACCGTACATAGCGTAAGACCAAGTACAAATGAGTATCGAGGTTCGCTGCCAAGATTAAATTCTTCGCAGCTTGTTCATTCAGTATCGAACCACAAGAAATGAGGTGTCACGTAAAAAAAACTATAATCTTTATATCTAAATTAGGATTTTTTATGCTTCATAAGTAATTGTGCTTCGTGAAATAACATAATTATTGGCATTTGGATACAAAAAAGTCTGAAAGGATAAGAATAATGTACGTTAAGTACGGCAAAGTGGTAAAGTTATTTATAAAGACGTGGTACAAGGTAAGTACAAATTTAAAAATTTCGATGTCTTCGGAGATTACATTAAATTTCAAGTAATTATGATCTAAAATTGTCTGTTTATAGTTTTCTCCAAAAATGTATGTAGTGTTGTCGTTATATACAATAATTAACGTGTTACTGATAACTGACAATGTATTTTTTTTAAATAATAGTCTAATGTTCAACATCAAAGCAAATGTTCAAAAATTATTTGAAAAATTTCTTGGTAGGCAGCGTAATTAATCCTGTTCCTAAACCTTCAAAATACGTTGCAACTTGAGAATATACAAATAGGTATGTTATTTAATTAGAAAAACGGCATCTAATAAATTAGTTCTGTTTACAAATATATCCGCATTTATAGTTTTTGGCTTCGGTAAACAAGGTTGTGCCAATGCCGAAACGATCCCAATTCTGTAACTTGCTTTGCATGACGTGTCTTCTGTAAATACAGAATACATTCTCCGTTCTATTTCCTCTACTTAATTTGGACTTTACCTGCACTAACTCTGTACGCTCTCAAACTATTTTGTGAGATTACAGCAAAATAAAGTTTCACATTACTAGTAATGAAACATTGTCGTCTTCTAGTTGTCAAAGTTTCCATGCCTTCACCATACTTTGAGTTCCGCTATCAGCGTCGATCAAACACTCGACCCACCTACAAGCAGACCTAATTATGCGCAACCGATAACTTCTCTTCCGGAAACCTGACGTAAGTCGGCAACTTCTGACCGACAGCACGCGAAAATTCTGCGCCTTACCACCTCCGAAATTATGCAGCAGCACGTTCCGCCCCTGGGAGACTAATAATTCGGACGGACGTGGACTAATAAGACGGGACTTATAACGAACGTCAGTCCAGGCTCTCCTCTTAAATGCAGTTGCAGAACTTGAGGCTTCGTTCATAAACTATCGCCTTGAAGTTTAATTTAGAGGCTCCGTGGTGTAGTTCCAGTAGCGGTCGCTTCATAACCGGCTTGGCTGGCCTGCTCTCTAGTCTCAATACTCGACCCAAAGTGATTTCCGTCTTCTTATTTTTTTTTTCTGATCATTGTGCCGAGTAGTTTTATGAAATCCTTAAACGCTTCTCATTCTGAGCTTATCTCTTCGCCTACAAGGTTAATAATGTGTTTCGCCTATTTCAAAGTTTGATCCTATTATAGTATTCTCTTCAATAAAAACAACCTATGCTAATACGAGTACATTAAATGAAACCGTAAGTATCTCAATGCCACCTTCTCCCCCCCTCTTCCAAGATCCTGTCTCTTAGTAAAAATTCTTCAAAATCTGTATTTCTATTACGTAATTTTCAAAATATTATCATCTTGTACTTTCCTGTTTCAAATTTTTATAATCTTCTATACCATTACTTTTTAGATGCTTCAGTTTTCCTTCACTGTACTCCAAGAATTAACAACCTTCTTAATAAATCACTTTAATAAATTCTTGAGTCCTAAATCATTATATAATAACATTTTTTTAAATGCAGTTTTAGTTAGTTTAATCAGCTCTTGGTATCTTAATTGTTTTTAATTTACTTCATAAAATAGATTAACGTATTGCTTTCTTAAAATTTGTTTCAGTTTAAAAATATAGCTCACAATTATTACATGACATGTACTTCATCAGTTTTTTTTTTTGCATTTGTTTTAAAATTACCCATAATCCGCCCCAAGAAACTTGTAACTGGTTTTCACTAGTTTGTACGTATCTTAACTTCTACCTGCAGACCAAGTAAACTGATTTGTTTAAATAATTCCTTCAACAAACGATAAAATCCTTTGTAGTTCCCTGACTGCTTCGTGAACAGGTGGATAACATACTTTTTCCATATAACGCAATAAAGTAGGCCTACTTTCTTCTGAAATGCGAATACGATAGTTCAATAAATACTGTGAACATCTTTATCAACTTTCCGATACCAGTGTGGATAAAATTGCAACATTTGATCCTTATTTTACTGCGTTAAATGCTTTAGAAATCCACGGTAATGACTAGGATTTACAGGAAAGGACCGGTCGCGTGATAATATACTCCAACAAGGGGTTGCATGAACGTATAGTGTAATCAAACGTTAGTCTAATGTCAGAATGCGCTTCAAGAAATGATTTTTGAAAATTATAACAGGGATATAGAGGAGTTAATGCAAAAAATTATGTATTTAGTCTGAATAATGATATCATAAGACACATTTGCACAAAATGTATGAGCGTAGGTAGCTCACTACGTTCCGTTAAACTATACCGTTTTATATAACTTTGGAAATCAAGAACAACAAGCAAGCAAAAAAATGTCCATTTGTATAGTTGAATAAAGGTAGTCACATGGCAAATAACAGTTTAAAAAGGAAGAAAATTTACAGATTACTCGTGTAGCGGACATTTTGCAACTGTTTTCTGCAATTATAATGTGAGTGTTAATGATTTGTTGATGAAGTTGGGGTGGGAAAAGTTAGGAAACTGGATACTATATTACCATTTAATGTTACTGAATGTTACGTGTTATGATTTTAAACTGCATCAAAGCCTATTTTCTCCAGCATATTTGGACCGTACATAGCTGTTTCAGATATTTCTTCATATCCATTCCATTTGAAGGATTTGAATAAATATGATGGTTTTGTTTTTGATGTAAGTACTTTCTACCGAACAAATATACGTGAATTCAATATTACTAATGAAATTATAAAAACAGTGTGCTTTCTGTGGTTAATGAGATAAATGGCTCTACTATTTATTTACGAATATTATCGCGTCGATAACGAGCTTATTGTTAGGATTTCGATGAAAGAAAAAAGTTATTTTAATTTTTAATAGCAGTCTCTGATAATTAAAAAATATTACTAACGAAAAGTGAGGAAGAACGAATATGTTGACGCAATATTTGTTCACTTTTTTTTTTAAGAGGTTTAAAAGTGATTAGAAACAAGCACGAAAATCGCGTGGCTGTGTTATTCAGCGACTGGTTTAATTATCTGCATAAACGAGGAACGGATCAGCAAGTTTTGATTGTTTCTGTTTCCGTCAATGTTTTTCCGGTTGAGAATACCAACAAAGGGGTGATAGTACTTTATCTCGTGTACCACGGATTATTACTATCTGTTTCCGAAAACGACTATTGTTTGTTATATCAATATTTCTCTTGTGCTTAAAACGGGCGGAAATTACCTAAGGCCATTGTGCACGAAGAGTTTACTCATAACAACACTTGGAAACTGTGTACGATTTGTTTGCGCATATCCACAAGTGTATTATTATGCATACATAAATAGCATGAATTTGTCAGCTTGTCGGATACCGAAACGTAAAGACTTGTTTTTTTCACTCTCAAACAGAACATTTCAGTGGGGATAAGACTGTTAATAATCGTAAAATACTGTGGAATGTGTCACTGTTCTATCTTTTTTTTTTTTTTTTTGCGGCCGTCAGTCTTTCAACTGGTTTGATCCAATGCTCCATCCCTTCCTATCCTGTGCTAACCTCTTCCTTTCTACATACCCCTTACAACCACACACTTATACTTCAAAACAAACAGAAAAATACTGCCTACGTATGGTTTCCGAATATCCATCCCCTCTCCCCCTTTCCAACCCCATTACGTTTTCACCCCATAATTTAGGCAAACCACATATTTTATCCAATTTAGATATGAATTTGTACACTTATACTTTTAAAAAAAGGGAGAATTTCACAAAAACCCAATCCTTCTCCTCTCTTTCCACCACCTTCATTACCCCCTCTTCCCCATAACACCCCATAATTTAAACAAACCCGCAAACCGTTCGTCCGATTACGGTGAAGCTTTGGTGAGTTGTCGACGGGATAACAGAGAAGGTTCCTGTCAAAAATAAATTTATAAAACCCACCCCTCCTCCCCATAATTTAGACAAAACCACATATTTCATCAGATTTCAATGGGAATTTGCACACTTATACTTTGAAACAAACAGAAAAATACTGCTTGCATTTTCCAAAGCGCATCTCCTCTCACCCTTTCCAACTGAAAATGAAGGAAACAGCAGTTTAAAATTTATATGTAAATATTTTTTCATTTAATCTATGTGCCTACTCAAGTCCAGCAATAGTGAAGCATTGCCTGGTAAGCTAGTTACTAATAAATCTCAAATGAAATTAGGAGCAACACACATATTTTATTTAATACAGTTATTATGAGAGTTGGGACTAATACACTACACTGTAATAGACTACAATGCGTTTGAGAGTATGGGATTCTCAGGCGTTATGCACAGGTTTGTAGTTTCTTCGAGGAGCAGTCATAATGACGTGGGCGATGAGAGAATTACTATAACTGAAGCGGTATTTTGAAGCTGTCAGCTGTTCCCCACCAGGACATGTTAGACACATCGAATCCGGCTGAGAGTGGCTGTAGCCACGGTCGTGTGAGTGACCAAGGCCGCGAGTAGGTCTCCACTTGTTAAGGCGGGTACACATCAGTACGAAGCAACGCACGAACGGGATCAAGGCGAGGCTAGACGGAACGTACGTACGCAGTTCACCGAGGCATCGAACGAGACAGGTAATTGTCCATTTGTTTGTTCTGACGAGTTGGCACTGAAGTTAGAACCTGAATATGGAGCGCGGTGATAATTTTAACAGTGCTAGTGCTTCAATTGCACTAGTTGATGTTTCTCGAAAATCAGCTGCATTATCCAAGAATTTTAGACTTTCCCAAACGAATCACTTAAAAACATAGGTGTCTTTCCGATCTAAAAAAAATAAATTCCTTTAATTATTTAAAAATACTTTGTAAACATATAAAACTTAACCCTTAAATTATTACTTAATAATTACTGTAAATATTACTCTAGAATTCATTGAAATATAAATAAGCTTTAATGTGTTGTATTTCTTCTCATTTGCATAAAACTAAATTGTTTCAAATACTGTATATTATGCACTAACTTACCTTTGCCTGTTCCCACGTTATTAAGAATTAGATTTTATTTCTCTTCCGCGAGATTCTCGAGGAGTTCCTATTTCATTTTTTTTCAAAACATCAGTCTATTCTCCAGTAACTGATCTTATTTCGCTCCAAGCATCCTATTTTTTAATACCTTATGTTAAAATTTATTGTTATTCTACAATACGGAACACATTTCATACTCTTTAATAAAAGAGAGTACATTTTTGTTGTACCCTCATGATTAAAAATGGTCTGACAAAAACATAAAAACATCAACGAAAAACTCCTTAACTAAAATATAGTGGTTATATTTAATTTCAACGCACAATGTGTCTAAACGACGATTCAGTGCCAAAGTGGCAGTGTGAATGAAGGAGGCAGACACACGACTGGAAACACCCGTCCACATAACACGAGACGAACAGTCGAATTCGTTTTGAAGTACTGACTAGGGGCGGATGGCATTCGAGTGTTTCGGCGAACGGCCAGAACCGGTCGCCTTGCTTCGCCTCGCATCGGACCCGTTCGCGCGTTGCCTCGTTCTGATGCTTACCCGCGTTAAGGTATAGAGAGCGCTCTGTAAGTTATTAGTTTATCTTTTCGCCACCTGCAGCGCCACCACGCAAAGTATAGTATTGTTCATTTCCGGTTGAATACTATGCGTTTTTTTTTTTTTTTCATTAGCAATGCAGTCTGTGTACAAGAGTAACAGTCAAAAAGTTGGAATAGTTACTGTTTAAAGACGGAGCATGTAATCTGTCGAATTGCACTAAGCAAGAATTGACTAACAGGTAAGAATTCACAACATCAAAGCCAATTAAGGTTTGAAGGTTCTGTTCGTTATTTCGAGCCTCTTGCTGGAATTTCGATCCTCGTTTTGAACCGCTTGAAATCATTTTAAAACTATGAATGTCTGATTTTAGGCCAAAGTGTTTTTTTTATTACCGTTTTAGAAAAGATTTTTTAGTTTCATTTACAGGTTATATGGGAGATCAAAACTCCTGAACATCAATCAAACATTTTTTGAAGTTGAACTTGTTCTTCTGTATGCTAATTTCCCCAGACAGGCTTAACGAGTTGCGTGCCGACTCTAAAAATAATTTTTTTATCTTTCATGAAGATAATATTAGCCATTAGTTGTTATATTCCTTTTACTGAGTTTAAAATATCAGCCCATCTTTCTCGTCGGACGCAAAATGTGGGTCATTTTGCAGCAATTTTAGACTTGGAAGCGCTTGAGATTTTAACAGCCAATTTTTTACCTTCCTGTAAAAGGTTGTACACATTATGGATTGAAAAAGAAGTATTTCTAAAAATCTGGTCTGTCACAGAACATAGCTGAAAAAGGTAAACAATATACAGAAAAACAACGTTATGTTGCCCTAATCTAAGCACAGCTACAACATAAATAATTGATTTCTAGCAGAGATGCATACGAGGTTGATACGATCACTTCATACTCTTAATTAAAAGCGTCAAAGTCAAGCAACCACTTACCACAACTGTTACACGATGAATTAAAATCTGATTGAGCAAAATGACTACACAGTCGGGTGCGCTTCCAGGGCATTTTTAAATGAAACAGTTGTATAACCCACCGTTTTCACTGATCTTTATCTTTGGAAAAATCGTTTTAATTGAGACCCTTATCTTTCACTGAAATCGCTGAACAACCGTAGACGAAACAATTTATCGGCGTAATTCCGTTTTTGATGAGCCTTGTCGCGACGATAGTACATGTGAACACAGTACAGAAGTGAAGCCGGAAGTTGAGAATACCATATTTCGATGGCCATATTGAAGTTACAATGCTCTATATGTGGCACACCTCTCCTGGGATGAAGGGTCCCTTTACGCAGCCTCGGCTGGAAGGACGGAGACTCAAGGGGTGAGAAGTATTGAGAGCGGGAGACAGGAATCAGCACTTATAATGTTCTCTGTGACTCAGGACACTTAGTATTTACTGTCGCAATCACAGAATAAAGAAAGACATCAAAAGTTATGCTGTTATTATTCCGTCATCCTCGGATGATTTGAACATAAATAAATGTGTAGTGCAAGATCTAACAGTTTCAACTGACACTGTCGGCTGTCGGTATAGCTGCAGAGGAGAAGACCATAGTAAGGACTTTGGTCCTTGCAATCAGTGGTGGGTGATTGCAAAGGCCGCAATCCCAGTGCTATCGTTGCATTCATCTTGCAAGGGTCACCAGAAGATTATTATTATTATTTGCTGTCGTTAGTCTCTCGCCTGATTCGATGCAATGCCCCTACCTTGTGCTAACATCTTCATTTCAATATGCCCACTACAACCTACGTCCTCAATTGTCTGCTTCATATAACCTAATCTTTGTCTAAAGTTGTTCGCTTCAACAGTTTTCTCGACTAACAAATCAACCAAACCATCATGTCTTAAAATGTGAGATATTATCCTATTCCTTCATTCTTCTCCTGACTTCTTTCCTGGCTCATCATTTCGTACTCTCCTGTCAACTTAATCTTCAGCATCCTTCTATAGCAACTTTTTTCTTATAGGTATGCGCCTTGTAGAAGAGGTCATTAGAAGCGGCAAAAGGACCGGGAACTAGAAACGGGAAGGAATTCAGCCATGGCCTTTTGAAGGAAATATCTCGGCATTTGTCTGGAGTGATTTGGGGAAACCACGGAAAACCCAAATCTGGATGCCTGGATTCGAACCCGTGTCCTCCAGAAAGCGAGGCCAGAGGGTTACCACTCACCCACCACGCTCAGTCTATACTCTGTAGCAGGGGTGGCCGACCCAAATGATCTTACGGACCACTTTGGGAATACATCATAATTCCGCGGGCCGCATATAAAATATATTCGCAAGAACATTATTTTGAAATCAAAGTTAATTTTTTTTCTCATAATTAATACAGTTAATTTTTGTATATATGGATGCACAATTTAAAAAAAAAAAAAAAAAAAAAAAAAAAAAACATTGGTTTTCACTACTTTGGCCATTATGAAATAAATATATTTTGTAAAAGTGTGATGAATCTTGCGGGCAGGAAAAATGTTCAAGGCGGGCCGCGGATTGGCCACCCCTGCTCTATAGTAACACATTTCGAATGCTATTTTACTTCTTAGTGGCATCATAAAGCCATACTTTAGTAGTATGAAGCTCTGTACTCCATGCAGAATGGGATAGTGATCGTTGAAATAATATACTAACCGAAAAAGGAAGCAAGCGCTGTCACCCTGGCTAAGCTGACACCGTTGAGTGTAGAAGAAGCTGCATGACGAGGCGCTCCGTTTTTCTCAGCCGGGGACTGTCCGCTCAGTGAGGTGGAGCAGCCTACAAACCATCGCTCTTCCCAGCTGCTGACGACCCAGCAGCAAAACAAACGGCTCCGCACAAGCCGGGTTTTTGTTTGAGACTAAAGTGACCTGCAGGCACAGCTGTGGGGATTCTATTGTTCGAGCTAATCATGACGACATTGAGCTGGCGTGTCTCTTCCTCGAGATAAATTAAACAAATTACAGTAACCCCCATGAAATAAGAAAGGAGAATTTGTTTTTTGCACCGCCAGAAGTAAAATATTCGACGCTATTGTTGACAAGAAACTTTTAAAATCTGGCAAAAGATAAAACTGATGAAGTTGAAGCTGAGAATGAGATATTTATAAAGCAGAGAGGGAAAAACTTCCAGGAGAAAATCTAGGCAACATAAGAGACTCTTATCTAATCATAAAACTAATCTATACTAATATTATAAATGCGAAAGTAACTGTGTCTCTATGTCTATGTCTATTTGTTACGTTTCCAGGGCTAAACGGCTAATCCGATCGTGATGAAATTCGACAAGGAGATGTTATTCGGCATTAGGAAGGTCATAGGATACTTTTTCTGCATAAATAATACATACTGTCATGTAATTTTGAAAAATTACTGAATGGTGATACACAGTATGTGTAAGTTTCTGTGGTACCTTCCGGTATTTCCGGTCTGGTAGCTGAGTGGCTAAACTAATTGCTTACTAGTGTTTCGAGCGTGATATCCGGTTCAAATCCCCGTGCAAGAAAACATTTTTAAGAATTGTTTTTGATCGTATGAGCCTCACTTGGACGGTAAGTTGTTCGGATACCATGTTAAACTGTAGATCTCACTAATTTAGCGGTGCAACGCGTGGAAACTCGTAGGCGGTCTTCCAATGCCGTATGTGTAAACTTTTTTACGCTATATTGATCCCTCAGGCATTGTTTCTCTTGCAGTCAGTCTGTGTGTGATCTGCACAAATAATATTATAAATGCGGAAGTAAGTCTCTGTCTTTTTGTAACGTTTTGACGACTAAATGGCTATACCGATATTGATGGAATTTGACAAGGAAATACTATGTATCTGTGGGAAGGAAACTGGATATTTTTTCGGTATGAATAACAGTTTTCGTCACGACATTTTGAGAACTAATCTAATGGTATTTTTTTTTTTTTTGTAACTGCTTTACGTCTCTTTTTAACATCGAGGTCTTTAGAGACGGGAAAGGATGGGGGCAAGGATGGGGGCAAGGAATAGGGAGGAATTCGGCCATGGCCTTTTGAAGGAAGCATCCCGGCATTTGCCTGGAGCGATTTGGGGAAACCATGGAAAACCCAAATCTGGATGCCCGGACGGGGATTCGAACCGCCGTCCTCCCGAATGCGAGGCGAGAACGCTAACCGTTACACCGCCTCGTTCGGTTTATCGAATGGTGACAGAGACGGATGTGTGTGTTAGTTTGTAATGTTACGTCGGTTGCTTAAGCTGTGCTTCTTGCGCAATCTGGTTAGTGTATGATTTGTTAATAAATTTCGTTTAGAGAAAAAAAAACATATTATTTAGTATAGATGTCGATTTGCTCTGCACTGTACTATTAGTTTGTGTCTGCCTAAAAGTTTCTGGCACCAGTTTATTTTGTCTTATTTTTTGACATGCCTTGCAGGCGTAAACCTGACCTAAGAACATGAGCAGCTAAACTTGTTAGAACCCAAGAATCTGATGCTCATGCTGAAGAAAGAAGAGAAGACAAAGCTAAAATTGAAGCTGCCCTTAGTTAACCCCCCTCTCCCCTCCAACTCTCCGATCCTTCATTATTTTCTGTTTTTAAACATGTTGGAGATTGATTCTCTTCATGAGCAGATTCGACGGTAGAATGGTAGATATAGTGATGGCTTTCCCGTCATATTGTGGTGACTCGATTTTGCTTGGGGCAAATCTTACGTAACTTACAGCTAGCTTCTAGTAATCAATTTCTGAGTCCACGCGTACGAAGTCGTGGGTAACAGCTATAAATGCGAAAGTAGTTCTGTCTCTCTGTCTGTCACGTTTTCATGATTAGACGGCTAAACCGATATTGATTAAATTAGACATGGAAATACTTGGTATCATTAAGAAGGACATAGGCTACTTTTTTCTGGATAAATAACGTATTTTGTCATGAAATTTTGAAAAAAGAACAGCAACAGATAGACGGAAGTATCTGTAAACTTAGATCCGTCGCTTTGTTTCTCTCGCAGCCTGTTAGGGTATGATCTGTTTATAATATCACGTACTTACACAAATTACTTTTCCACCCTGTTAGGTAAAGAATGATTTCGGTCTCTAGCATGGCATTCGGAAGGACGGGGGGTTTAAATCCCCGCCCGGCCATCCTGATTGCAGTTTTCCATGGCTTTCAGTAGTCCCTCTTAAGTAACGAAGGCTGAAAAGAGTCCTTGAGACCCTACAGCAGCCTGCCTCTCAGACTTCACCTTGAAGGATTGAAACTTGTTTAAAAAAAGTCTTACTGGCTTCCAAGAAAATTCTAAGGCCACGCGTTTTTTATTTTTTTGTTTTTTTATTTAAACTGCTTAACTTCTCTTAACAGCGAGGTCTTTACAGACGGGAAAGGATGGGGAGCAAGGAATGGGAAGGAATTAGGCCATGGCCTTTTGAAGGAAGCATCCCGGCATTTGCCTGGAGTGGTTTGGGAAACCATGGAAAACCCAAATCTGGATGCCCGGACGGGGATTCGAACCGGCGTCCTCCCGAATGTGAGGCCAGATCAAGTCGTTGGTAACAGCTTGAAAAAATGATATGGTTGAGTGAATAGAGTATTGCGTTGACCATTCAATTCAAAGTGATCAGCCAGCAAAATTAAAAAGATGTTTACTTGACACATTGTGAATTCATAAGCATTCATAAACTGTATGTGGTATTTCGCTTTTAACACGAACATATTCAGTTTATTCCCGAAATAATATCAAACGGAATGGGAAAATGTGTATCAGGAACAAGCACCAGTGAATTGACTGCCTACTATTCGCAGGTGATCTCGCGAATTTTCCTGATATCTCTAGCTACAGCTGCAAAACAAATCAAACAACTTTTAGATACAAATAGCAAAGCCTGTAGCTGTAGAGTTACAGATGAGATAAGAAATGTGTTTTAATAAAAAAGTGAATGGATAAATACCAAAATCTCCCACGAATAATGGCTTGAGATCGCAGCAAAGTGCAAACAGCATATTTATTAACAAAGAGATCTACAAAAAACGTCAGTATCCACAAATCCGGCATTACGACAGCCCCATACAACCTCAGACCTGATGCCTCCAGATTAGTAGGAATGATTTCGCTGAGAATCTGGAAGCCAAACGAACAACGATTTCGAGAAAAATCGTTCGTTTGGATAAGAAAACGTTGAATCCAGAATAAAGCAACCATCAAGTATATATGAGCCAGGAATAGATTACAGGTAAGATTCAGAAAAGAATGGAAGATTCTAAGGTCACATGATATGAATGATTCCATCATGACTGAAGACCCGAATCGTTAGGTACTTTCTAGACAAAAAAAAAAAAAAAAAAGTTGCCTAGTTTGCCGAGGCGGAAACAGATTTGAAAGGTATGCTAAGATAGTTAGAAAAGAAAAATAAAGACTTCAGAGTTTCCAAGGAAATTCGAAGATACGAACAAGCAAGACATCGACTGAAGCAACGAAGGGCAGGAACATTGAGCGAAATTTAAAGCTCAAGGTAATAACAGTAGAAACAAATTGGCACATAGGTGGCCAAAACGCAAAGAAAATGGCACATCGATTGAGCTGATGTTATTCTTTACGAAGTTTTGGTCTAAGGCCTCAACTTTATTTTTGTTTTTGATATTAAACCGAAACTGCTTGCTTTATTGCTTAAATTAACAATTCAGGCATAGAAAACACTCATAATCATGTCTCCGTGGTAAATATCGTCTGTATGACATCCAGTAGAATTTACCAGAAGCGAGACTAATTTCGAGATGTCTGTCTAACAATACTTGAAGAACATACAATGTTTATAAATCGATGTTTCCGCGGACACTGCTCAGCTACGAATTTAACCAGGCATGTCTGATCAACACCTTGTGTCAATGTGTCGTAAGGAACAAGAGTTATTGGCAGGAAGCACTGTCAGCCTTGCTCTATAAAACAATCTGCAGAACGCTAGTACCAGTAGACTGCTTGTTCACTTTTTATGGTCGCACCAGACGATCTGGCCGGCGTTTTAACTAAAGTTAGCGTGATTGCAGACTAAGAATAGGAATTCGTTCTGGGAGCTGTTTATCCACGGAAGCGTACTATAGGAAGAGGTTTGATTTTTGTTGTTGAGGCCTTAGGATGTGTAGACGCAGTTTTCACTATCGCCCTAGCACAAAAGTAAATAACCCGCAACGTAAAGCAAAATAGTGATAAAAGTTGTGCTTCTATGATTGACTTCAAAGTTTTCCGTCTTACTTTAAATTAAAAATTAATACAGAATTAATAAACGATGTATTGTTTGGCTAGCTGTGATGTATGCAGTTTTAATGGACAAAGACGGTTAAAAACCTAAAATTCCAAAACCTACGCAAAAGCAGGTTGGCTAACTTATAAAAAGATAAATCTGTCTAACATTTTTGTGACATGAACGAATGTTACGAAGAAAACCATTTGAAGCCCATGTTATAAATGATTAATGGTTTTTATACAACAATTTGATCTTCCGGAAAATGAATCCTACGCCTAGATCGTGATTCTAATGTTGGGAGACTTAAATCGGGATATCAAGATAGAAAAATGTTAATGACTCTTTAGAAACGTACGCCACATTTAGAGTGCACAAATTAAACACCTAGAACTGTGAGGAAAACATTAACAGACCTAACACTGACTAAAACATTTCTATTTGTACTGAACTATGTGTATCATGCCTCTTGTATTATAGATGCGTATACTCGGTAGCTTAGTATAAACTAAACAACAGTCAACTACGACTACAGATTAATAACTTCTGCAAACATAGATATTTACGGGTCTCTCCACATCAAACACCCACCCTTTTTTGTTGTATTCAAAGATTAGTGATTCACCTAATGGTAAAATAAGTGCTTACGGCATAAAACCCATTAACAGAATTGTATGACATCATAATTTTCACTTACCATAAAGACGGTGATCCTTGTGTTTGGATGACTTTCACCTTTTTCCATGAATAAGCAGTGACCACCGATGTGGTTGGTGAAAATCCGTTTTAAGAGAATTTCTTGGACGATCGCGGCATAGTTGTAACCGTTGTGTGTTGCCAGGAAACGGCGCATTAGACA
This sequence comes from Vandiemenella viatica, assembly GCA_031002005.1. Lineage (NCBI taxonomy): Eukaryota > Metazoa > Arthropoda > Insecta > Orthoptera > Morabidae > Vandiemenella > Vandiemenella viatica. The sequence continues at coordinate 93,335,711 of CM061919.1, read as the reverse complement.
CGCTTCTGCTGGTAAGTTTCTTTTGATAAAACTACAGCTGCTTTCCTGTTCTGGCAACTCGCCTTCACAAATCTATATTTATTAATATCCTGGTACACGACAGCAATTACGATTTTTTTACTGTTTTACGAATTTATTTCGTATACACGAGCATCATATAAGGTTAATGATTTTGTATTACCAGCAGGTAGCTTAAAAAATAAACGGTTTATATTTATAAGAAGTCAAAATTTTATCAGATTTATGAATCTTATTTATCGATTTATTTATTACTAGCTGATACCCGCGACTTCGTACGTGTGGATTAAGAATTTCTTTTCCAGAATTGAATATAGAAAGTTGTTTGTAACCAGAAATTGGTCCCAAACGACACTTAGTCGGCATTATATGAAAGGAAATCTATCACTATATCATTCTACCGTCGAACCTGTGTATTGAAGAGAACAAGTTTCCAACATATTTCTGTCATCATTCGATAAGTTCTCAAAATTTCATGACTACAACTGTTAATAATACCGGAAAAAAATGTCCTGTGCCCTTCCTACAGATTTTCTTGTCAAATACCATCAATATCGATATAGCCATTTAGTCGTCAAAACGTAACAAAAAGACTTCCTTCGCATTTATGTTATTATTACTGCAAATCACACACACACTGACTGCGAACAACCCCTGAGAGATCATTATTACCTAAAAAAGTGTACACCTACAGCATTGCAAGACTACCTACGATTTGCCTCGCATTGAACCCCTAAATTTGTCATATCTACAGTTTAACATTCAATCCGAATAACCGACGGTCCAGGCGTGACTCTATCGATCAAAAACAATTTTTAAAAATCCTTACTTGCACGGAGATTTGAACCGGAAACCACGATCCAAACAGCAGTAAGCAAGCGCTTTAAGCACTGAGCTACCAGACCGCTAGATGAAAAAGACAGTACAGAGACTTACACATCCTACGCTTCTGTCTATCAGCGTTCAATAATTTTTCGAAATTATGAGACAACATGTATCATTTATACAGAAAATTTTTCAACCAAATGTAGATTACTTTTCTCCTTGTTTCAAAGGATAAGTGTGCAAACTTTCATCGAAATCGGATGAAAACTGTGGATTTGTATGACGAACAAACAAACCAACAAACATACATACATTCATCTTTATATATATAGAAAATGAACAGTTAGTGTTAACAAAATTGTAACTTCTAATAGTTACATTTGATGACGTCACTTGTTTTTGTATTACAAAAATGTTTTCCTGAAATTCGAGTAAAGTTACTAAAAAGAATTATCCTAAATTTAAAAGCCTTAATAAAATAGCTTAATCTATAAACATCTATACCATATAACTTGTAACGTCTACCTTGGGGACGTTTATATTTGGGTCACACTGTTTTATCTTTAACAAAATTATCAATTTGGAATATCAAAAGTCATACTTAATCTTCAGCTTATCACATGAAATATTATTGTAATGAATAGGAAACTGAAAATTGGGTGTACAATTTATTACTGTGAAATTAGGCAAATATGAATTTTGTTTTTATTCTGAGGTTAAAAATTACATATCATTGAATATCAAACAGCTAGAGCAAAATCTCAGGGTCATTACTGGGTGGAACGATTGCATGAGTTTCCGTCCGGGTCGTAGCTTTTACCATTGTTCACAGCCCAGGTCAGCGACCAGGCAAGACCAGCGCCACATGGGGTCGTCCAGCTTTCTCGACCGCACCGCGCGTGTCCCCAGCTCCGGCGTCGTTGAAGGTCACTTCGGCTGTACTAGATGAAGATCTGAACCAGAGTCTCGTCGTCCGTTCTTCTCCTCCGAGCAAGACTCTGTACTTGTCGTAATGCGAATCACCGCAATCCGCGCCAAAGGACCAGCGCCACATTGGCCCCAGAACAGACAAGAAAAAACACCAACACGGCAATAAATTGAGGCGGCTTCTCTATTGGCTGGATCGTCTTCCCCTACTCTCATAAAGCACTCATTTACTAGGAAACGTCACTAAGGTTTATTTTTGCTAGTCTGCGCCAGTTTTCGGCGGGAACTTTCCGAAACGTGCGAAAATAGAAAGCGGGTCTCAGTTATTTATGGGGGTTATAAATCCGCTTAATGTCCAAGTTGAGTAGGACGTTGTCAGCACCCCCCAAGGTGCGTGTAAATCTGGACGCTTCGTCACGTTTCTGTTCGTTGACACGACGCATCGGCAATATTCACACATACCGTGGGATCACTTAGTGCCTAATGGCCCTGTACTTTTTAATTCATTACAACTACTCCATCACCCGTACAATTGAAAATCATTCTATGGCATAATTTTCAATTCAGTTTTTCACTATAACTTCACTTATTTCTGGTCATTGGGTTAATGTTCCTTGTGAGTGAGATTAGTTCATTCTAATATTCTCTAACTGTTTGTGATCTTTGTTAATAGTTACATTACCAAACTTCTTAAGATATACCCATCTTCAGTTCTCAATTTTCATACAACATGTGATAGCTTTGTACTTCACGAATTACTCTTGTGCCCTACTTGATTCCTCAGTGAACTCGCGAGACAATCCAGCATGTCTTATAACTACATATTACATATCTTATGAGTAGCATGTGACATATATCATTCTCTATACAACTAATTTAAATCTTCCTTAGATTGCCCTTTTTTAAAAAAAAAAAATTATTCAATTAAAATAAAATTACATCATTTTATTATTATAATATGCAAAATTATTTATTATATATAATTTTTTAACAATTATTCTTATAATTACTTATTAATTCACTTTTTCATCACAAAATATCCTAACAGTTATATTTGTCAAATCAATACATGACATGAACTAGCATTTTAAATACTAGCATTTTAAATCCTAATGCTTGTAATGAATTACAAAATTTTTTACAGCCTCCTTTTTTAACAACCTTTGTTGAAATAATTTCCCAGACTGGTATCTTTTTCCATTTATTTATTTAAGATAGATACATATTTTATTGAATGTTTTCCATTAACAGCGTCTCTGGTCAACTCTGCCAGGCCAGCCGACTGGAGTAAACAAACCCCACCTGTTTCCACGAACGCTTTCACTTTCATAAGCTAGCAGGTAGCAGAGACACTGGTTCTAGACTGCGTGCAGGGTCGTCTCCCTTTGTGCCGTTTGGACAAAAGGTTACAGCTGTCTGCCGCTCGGTTCCCGGCTATATTCGCTAAGTTTGACTTATTAACTTTAGCACTAACTTGTCAAACGATCTCTTAAAATCTTTTATTTCAATAAGATTAAGAATTACAATTAATCCCCAACATCTTCCGCACTGAAAGGTTTATTCACATCGGTAATTAGAGAATATTTCCTACGATTATATCATATTGTTAATTTTTATTACTACTTTTTTTATAAGCACTTTTAACCATAGACTTAAAGATAATGACATATTTCTAGCGGCAACCAACATTTTAATACCTCTTAATTAAATCTTCTTTCCTGTATTCGAAAATTTATTGTTTTTTACACCATATCCTCTGATTCTATACGCAGTAATTTATTTTTCATCGCGGTTTCATCAGTAATTCTTGTTTATTATCGTATCATAGTTCACCCAACACTTTATTTCTAATCAACAAACAATTACATCCTTAGCCACTTCTCTTTAAATAACTTCGTGTCATTAGTGTTTCATCTATTCATGGTTTCGACTTTCCTCTTCTTGAAATTATTAGCGTGTTGTAACAATCCCTACTCTCATTTTATTAAGTACAGTACATGTTCGTTCTACGTAGCTTAGACTACTAAGTTCGATCACTATCTGTCACCCTCTAAACTCAAACTGACGATTTCTTTCGTCATTACAATAATATTGGCCGATACCTTCTTTGGTTTCACGGTCCGCAATATTTTTGTTTCTTCTTTATAAACTCTTCATAGACGATCATTTCTTGATCTACATTTAACAAACTTTATCTACTCTGCGCTATAGCGAACACGTCATTTCTTTCAGCTCTTAATATTTTAACACATCAACACACTGCTAATATTTATTCTTCTAATAAGTCCAACTCCACCCAATTTTAATCCACAACTCAATGACACGGAATATTAATGATTTTACAATCGTCGCGACTATGTTGGTAAACCCGTCTCGAATTGAAACCGTAATCAAACACGATCTTTCACTTCTAAAAATTTCTCCGGGGATTATTATTATTATTTTTATTATAGCTTTTGCTGCGCATGGAAGTTTTATATTAATAAACAATCAACGTTTCATTTTTCACTCTAGGGTTGTATTATTATTGTTGCCGCTCGTCATAGGTTTGAAATGTTTTCTACAAACAAACTAAAATATCATTCTTGACTAAAATATCTTTACTTTATCAATTTAAAATTACCCCTACGGATTCTGATGCACTTCCTGTAGTCACATCGCCCCTGGTGGCGACGTTTGATTTTCGTTTTGTCTTTTCTTATCTTCAGCGTTTGGTTGTTTTGTATTTTCTGTGGTCTGCATCAAGGCGTTGCAATTTGCGTCTCTTTTTTGGTACGGTTGCTCAGCACTGTAGCCATTCCCGTGCGACCGTTGATACTGCTGTCCCTGCTCTCGCGGCCGGTTTTCATTTCTACCCGGTTTCCCATTCCATCCTCCATTTTTTTCACCATGTTTATTGTGAAATTCTCCTTTGTACCCGTGAGATGGTCTGTTTGCGTTGCTGTCTCCACTGTCCACAGCCCGAAGCGTAGCGTCAAACTGCGCTAAGTTTTTAATGACTGCTGTGTTCAACATATTTTGGACAAACTGGGGAAAATGCAGCCATAACACTCCACATAATTCGATTTCCTCGGGCACATGATCCAACGATCTTGCCATTGCCACCATTCTCATTGCATAGGATGACATAGATTCCAGCCCGTTTGTCGAATATCGGCCATATTACAATTGTAACCGTAACCGAGTCTGTGCCATGGTATCCCAGAACGTACCTAAGAACAGTTCTCGGAATATGGTGTATGGCGTTTCATCCGTACATGTCACAGATAACCAGGGCAATTCTTATTCGCCAAAAGTACTCTGGATTACTAATAATTTCATGCTCTCCGGGACTCCCTTTATTTTGAAGTAGTTCTCCAGTTTCCGGAGATATTCTTTCGGATTTGTTCCAAGGCGCACACTAAAGTGAGGGAGAGGAATTTCCACCGCACTGTTGCTCGTCTGAATCCTCGGCGCCTCGATGGTGCGATTACTTAAAGCGGTAACCTCTTCCTGGATGCTCCGCACATCTTCTCTGAGGGAAGAATGATTTTTCTTGCATTCCCCAATTGCCTTTTCCATATCCCGTTTCCGTTTTTCACACGTATCCGTATTCTTGTCGACCTCGGCGTGAATCTTACTCATTTGCATTTGCATTTCGCCCGTTCTTCTGTGCTATTGGTCAAGTCCCCTAATTTTCTGTTTGTTTCACACAAGTTCTCTTCAATGCTTTTGCTGATGTTTTCCAGCCTTTCTTGCCCTTTGATTCTTGCTTGTGATTCCACCTTGAGAATCTTTACTTCACTCATTACAGAGGACTGTAATGTCTCTACCCGGTTATTAACTATTTGCGATACTTCTTTCCGCATATCTGCTTTAAATTGTCCCATTATTTCAACCTGTTTATTCCCGAAGTCATCCGGCTTTGTGTCAATTTTTTCATTTATTTCGTTCATTTGCTCTTTGGATTTTTCTTGCTGGTCGCTAAGAGCAGTAAGTTTTTCATTCATTTCCGCTCTATGGGCCGCAAACGTTTCATTAATTTCCGCTCCTTGGGCAGTAAATTATTCATTTATTTCGTTTATTTGTGTTCTTTGGGCAGTAAATTTTTAGTTCATGTTGCTCATTTGCTCTTTGAATCCTTCCTGCTGTTCGCTAATGTGTTGCAACATCCGCAAAATCTGGCCAGAAGTACCAAAATCATTTAACGGTGCCGTTCGAACTTCGTCCGACTTGCTTTGCAATGGGTTCGTTGACTCGTCCCAAAATATATTACCCGCTTCACTAGGAGTTTGTTCAAAATTCACGATCGCGGAGTTATCTATCGAATTCGCGTGATTTCCTTCCATCGCTACGTCAAGATTTCCTAACTCCGTTTGATTCAAATTTTGTGCCATTTTAATAAACTTTCCACTCCGGAGCAGCATTCAATTTAACTTTTAGCGATGCATTTGAAATCAGTGTTAATTTAGAGAATCGTTCACGCCATAAAAGTTAGTCAAACCTCCTTTAAGTTATCTTTACGACCCCCGTAATTCAATCTCCACGAACACTCCGCGAATACCGCAAGGAAAATAAAATAGACAACTTGAACAAGCTTCTGGATCATCAGAATCAATAGAAATTTCGATCACACAACGGTATCAAAGAAAATGAAACGAGACCAGCCTTCGTATTTCCCGCAAGACATTAAAAACTCGATCACAGACTTTACCTTCGCGCACATAGATCTCGTATTATTAGTATTTGGAATTTGTTTTAATAAAACCAATTAGAAAAAAAAATTCAGCATAACGCGAGATCTTAGTGATCATATGGAAAGAAATCAAACCAAAAATAGATGTCAGCCCGCTTTAATTTAAAATCAACCATCAACTTAAAAACACATACATGCAGTAACACTTCTCGTGACATGATTTCCAGCAAACGTAATTTTACTCCCGATACCACAGGTATGAATATTCTATCGACACGTCAGCACGCATAAAACACGAGTAAGCAAGATACGAAAAAGATAAAAAGTAATAGCCGTTCCAGAAGACATTCAAAAATCAAACATGCCGTTTTTCAACGCTGAATCGACGAAACAATCTTACCATTACACACCAGTCTCGAGAAATCGTCTCAACAGATCCATTACCATTCACTACCAAAATTCGACAAAACCACATCACAGTCGAAAGAAAACCAAAAATCATATTTCAACAACACAACAAAATATCGAATGAAAGACAATCGCCACATCATATTTCCACCATTGACAAACAAAATCATTTTTCAACGTCGATTTGAACATGTATCAACACAATACATCATATAGTATGATTTTCAAACTGCATCCATCTCCGTTGCAGGACTAAAATAAAATAATTCACAAGCTATAGCATTTACATATAACATAAAATAAAATTTTCTGCTGGCTCATCTGGTTTCCACTGAAATAAAATTTCACCATTTATTTAATATCAATGCTTCATAGAAACTCTTGCAATCATTCATATTTCGATAGCCCCACGTTTAGGGTCTCCATGTTGTAACGTCTACCTTGGGGACGTTTATATTTGGCTCACACTGTTTTATCATTAGCAAAATTATCAATTTGGAATATCAAAAGTCATACTTAATCTTCAGCTTATCACATGAAATATTATTGTAATGAATAGGAAACTGAAAATTGGGTGTATAATTTATTATTGTGAAATTAGGCAAATATGAATTTTGTTTTTATTCTGAGGTTAAAAATTACATATCATTGAATATCAGACAGCTAGAGCAAAATCTCAGGGTCATTACTGGGTGGAACGATTGCATGAGTTTCCGTCCGGGTCGTAGCTTTTACCATTGTTCACAGCCCAGGTCAGTGACCAGGCAAGACCAGCGCCACATGGGGTCGTCCAGCTTTCTCGACCGCCCCGCGTGAATGCAGTGTCCAGCTCCGGCGTCGTTGAAGGTCACTTCGGCTGTACTAGATGAAGATCTGAACCAGAGTGTCTCGTCGTCCGTTCTTATCCTCCGAGCAAGACTCTGTACTTGTCGTAATGCGACGTCGCGTCCGGCTCTTGGCGAATCACAGCAATCCGCGCCAAAGGACCAGCGCCACATTGGCCCCAGAACAGACAAGAAAAAACACCAACACGGCAATAAATTGAGGCGGCTTCTCTATTGGCTGGATCGTCTTCCCCTACTCTCATAAAGCACTCATTTACTAGGAAACGTCACAAGGTTTATTTTTGCTAGTCTGCGCCAGTTTTCGGCGGGAACTTTCCGAAACATGCGAAAATAGAAAGCGGGTCTCAGTTATTTATGGGGGTTATAAATCCGCTTAGTGTCCAAGTTGAGTGGGACGTTGTCAGCACCCCCAAGGTTTTGAAATATGTGGTTTATGAGGTTGAGAATAAGAGTAAAAATTAAATAGCTTCTAATCCCCTCCAAAGTGACGGGCTGAACAAATTGTTCCGATAGTCCGTTTCTTATAAGTTGCTTTACTTACGTAATTAATTGCCTTCCTCTTGCGGCAGCTTCATTATTTATCTATTACGTTGTTTAACTTTCCGATTCACTGCACAAAAAACAAATGCGTTTATAATTCTCTAAGGATACAGTGATTAATAGATTTATCACTGGTTTCTGTTATCACGCTTGTTATTAAACAAAGACCTTTTAAAATGCCTGTCTGTCAAAATGTGCCAAGTTTCGGCAACAATCTTCTTGTCGCCAACTTATTTCTACTCACTCTACAGTTAGCCCTCCGAGCCCGATTCCCGTCCTGCAATCAGAAACAGGTGGGTTCAAATCCACCAGACATCCAGATATCAGTTTTCCAATATCACTGCAGCTGAGTGCTGGGATGGTTCCTTCAAAAGGCCAAAGTCGAGTTCCTTCTCGTTCTTTACCCACCGTACAATCCAGGCTATAATTAATTCAACGTAGACTAGTCGTAAAGCCCGAAACAAAACAAAAACAAATAATAATAATGATCTACGCCGTCAAAGATAGTCGGTTTCAATTAACGTTAACCTCATTCTTAAAAATTATCTCTATTATTCGTGGTTGACATATCAAGTAAGGTGATTCTCATCGGTCGTCTTATAATGCACACATTCACTACTGTTTTACATTTCAATAAAATCCTATATTTTTTTAATAACAACTGAATAATCTGCAGAAGACCAAAAAATTTATGTACACAAAATTAACTAATTAAAATGGTAGTTTAGATACAGAGACACGCCGCTACTGAGTTACAAAATATATAAAATAAGTTGGGTGATTATAGCAGATTTTTTATTATTTTTTTCTCGATCCAGCCACTTAAGAACGTCGTGCCACTGGCTTCGTGCTTACACAGGCGGTCAGTGTGAATCATGATAGGGGCACAAGGAAATGACCTGCCAGAATTTTAGCCGGTTTTGTTAGACCCAGTGTAAATAAACTAAAGGAAGAAAGTCAGTGTTGCCAACTGCCTGCGGAACGTGTAGCTGTTTTTGTTCTGTATGATAAGCGTATTTTTGCTTGTGAAATGTGTACTTTATGAGGCGAATATTGGAGCAATCACCCAGATGTTTGCTGGAACATCACGTGGGGATCAGTACTCTAACCTGGTACCTTGCCGAACCAGTGTGTGTGTCCTTAGTGCACTGAGGCACCCTGGCCGGTCTTATAGCGGGTTATTGTTATACCGTGAGTAGACTTAGACTAGGTTAGACAAAAAGATCACTGAGATCAAGTAGAGTCTGTCCTCCTGTCTGCCTCCGTCTTGTTTCTCCTTTGCACAAGCAGCCGTCTGCGAGGATGGAGATAGCGGTCTGTGTTGGCACCAAGCCGCTTTCTAACTACAGCCTCTTCCTTTACTCAAAAACTAGGCCGGTCACTCAGTGGCCGTACAGACTGGGGAAAGGGCAATGAACCTCAGATGAGCTGTCTAAAGACAGCCGAACAGCTGCGGTCTGTCTCAACATCTGGTCTCTGATGCACTAGTCGATAGACGAGAGGTTCATCCCAACCAATAAACAAGAATGGAGTTAGCATCAAAGGAAGACAGAGCACTTCGAAACAGATATCTAATTACATCTGTTGTACTCGTAATTCGTAACTTTCCACACATGAGTTAGTAAAAAAGGTTGCAATATTTTTTCAACGTACTACTCTCGAAGCACAACACACTTCCAACGACGTTCCAACTTTCTCAAGGATGTGCAAAAACTAGCACGTACGATATCATGATTTGGCAAGAAAGGGGCGTAAGGAAGAAAATATTCATAATAAGTGCAAGTCAGAGGTAGCTAATGTAAAGAGTCCAGCTTATACCGCCTGTGCCGAACTCTACATTTGTGCAGTGGCCTTAGTGGATAGGAGTTAATTTTGTGGGCTTCTGGTGGGTGTGGACTTCCACCTTCGACTTTTTTTAATTTTTTTATTTATTTACTTTACGCCTCGTCGACGTCGAGATCATTAGAGGCAGGATTGGATTGAGGACAAGGAACGGGAAGGACTTCGGCCATGGTCATGCGCCTGGAGTGATTTGGGGAAACCATGGAAAACCTAATTTTGGATGTCCGGACGGGGTTTCGAACCGTCTTCCTCCCGAATGCGGGGCCAGAGCGTTAACCACTCACCCACCACGCTCGGCGACACGTCTAATTGATTTGAAAAGTACAGAAATTGTAAACGATACTGAATTAAGATTTCCGTTGTCTCCTAACTCCGTGCTAACAGGTAGGTTCTTAGTGCATTGTGTTAGATTTACGTCTCAGAGGGGAAATTATTCCAGTAGCTATAAATAAACAACAGCTGTAAGTTTTTTTTATGACTATGCTCCTTGTCGACGTCGCGGTCATTAGATGCGGGAGATGTAGGAATTTGGCCATGACCTTAGGAAGGAACCGTCATGGTATTCGCCAAAAGTGATTTTGGAAAGCCACGGAAAACACAAATAAGCGTTTCTGGACGGAAATTTGAACCTGCAATTTCCCAAATGCCTGTACAAAACGAACTAAAATTTGTTATGTTTTTAAATGTAATTATAACTCTTGGGAGTATAATTGTAGGGTTTAAAATTTCAACACTAAAGCAAATATAAGTTCATTCTTTTAAATCTTTTTTATTCGGGAATTATTATGTTTCGTGACACCACATTTTGATCGATATTCCGAAAACAAATGGTACCTCTATCAAATAATTTCCAGTTGTTGATAATTCATTCTACTATGTATGAAATAGACTGAGATACTAAGAAGTACCTGAGACCGTTTTTCAACCTGACCTAATTTCTCTGTTTATATCTTACAAAGACTGTTTGTTGAAACTCGCGACACAAAAAGAAAGCAGCGAATTACTGCACGGTTGTTTGACAGCGCAGCTTGTAAAGTTAGCTGGCCGCATTGTCCTGCCTTGTTGGAATGTGCATTCAGCTATTTATTCGCGTCTACAGGGGAAATATTTGAGGTACGTGCTCTGGTATTTTTCATTATATCATAATTACTTGGAAGAAAAGAATCGATTATTGCAGGCCCTGGTTGCAAAAATTAGAGAACTACATTATTTATTTATTAATACCATGTATAACTTTATTAAAGCGACTTCTGTCTGTGCAGTGATGAAAATATACTCCGTTTAAAATGTCTGGAAACTTCATGGAATTGGCAATTCATACAACATAATACAATAAAACTGACATCGAAAACAGTCAAAATTTTACATATATGAAACAGATTGGTCTTGGAAATTACACCAAAAATAAAAACTCAGCACAATGTCTCAACACCAACACCAACTAGAATCGATCAAACGTATATTCTGCAAATATTTACTGTTGGGGAGATATGTTTTTTTTTTTTTTTTTTTTTTTTTTGTATATCATCTTCAGTATTTTCTACTTAACTCAAGTACTTTTACCTCTTGCAATACTTTGCAACAGTATCCTCAAAAGAAACTTAACTGAATAATAATAATTAAAACAACTAACAAAATTACTTTCACAGATGTTACTATTCTTTAAATCACATATCAACAACAAAACTCAATCTATTTACTGAAAAAAAGAAACCTTTACAAAACAAGCATTAATGTACCATTTATTAATGACCTAAACATGAAGTAATATTAGCCACCCTTAAAAGGTAGAGATTTAGTACTAGTTTCGTAAATTGTATTAAGGAGAGTGTTTCTTAATCTTGATAAGAATAAAAGTAATTGCTTTATAAACGACGCTTTATTCATAATGCCCTTCATAGTACGCAATGGCTTACCAGAACTAATCTAGCAGTTTATTTTCTTCGTAATATTGTGAATTCACATTTAATATGTGTGCGTGTTATGTTGTAATACAAAAAGAGGAGTGCAAATATCATAGACTATTTATTCATACAAGACACTAATGAGACCACCTGTTTTAGCGCACCCTCCAAAGGGATAAATCACAATCATTACTATTGTGTGTTGTCAGTATATACGCAAAGAAGACAGTTTTCCAGACCTTTAGTACACAGCCTGCTGATGAAGAATTATGCAACTTTGGCTTTATTGCCTTGTGTGCCAACTTGAAGCCAACTAAAATGTCTTGCACCAACTGGATTCCAACCAATTAACCTTGGTATAAACCAAAAGCATAGCTCGCACGAGGGTGGTTTGAAAAGTTCTCAGAATCACCACCAGATGTCTGCGACGAGGTTCCCTCGTAAAAAGGGGCCATCTTTAAGTAGTAAATACGCTACGCGTAAATAGCTCTGGCTAGAGGTCTGTGGTACGGACATCTCTTTGTTGTCGTTCCCGCGTAGTAACTCGAATAGTGATTAAGTAGTTTGTAAAGAAAGGTATGAAAACATAGGAAATTCATGACGATTTCGAGACCACGCTGCGAGACTCTACTCCTTCAATTGTTTCGAAGTGGATAAACGGGTTTAAGTTTGGTCTGGACAGCTTAGATGATGATGCAAGTAGAGGTCGGCCAAGATGCGCCACTGCCCCAGAAATTGTTGCAAAACTGCATGGAGGATCACCGACTGAAACTACGAGAAATTGCTGAAGCTCTAGGGATGTCATCTTACGGAATATCACATTTTAAAAGTGGAATTATATATGAGAAAATTATGTACTCTTTCTTAATACTAGACCATAAACGCATCAGAGTGGAAATATCCGAACCATGTTTGTTCCGTTTTCAGAGATATCTACAAGGTTTTTTGTGCCGATTTGAGAGCACAGATGGAACTTGCTTTACTAGTATACCCCAGACACAAACAACAATCAAAGCAGTGGAAACATGTTGACTCACCACCACAAAACAAAACAATGGCAAAGGCCGGAAAGGTCGTGTCGTTGTTTTTCTGGGATGCGAAAGGAATTCTGTTCATATATTACCTTCCCACTGGTAAAACAATTACGGGAAAATACTACGCTAACATCCTGTGCCATATACGGCAAAAGACACGCGAAAAAAGGCCAGAACAAGAAGTCATCTTGGATCAAGACACGCCCTCACTCAAGTGTCGTAGCCATGGCAAAAATACATGAACTAAGATAGGAATTGCTACCACATTCTCCTAATTTAGCTCCATCGCCCTTCCATCTCTTCCCCAAGATCAAAATTTTCCTCGGTGGACAGAGATTCCCTTCAAACGAAGAACTGACAGCCAAAGTTGGCGAGTATTTTGTGGGCCTGGAGGAATCTAATTTTCTAGATGGGATCAAGACTTTGGAACATTGGTGGACCAAATACATTAACGTACAGGGAGACTAAATTGAAAAATAAAAAAAGTTTCAGTGAGGTAAGTCATTTCTTTCCATTCCATTCTGACAACTATTCAAACTACCCTCGTAGTTTTAACGACCTCAACAATAAGAGAAGCTCACCAGCGTTGCATGAAGAAAAGATGTTCCAGAATGTAGCTCTAGAACCAGAAACTGTGGCAGGACTGTTGATGTTTACATAGAAAACAAAGTAAAAGAAATTCTTACTCAGCAAATTACCATACATAATACATGATAGAAATTAGTTTTATTATTACAGTAATAATGTTTGGGAATGTAAGTAGATCTATCCGTGTTAACTAACTTTTGTTTCAGTTAATTACAAAATTAAATCAGATTTTTCTTTGCAGGAAAACAATTTATCCCGCACAAATTTCGACGTAATAGCATATACTACTCTGTCTTTTTCAATTCATTAAAAAAATTAATATTTTTAATTCAAATTACTCCCAGAAAATATAAATATATTGGTTCATCAAAAGAATGTTTGGCACAGATGGTGCTATTTAACTGATAATATAGTTCTTCTGTCGGGCACTTCAGTCAGAATCGAGAGGTCTAAATTTCCATCTCATTCAGTTATTTATAAAACATGATATTACGAAAAATTCGTAATGGTTCATTCTTTACAACGATGTGAGTCGTTTGACAACATAAAAATCATAAAGAAGTGCGGATAACCCGTGTTTAGTAAAGATTTTGTAGGTCTATAAGTTGTTTTTTTATTCTTACAGTGTACCAGATTAATTTTTACATTATGACTAACACACACCTAAAAGTGGGAACTGTAATTAGGATAATTCATTTGTAAATAAATCTCTGAGATTTATTATCTGTATATTCACTAAGGAATATTTTTATATGTTATGTTAGTTATAAGTTTGGAGGTACAGTAGAAACAATTTTAAAGGAAATTTAAATAATTTTAATTAATATTCACATTTATTTAACCAACATTTTAAGTATTTTAGTAAGTAAAGGTCTATCATAAAAAACAATGCATAATTGGGAAAAGTAAAATACAATGTGAATTACAATATTTACACGTTAATTGACTAAACATGATTTTTCATGAGTACAAAAATTATTTATACACTGAAATTTATGCTTAAGCGTACTTTGATTACAATAAGTACCGTAAGTGCTCGATGCTGACGTAAGGAACTTCGTGTTTTTAACAATACAAAAATATTATTGTATTTATTCAGTCGTATTTTTTAGTAAAATTGTAAAGGGTTTATCTTATGATCCATGTAACAACTGGCAAATGACCCACATTGAAGAGAATCGACCTATTAAATGTATTCTGTTTAAAATGTCGGTTGATATAAATGTTATAGAAAGCTATGTTTATAAACGTCATCAGGCATTGACTAATCTATTCTTATTAAATGAATATTCCAGTCGGCGTACATGTCGCCCCAATAATTGTTCTTCATACTTAGGGATTGCAATCCAGCAAAGCGGTATCCCGCAATCCCGCGGGATCCCGCATCATTAGACAGTCTGGCGGATCCCGCACAAAATTAAGCGGATCCGCAATCCGCAAAATCCGGCGGAAACGCGTGTCAGTCTGCGTGACTCGCTGACCCACTCGGTCTCTATCTGATGTATTGCACTGTTTGCCTGTACCCTTCCAGTTGGCATTTGACTCATGTGAACATGCGTTTGTTTTTGTCAACCTTCGTCAATCGTAAGTAAATAAATACACTTTTACGTATTCATCAAAACTTACGTTTGTTTCGAGTACACATTTCTGTAATTTGAGTTATGGTGCGTATTTAGTACGATTTTCTAACTATATAATTATTTTTTAAGTGTCGCACGGTTACAGCTGTTTATTCACGGTTTCATTATTCCCATTTTCTGTATTTGCGGATGAAGTAATTGTGACAATTTCCTAATTTGCGGCCGAAAATTTGATTATTCGTTGATATGAAACTAATGTTATTGTAATTTTAACGATCGCGTACCTATTTATTTCACGGCTATCAAAAGGAAATTGTATATCCTTTGACTTATTGTCGTTTTGGCCGTTGCCTCAATGCGTTTCTTTGACGAAAGCCACCTCCTTACATGTGCCGCTCAGGCTTTCGATTAATCCCTCTTCTCCTTGTTATTATTTCGACTAAAGGTAAAAAAAAGTTATAATGAAATTGTCACGGGTGTATCGACGAATTGAGGTTGTAGGAACACCATACTTCGACGGCTGCCTCCGCCGTCTTCCTCACGTGTGTAATTTCGTGTGTTTGCAATGAAATCCGGAGATACAACCTATGAGGACTTCACTGCAATCATTCGCCAAGAAAGTCACTTTTCTTACTAAAAAATAATAATTTCCACTCTAAAATCGTCGTTACGCCACATAAGTAAACCTGAAATTCTTGACAGTTTACGTGTTGGTGAGTAGTTTCTTTTAATAACATTGAATCAACTGTAATATCAGTCAAGGAATCAGGAGATATAATAATGAATCACGCAACAAAAGGGTGAAGTCTCGTGCTTGTGACTGTGACAAAAAGTTATGAGATCTTTTTCTGAGCCAAGTCTACACTTTACATAGTACATTCACTTCACTTTTTGAAATGAAATCCTTTTCTCGATGTTATGGAACGTTTATATAGAATTAAAAAGAAAAACTCTTGTAACTTGGCCATTAAGCAAACCATATTTTTAAACTTATGTGATGTATTGTAAGGCACATAATATGACCGAAGACTCAATATTTTTCATTTATATTACTTACTAGCCTCGTACCCGCCACTTCGTACGCGTGGATTAAGAATTTTTTTGCCAGAATTAAATATAGTAAGTTGTTGGTAACGAAGGATTAGTCCCAAACAATATCGAGTCGGCATAATATGACAGGAAAGCTATCGCTATATCATTCTACCGTCGAACCTGCCTCTTGAAGAGAATTAATTTCCAACATATTTCTGTCACTATTCGATAAGATCTCAAAATTTCGTGACTACAACTGTTAATCATACTGGAAAAAATATCCTGTGCCCTTCATACACATTTCCTTATAAAATTACATCACAACGATATAGCCATTTAGTCGTCAAAACGTAAAAAAAGACAGAGACTTACTTCCGTATTTATAATAATATTACTGTGGTTCACACTCACACACTGACTGTGAACAACACCTGAGGGATCATTATAACGTAAAAAAGTGTACACCTACAACATTGCAAGACTACCTACGATTTGCCTCGCATTGGGCCCCTAACTTTCTAATATCTACAGTTTAACATTCAATCCGAATAACCTACGACCCAGGCCTGACTCTTACGATGAAAAACAATTTTTAAAAATCTGATCCCCGACGGAGATTTCAACCAGAGACCACGATGTTCGTAAGCAAGCTCTTTAGCCACTGAGCTTCCAGCTCACTACACGGAAACATGGTCTGAAGACGTGCATATCCAACGTGTCTGTCTATCGCCGTATTTCCAAGTTATGAGAATCAATTGCCAACATATTTCTGTCACCATTCGATAAGGTCTCAAAATTTCGTAACTACAACTGTTAATCACACTGCAAACAATATCCTGTGCCCTTCATACAGATTTCCTTATAAAATTCCATCACAACGATATTGCCAATTGGGAGTCATAACGTATCAAAAAGACAGAGACTTACATCCCTAATTATAATAATATTACTGTGGTTCACACTTACACACTGACTGCGAACAAAACCTGAGGGATCATTATAACGTAAAAGAGTATACACCTACAACATTGCAAGAATACCTACGATTTGCCTCGCATTGCACCCCTAACTTTCTAATATCTACGGTTTAACATTCAATCCGAATAACCTACGGCCCAGGCCTGACTCTTACGATGAAAAACAATTTTTAAAAATCTTATCCCCGACGGAGATTCGAACCGGAGACCATGACGTTCGTAAGCCAGCGCTTTAACCACCCAGCTGCCAGGCCACTACGCGGAAACTCGGTATGGAGTCGTCCACATCCAAAGTGTCTGTCTACCGCCATATTTCGAAGTTATGAGACAAATGTGTTATTTATACAGATAATTTTTCAACCAAATGTAGACAGTATTTTTCTCCTTATTTGAAAGGATAAGTGTGCAAAGTTTCATCGAGAACGGATAAAAACTGTGGATTTGTATGAAGAACAAACAAACCAACAAACAAACAAACAAACAAACAAACATACATACATTCATCTTTATATATAAAGATTTAAAAATTTGGTTTAGATTAAAAAAACAAAAATGTAAAACCTCGAAATACACTTACGACACGCTAAAAAGTTTTTATGTCATTTTGCCAATCAAAATATTGTTAACTTTAATTTTTATCATTTAACATTAAAAATTATTTATTACTTTAATTATTATTTAATTTATTAACGTTTTAAGTAACTATGTTTTAAATATATGCGTTGAAAAACCGTTTGTACCAATCCCGCACGGATCCCGCTGGATCCCGCGGTATTGGCGCAAATTCCACGCGGATCCCGCGGGATTGAAAATACTGCGGGATTGCAATCCTTATTCATACTTAATTACTTCACACATATTACATGCCCATCTTCTTACGTGATTTAATGAAATGTTTATTGAAGTTTACGAGTAATTAATTTTAACTGAGAGGTTCAATGAGTTCTGCCATACTATTAAGCTTTCAAAATGTTCCCATTCCTTCGTAACCATCTGTTTTCGTGATAAGGAGCAATAGACGTTTTTACGCCAAAACGTTAAGCCAACGAGCAAATCATTTGGTGACAAAACTTATCAATGTGTAAATTTATTCCCGGGCAACATACCACGCAGAACTGAAAAAGGGTTTGTCAGCGGAGGCGTTGCACAAACATATCGGTTGCCCCTTGTTCGCCGCACAGTACGCCGCAAGCGGGCCGTCTGCTTTGCGGCGCGATTCGAGCCAGCAAGTGCGGCAGATCAGCAAGCAGACACGATAAATACGAGCGGCAGTTTAAACAAAGGCAGTCTGCGCCGAACTTTTCAGCGTGCCGTGTCGGGGCAGTTTATGACGCCGCTGTGTGTGCCTCGCTTGTTTATTAAAAGCGACAAAGTTTTACTGCGCGACCAGTTTACGGGAATATATCGCCGGCGCCAGACACAGTGGGTGCCCAACGCGGCGGCTTGTAAGCGGGTCCTGGCGGAAACATCGCGGTTTTTGACAGCTTAGTCGCCGGAACAATATTGTAGAACATGAATGTTATAAATGCGAAAGTAACTCTGTCTCTGTGTGAGTTTGTTACGTTTTCACGACCTAACGTATAAACCGTTCCTGAAATTTAATAAGAAAATACTATGTATCAGTAGGAAGGATTTAGGATACTTTTTTCGGTGTAAATAACATATTTAGTCACAAAATTTTGAAAACTAACCGAATGGTGATTGACAGACTGATAGCATATGTAAGTGTCTGTAATATCTGTGGTATACCGTTAACGTAACTAAACAACTTTCTCTATTCAATTCTAGCAATAAAGTTTTAAGTCAACGCGTACAAAATCGCGTGTAACAGCTAGTTATGGATATAAAGGGGTTTAAATAATGTATTTTGATTTCATGGGTAGTATGCCAACACTATTCAAGAAGTTTATCTATAATACTGAAGTTGTTATAACTTATTTATGAAACAAGATAGACATACAAAATATTCTATATGTTACAGTATTACGATTAACTAATGAAGTACATCCAAAAATGTGAAATTAAATTTAGACGCGTAGCTGTCTTAGGGAAACTTACGGATAAGAAGTGTAGCTGTCTTAGGGATGAGAAATGTAGTTGTCTTAGGGAAACTATTGATAAGAAGTGTAGTTGTGTTAGGGAAACTTACTTATAAGACGCGTAGCTGTGTTAGGGAAACTTACTGATAAGATGCATAGCTGTCTTATGGAAACTTACTAATAAAAAGTTTAGCTGTCGTAGGGAAACTTGATGATAAGATGAGTAGCTGTCTTAGGGAAACTTACTGATAAGACGAGTTGCTGTCTAAGGGAAAATTACTGATAAGAAAAGTGTAGCTGTCTTGGGGAAACTGACTGATAAGGAAAATTGAAAGAATTTGTAATCGATTAATCCAACTGCGAATTGTTCGTAAAGCCCTTTTAGATTATTTGTTCACTTTAACAACAGGCTGCGCAAAGGTGACCTGATCAGTCTATGCGAGACATTTACAACTACATCACCTTTTTGGTTGTCAGCAGTCAGTTTTGTTGAACTTCTCAATTTTCAAACGATTTCTTTGATTACCTTGGCTCCTCTCCATTTGCAGTGGCCATTTCATTCTGCTGTTTGACCTTGTCTGATCTGATATTTTCTCTTCACTTTAGGTGATAGAGCCAAGTTACCGGCCATAGTACGCATAAAATGTATTCCTCAAGATCTTTTTATATTCCAGCAGGACTTAAGTTCAAGTTTTCGCATGACATCAAGAACCACCAACAGCTTTACTGAACTACTTTAAACTTACACAAAATCTCCACATATCTCCGTCCGCATGCTGGCTCTAGATCTTTGATTCTCTGTAAAAGTATTCCCAATAGTATTATAGCGAGAATTTGAGCCAATTTTGATTTTTTACCCATCGTGAGTTGAGTCAATGTTGTGTTGAGAATGTTGATTCGATGTGTTGCTCCAACATTTCTTTGAAATCAGATAAATTTCCTGAATGTTTACTGGTGTCGGAAGATATTACATAATTAAAAATGGCGTTAGTAAACTGGCGACTTATTTTAGAGAAAAGAACCTGTTAGTTCGGAGAGTTGGTCTTTTGAAGCTAATTATTACCCCAACAACAGAAAAGTGTTTCATTGTTGACCTGCGCTACGACAGTATTTCGTTATTAATTTATGATCAGAGAATCGACAAACTAAAGAAACTAAGGTATTTGCAAGTAAGATCGGAGTTGTTATAACATGTTAATTAGTGAGTGTTTGTCACTGCACTGCTGGCTACTTGTTACGTAGTAAATTATAGGAATTATATGTATACTGTTGTGAATTTTAATAATTACGTCATTTTTTGTGGTGTCAAGTGAATGAGAACCATATTGTTTGTTTCAGGTGGGTACTGATATGCTTTTTCACTGAAGCTTTCCACTATTTAGTAAGTACATTTTTACATTAACATATTAAACGTGGATACATATCTCTAACATGAGTTTTATATTAAAAAAAAACAATCTTACGAAATTACAAAAAGGTAAAATAAACGTCTTTGTGCAAAATATTGTACATAGCTAAAAACCTTAATTTCAGAATACTGCTATAAAGGAAAGTTTGTTTTGTTTATGAAGGAAAATCATAAGAAACAAGAATATTGTATTAATCATTTTATAATTGAAAACAAAAGACACTAGGAGTGAGAAGTAATTGATTGTAAAATTAAAGTTATTTAATACGATGACAGATTAGCGAAGGGTAGTTTCAATCTATTAATAGAAGCGGTGGACGAAATTAAGAGTCTATGATTGCAAGAAAAAGACGGGAAGATAAAAATGATCAAAAAACAATGAAGACTTTGACTCAATGAAAGAAATGGGATCCCACATCTTCGCCAGCCATCTCGGGCGGATTCTGAAGCTAATTTCCGGTTGGCAGCAGTCCAGGGCCACCTACAGAGCTGCCTCTGTGTAAACAGTGTCGAAATAAATAACTTAATGCAGATTCTGTCCAGCGAGAAAAAACACGTAGAATACCATTCAAAAAGTTGAAAAAGACAAATTAACAAATATATTCTTCCGTTAATTCCCAATGTTGCCTACAGCATTAATGCATAACTGCAACATAGATTCCTTTTTGTAACTGATGTTACAAAAGGTCAATTATAAACAGTACATTGGCGTTGACGGAGTTTTGATCGTTGAAATGCCATTTCTAAACATAATGTTCACGCGGCTAGTTTTCGGGCAACATTATATTCATTCTGAAAGTCGAGAATGACTTGCGTCTTCTGTACTAGAATACTACACAAAGTGATTTCCTATACTGCTTGCAAAAATCGTGTATGTTGAATTTGTTTTATAAAGTAAGAAATACTGCCTGGTCTTTAGTACGAAAGACTCCAATAAGTCGGATTATCTAATTCCTAAAATACAAAAAAAAAAATTAGGTTTTATGTGTACCACAGCAAAAACAGCAACAAATTGAAAGTAATGTAAGTATCTACTGGTTCAAGTAGAATTATTTGCAAAACACTCTTCGAATTTAGACTACACTACAATTGTACAGAGAAGTTTCTTCTTAATTTTTCTCTTTGAAATGTTTCCGTCGTTAGCTATTGATTTAGCAAGTTATCAGATATGTGATCATTGGCTGTCACAGTCACTATATAACAAAATTTTAAATTTGTTTCTTGATATTGTTAAACCTGATGAAATGAGTACTTGTTACAACAGTGAGGCACGAGCAGAGAATGTTGAACCACTCTCCTATGGACGAAAACATTCTGCCATCTCATCACATCAATTAAAACACAATTAATCCCGTAAAATATAATTGCATCCACGACATAACACTCTATGGAACTGTTTGTTGTTAGCTCTCTTTTTTTGGCTTTACGCATCGTCGACGGCTAAGGTCATTAGAGGCGGGTGGGACTGGGGAAAAGGAACGAGAAGGAATTAGGCCATGGCCTTTTTAAAGGAAGCATCCCGGTATTCGCCTGGAGTGATTTGGGGAAACCATGGAAAATCCAAATCTGGAAGCCCGGACGGGGATTCGAACCCGCGTCCTCCCGAATGCGAGGCCAAAGCGTGTTAGCTCTCAGTAGCTAATAACTGACAGTAACAATATTCAACATGCAATAATAAATTCCTTCAGCTGTTAGAGAAAATACTAATTACATTCCTGGCCCACTCATACAGCAACTCAGCTGTGTACCGACCTCTACATCTCACACATGCGACGCCACCATGATACTGTGCAGCGGTAAGCAACCCGCGGCCTGTCAACCCTATCCATGTGGCCCTAAGCTTAGCAACTATAAGCTGGATTTAACGGAAACTGTTAAAATTTGTAACAAAGTCAACACTTCCATTGATGTTAAAAATAAATGTTTACTTTTAAATGTGGAGTTTTATAGTACTGTAGGTTATTATGGCCCATCTTGATATAGCAGCAGCGCTTATGCAGCCCAGGAAGAAAAAAAGGTTCAGTTCCACTGGTATATACTGTACTTATGCCTTCCGCAACCAAAGATACTAATACCAACTTAGTAATTACCTCAAAAACTAAACATGCTACTACACTGAGGAACCTATTTCTTAGGTAATTAAATAACAGAAACCTTACAATAACCATTATATAAAATTTAATTAGACTTAATATTGATGGGACATCAGAATGACATAAAATGGAATATAGCTTAACCTCTCAGCATTGCCTGGCTTTCAGGTAATGTCTTATGCCCAGCCACTTGTCAAAGTATTGCGAACAAACGAGATAAACGCTGTAAGTAAATTCACATGTTCCTAGTCCGAGTATCCAGCATAAACCAGTAGACCTACTATTCGGATTGCGAATTAGAGATGCCGATTAGATACCTCGTCCTTTGCTTATCAACCTCGGTGTGGAAGATTAACCCTTTCGTACTGAGTAAACACGTATATCAATTACTTATCGACAGTAAACACCTTGTTTGGAAGGTATTTAGTTAGCAATTCTACCTTGCCGCATACAACAATTACGTCTGTACCTATGCTCTGCAGTTAACATAATTCCTTGTAGCAGAGGGTGATTCACATCAAAACTGATGTTTACTCTTTCCGAATGAAAGACGAAACCATTATGGAGTCTTACAATACTCCATCTGTCTGTCCGTCTGTCTGCTCCTCGTAACGTCTGACTCAGAAATTTGTAACTGAGCCCTGTTTTAGGTACTAGTACCCCGGACACAATTTTGAGGTTAAATATTAGAAAATCAGGGGCTTTAAAATACTTAAAGAGATTTTATTACAGCTTTGGAGGCCCTCCTTTTTTCATTATATTGAAATGAAAGTTAATATCCCACCTACACTGAAAATGTATGAATTTTTTAATCCCACAATTTTTACAAGTTTTGGTGATAAACCATAAAAAAAATTACTATTACCTCGTTTATTTCCGAAATTACTGCGTCGAAAATTCTTTGATAATTTAGAGTGATACGAACTCTCCTGTATATATCGTTCTCGGCGTTTCACAATTAAAAGTCTGAGATTTTGTTGTTCATTAAATATATTTTCTACAGTAAAGTAATTTTTATAATTCGATAAAGGATTTGGTTGATTTCACACCAACTATTACTGAAAATAATTTTAAAAAGTAAAATAACTTTCAACACGAAATAATTTTTTATACATTATTTTTAATTATTTATTTATTTAGCTGTTTCTATCAAACACGGACTAACTGAAATGAATATATGAAATTAAAAAAATGTTTTCTTTTTTGTCTCATGATCAAATAGAGGTATAATGCATCAATCTACGATATAATTTCCTAACCTCACTCATTCACTCACCTCAATAGCTATTGGCTGGAGAACGGTGTCACGTGTGAGCCTTCGCTCGCAAAACAGCGACCAGAGAAACCATTAGAAGAAATTAGTGGTTATGCCCACAATTTAATAGCCCAGCAACTGCTACCAAATTAATTGTCATGATACGTTCATTAAGTTCGCTTTTCGTAGCGCATCATAGTTAAAAAAAAATCTATAAACTTTACGTATGAAAAAACGTGGATCAGCTTTTCAGTAACATGTTGCTAATTATTCGAACTTACAGAAACTTTTTAAAAAATGGTCTCTGTTGTAACCATGAATGCCATTTGTCATTGCGGCTTAGGATAAATTTCAGTTTAATTAAAACTTTCACTAATATTGTTGCTTGACCAAAGTGTATGCATTACGGTTTATTTTCTTTTTAGGTATTTTAGTGACAACTTTCGTTAATGGTCTTTGTTCATGTTCGCTGTACGTGAGTTATTAGTTTTTTTTAAGTGGACATCAGACCAAATATGTTACCGAATCAACTATTCTGGCAATTCATTTCTTCTGAGTTTAATAATATGGAATGTGTATTAAGTTCTCTGACCGTTACAGATACTATGACCAATGATCACGAGTGATACTTAAGAGGCAAACAGGAATTTTGCTGAGTGAAATTTAAGGGTCAAATACAAGTCGAGTTTGTATTTAAACAGTTATACGATTGAGCTATCATCCCTGTTCGAGTCAAACACCTACCTCTATTAATGCTTCTGAGTTCTTCAAACTCAGAGATTTTATTCACCCTGAAACACAGGTCAAGTTTATATTTGGTTATATTTGGTAAAATCAGGTCAACCTGTCATAATCTTTCATCCTAAACGCTTGAAATATTCTAGACCCGTGACGATACACAAAAAAGGTCACCGGCTTACACTAGTTACAAATAAAGGTCTATTAACAAATTTTATCTCAAGCGCCAGGTAGTATTTTTAAAAGCATCCAAGGATTACATTAAAATTTCGCAGACCGGATCTAGTCCGCTGGCGATAGTCTGGTTGATCGTAGGCTGAAGAGCCATCATTGAACTGGGTGACCGGAACACTAAGATCTCCTAGCTAGTAGTACCCCAACAAAGAAGAAAATGGCATAATAATGATGACGACAATGGACAGATGGACAGATTGTATGTATAGAATTTGCTTTGTTCCTTGAATTGAGGCTTTACGGCTTGTCGACGTCGATGTGATTAGAGCTTGTGCCCTCTTGATCTAGCTAACGCAAGAGATGATGCCGACCGGCTC
This sequence comes from Vandiemenella viatica, assembly GCA_031002005.1. NCBI lineage: Eukaryota > Metazoa > Arthropoda > Insecta > Orthoptera > Morabidae > Vandiemenella > Vandiemenella viatica. The sequence continues at coordinate 93,310,432 of CM061919.1, read as the reverse complement.
TGACGTCCTGGCTTTCCTTTGTGTTCCTACCGCCGTTGCGCAACCGAGCTGGCGGGTGTTACGTTAGGTTCCCTGGCAACCGCAAGGCAGCAAAATTAGCAGACGGACATTCAGACAGTTGGCAGCGCCCAAACACTTTGTCACTTAGCGGCCAGAGATCGTGGAAACGAGACTCCACTCTTCTCACTGCACTACGCACAACTCACACCTGACAGGGCTGCCCAACTGTCATTTGTCAACGGGGCTACCTTCAGCGTTTAGGAACACTATATCTAATGTTATCATCTTAGGTTATACAGCCAAAATAACATCAAACCCCTCAAATTCCTGAAAAGTTGCAACCGTAATAATTCTTTCGTAAGCATAAATTATGTACAAATAACGGAGAACTAACTGGATTTTTCTTTCTGGATTTTCCCGTATATTAGAGTTGGGTTTGACAGAACATCTGACACCAGTAGTAGGTGGCTAAGAAGGATCAAAGACTGCACTAAAGAACAGAGCGTCAGCTTTGTGTCTAATGAAATCACACTTCTTCAGTCTTCTGTATTCATCTCCATCTTGAGTAGCTTCCAACCACAGGCCGATTCTGCTTGTACCAACGCTTCCTGTCTATCCACCATCTCTCTTCTTACACCATCAGCCAAGATCGTCCTCTTTCTAACACCTTTTACCCATCTGTCCCTCGGTTTTCCTCTAGGTCTCTTCCCTTTCAGCTACATGTTCAGCATCTTCCTTAGTATGTTCTCCTCTCCCATTTCCTTTCCATTTTTTCGTACCATTTGAACCCTTATTACTCTAATCTTCGTTCTAATGGTTCCGCCTTGATCATCTCCCTGATTTTTTCATTCCTCATTCTATCCCTTCTCGTTACTCCTAAACTACTCCTCCTAAATATAATTTCAATAGCTTGTACTCCCTTTTGTCTCTCTCCTTCATCCTCCATATTTCAGATCCATATGTCAAAATTGTCTCTGAGGAAGTTTTATAAATTGTTTCCTTACTCTTTGCGACACATCCCTACTTCACACTTCAGTTTTCTGTATGGTTGATAAATGAAACAAACGACTGTTTATAGCTATCAGCAGAACCTGCGGATATTATTTACCATTTTTTGAAGGTAAAAGTTGTACTGCTTTCACTTCCCGTGATCGCTGAAAGAGAAAAATAACCTTTAAGTCTTCATGATGATAGAACAATGCAAGCTAGAAACAGAAGTTGTCTCACTAACTACTCATGGTCCAGCATTAGGTATACCTACTATAACAGTGGTTCTACCATAAGTTTTTGTATCGCGTTGTCCGTTGTTGAAAAAGTTACTGAAAAATCAAACGAATATCTGACTACAGCACGTTCAGTTACATAGGTGTTTCAACGTCAGTCTGCTCTATTCCCATTTGGCTGCCCTTACCACAACATGCGAAGGAGAAATTTACCACTCTCCTGCCTGGACACACCGATCAGCTCGCAGAGGTAGGAATGGAGAGGTTGATGAGGTCAGGAGCGTGTCTAGTAGAGAAATGACCTTGAATCGCCAGTTCGGAGTGAACAGGGTTTCGTTTTTATCGAGCAGTCCGTGTTCAGAACATGGAATATGTCTGACTCCTTCACCCGCCACCATGACACAGTAAAAACAATGGTATGGTCTATCCCTGATGAAGGAACGCCAATCGTCGAGTATACAGTACACTTTCACACACACAGGTTTCATTAGAAACCCTGGAATTTCAGGATTATACTTAGAGGAATTGACACAAAAACTTTAAGTATTGAAATTACCAAAATCACTATATAGCTTACACTGTCGGGAGGACCTGGGTCAGAATAACAGGTCACTGTCAAACTGAAATTGTGTTTAAATGATTAGTAGTTACTTCCTAATTATTTAGTATTAAAATACACTCTAAAATTGTTCGTGTCTCTGATTTGAATCGTTAATTCATACAGGTTCCTTTTGCATTTTTTCACTGTTGAATGAAGCGTCTGCTTAACCTACAACTTAAAGCATCCAGGACCATTAACATTTGATGTTATACTAATATCACCTATCATTTTCTTCTTTTTCTTTTTCTTTTTGATCCGATAAAAGTTAATTTATCGCTTTCTGCGAAATATAAGATGTGGCATATACAACCTTAAATACTGGATTTTTTTGTAAAATTTAAAATGTTTAAGTTCAACCATCTGGTCTTCTGTAGCAAACTAATAAGCAAACAAATTCCATTTTTTTTGTTAAGCATAAAGATTAGCAATAGCAATACTCGCAAACCTGATTCTGTATTTAACTATCCAATTAACTGAAATGAAAATATAATACTTAACTTACGTGTTGCTATATGGCTGTGTTTTGTAAAAAGAAAAAAGTGTTAAATATTTCACAAATGATCTCTGTTCCTCATAAATCGTCGCCTTTTCATCTTTCTAGCAAAGAACGTGGTGCTTAAAAAAGATAAAACAATTTAAAATTTAATACCGAAGAAAAAATGCACCTTCACCGTGTGAGAACAGTACTGCTTATGATGTGTCAACAGCACTCTGCGATATTAATGTTGGTTCAAAAGAGTTTGTGCGGCAGAGCGGCTTGTAGTTCTTGATTTACGCCTAGTAATTTATTCTGCTGGCAAACAGGGTTTGTTTCCTTTTTTTCCGCCATGTTTTACAAGGCACATTCAATTTTCTGGTCAGTGAGCCGGTCTCTTTACCACAATATCGTCAAATAATAGCAGCAATCACAGCGTATATGCGGAGGGAATGTCGTAAAAATTAAAACTTAATTAAATCACCCCTCACTCAAAATGAAGAAAAATAAATACATATTGAATTAAATTTTTTCCGCGCTGGTAATTCTGCAATCAGGCGAATGGAAAAAAGCGGAGAGGTTTAAAGTGAAATTAAAACTTCCGCCGAGAGTATGTGTTAATCAAATTTCTGCGTCCACGTTGGAAGAGAAGATGGGTATATGAATTAGTGTTGACGTAAGTGCTATTTCGTTAAAGCTAGCACAATTACCTTGTAGTAAGTAATTGAAGCCTGTTACCTGTCGAGATGAGTTCCGTTTATAAACACATGTAAATTAACCAACTGATTAACCTTTATGAATAATAAATATTATCACTCGATAGAAATTCATAGGATATCTATATTAACGGAACCGATCCTGCTGGTTAAACGGCAACATGTTCGAGAACACATTTCAGATTCTGGTTGGAACACAAAGAATTCAGTGTTTCATAGTCTACACTAGCAATATTATAAATGTGAAAATAACTGTTACGTTTTACGTTTTCACGGCTAAACGGTTAATTAGGTCTTGATAAAATTTGGCAATATAATACTTCGTATCAAGGTCGGGCCACACTAGACCGCACCGCACCCGGCCCGCACCGCACCGTCACTTTTCTAATTGTTGTCGCTCACTCGATTGAAGTGAGTTCAAACGACACAGCGTGTCGGCCGTGTGTTAGCCCCGATAAATTTGGTTTAAATTTTGACGGTGCGGCCCGATGTAGGTCTGCTGTCTGGATGGTCGATATGGAGAACTGTATAGAAAGAGCTCGGAAATTTCCGGTCCTTTACGACTAAATATTGTTTTAACGTTACTGATTGCTTTAGAAGTGTGTCCTTTTTTTTTCAGCCTCACTTCAGGTTCATCAGATATTCGTAAAATTTAGGTAGAGTCCTTGCATGTTCGCATTAACAAATCAAATCTTTGCCAGTGGTGAAAGTTGATTTTAAGGCCTGTAAAAATTGCATTCGTGATCCTGATTTTGGACAGGACACCTTCCGTACCCAAATCACTCGCCGCAAGTATCTGAATCTAGAAGTAGGCCTACTGGAGAATATGTAATCAATCATATAAAAGTACATTTGTGTTTTGGCATGGCAAAAATAAATTATAAGTACGTTTATTTTATTATGTTTGAATAATAATTTTTGATTATAACCAGATTTGTCTCTTGACTCAGAAGGTTATGGCGTACGATTGGGGAAATGAAAGTTCATGGTTCAAATCCCTGTCTCAGCTGTAATTTTTATGGGTCTTAAAATTGAAATTCACCTCTGGAAAAGCTTTGATTTGTTAATGCTAAAATGCTAGGACGCTCCGTGTTTCGAATTTCACGTTAATCTGTAGTTTTCCTTTTCAAATTAGGTGACAACGATAGAGGTGTACCGCGCAGCCGATAAGTAACTCCGTGACTGGAATTTTTAGATCACATGAAATTATTATTATTTTACGGAATCTTTGTGGTCTGAATTAAAATAAAATGTGTAATAATTTTATTCTCTTTTGTTAAAAAAAATTATTGAGTGACTCGAAAAGGAACCTCAACCAAAACAAACACGTTAAATGTGAAGTGAGTGACGCTTGACATTTAATCGTGACTATATAGAGATACACGAAAATCTTTCAATACAGTGTGACGATCATTTGTTAAAACAGCTTTGGAATTCTTTTTTTGTTAATAACAGATCAAACAATTAGGAGATAACAGGAGTCAGACAAAAAAAGTATTTTAACGTAATTTATTACTTTCGTAGATTATAAAGTACAGTACTCTATAATAAAGTACCGGTGGTTGCCGCAGCTACGATACCCAAATCACTTTCAAGGTAATTTTTTAACATTAATTCCGTGAAACAGCCAAGTGTATACGTTAAAGGAGACTGAAGACCGAGTAGGAACCCGTCCGTCACACGGCCGTGCTACGGACCAGTGTGGACGTGAGGGGGAGAGCCGACACACGGTGACGGCGCGGGCTCGGCTCGGTCTAGTGTGGCCCGACCTTCATTAGGAGCGATAAAGGATACATAATTTCAGGATAAATAGTATTCTTTGTCATGAAATTTTGAAAACTGATCTAATGATGGTAGACAGACGGATAACGTTCACAAGTCTCTATAATATTACATCGGTCGTTGTTTCTCTTGCAACGAGTATGTGTATGAGCCATTCAAAAATTTTATGTATAGACTCAAGTTATCATTTCAATAATTCCTTCAGGCCTACAATTCCATTTTAAATGTCTACAGTCTTCACTAAAATTAGCCTTTGCGGTGACAATCAATAAAACCCAGAACAGGCACTACAAACAGCATGGGTGCACTAGAAAGAGACATGGTCATGCTAAAGTCATCATATTATAGAAAAGTGCATCAAAACCAAAAGAGTTGTGTTCTTACCTTCGACTGTTCCCTCTACTAACAAATTTACCAATCCAGCATTTCTCAAAATATGTACTACCCGCCTGTCTCTTCTTTCCGTAAGCTTATTCCACAAACTTCTTTCCTCGCCCATTATTTCCTAAACTCGATCTTAATACTTGGCTATTAACTAAGGTAACATTCTGTTAAACTCGATCTTAATACTTGGTTATTTACTAAGGTAACATTCTGTTTAACATTCTGTTTATAAGCGTCAGTAAGTTGTTTATGATAAGACCTTAATTTGAACCTGCATAAAGTAACTGCGAGAAGCGACTGTATTATCCTTTACGCAATATATCTAGAATAATCCACCTTGGTTATATAACAGTGATAGTAAAAATAGCAGCAGTAAGCAGCGAATAGGGAGATCGTGATTATGTCATAATGTTTATGTCATATGTAGATGACCAACAGCTACCTCTAGCCTATATCGAGTAATTGATTGACTTTCCCTGTTTCAATCTTGTATTTTACCATTGGTAAAACTGTGCCAAACAAACATAACACTTCAGTTTCATAGGTGAGTATAAGTCGATAGTACCGATCCCAACATTCGTGATTCCTGTTCCATGGATTTTTAAATTTATCAGCAACTTGTAGTATCTATTGAGTCATTTATAATGAATTCTAACGGACAGTGTGTATAACAAAAATAATTCTAAACAAATTACTGAAACTGGGGGGTCTTAACTTTATTTAACTAAAAAAAATAATACATTCAAGCATTTTCTTTATTAGTTTAAAACTGGACATAACGTCTACTACAGAGTGTGATCCGTACTAGTGTTAAGGCATAATTCGTAGTTTTAAAAAATTTCCAGTGCAGCATCTCATTTTTTTACGTAGTCCTCTATATACCAAACAAGGTAAAATAAGAAACATTCGTAGTTAGTCAACTTTTCATATATTTTACAACAAATATTACTTAGTAAGTTGTAGAGGGAATTAAGCTATTAAAAATTAACGATCTACAAGGTCGATAGGCATGTCTGGTAAAGAAGTTTGTTTAAACTAGCAAATACTGTCATAAGAATCATAGAAACACTTAAACGCCTTACGAAACAGAAATGTTATATTAGTTTATACTTCATTACCTCCTTCGCCACCTCAATTCAATTTCAGAGGTTTTAGAAGTTTAATCTGAGTACTACCTCAAGACATGGCACCATTGGTGTTTACTTTCCGTATTGACTGCGAGCAGAATGATCCTGCACGCGGGTTTTAACTGGGAATCTTATATCAGAAACACAAGCGGAAGGTAATTATGTTAATACAAGAATAATGCCGGCAACGTGTGTGTGGAAATTCAATCAAAGAAGAGAACCAAAATACTAAATTTGTCATCCACAAACTCGATATGAAAATTGTTACGTTTTAGGGACAGTAATTCTATATGATATTAAAACTATTTTACATCTGGACGTCGAGGTCATGAGAGACGGGTCTCGGAGCTCATTATCAGCATTAAGTATAAAGTTTTGGCTTGACGGTTGGTGAGATTGAGTTTGACCCTTTACTGGTACTTTGTATGTAGAACAACTTATTTTGAACGGGTGTAAGTTAATAACACTGACTGAATTGGGCCAAGTGTGCTGAATTTCCAACCTATGTGAATCCCAGCAGGTAACAATATTTTTGTTGCAATACCACCACAAGTCTTCTCTACAAGGCTGCTACACCTCTGCCACGATGCTGAGATTCAAATAAAGGCTTCATTCTGCTTTAATAAATGAGGGCTAAAATGACTCTGCACTACGTTCCTTGTTAAAAAAAAAAAAAAAAAAAAGATTCCTTATGGACGATACATTTCCTTACCTGTCATCAGGATCTCGAGACAGTTGGATGGAACAGGTAAAAAAGGATCTGACCACTCTAAATTCAAAGTAGTTTAAAATAATTATTTTTAATGGCTTTATGCTTCGTTGATGTCGAGGTTATTTGAGGCGAGAAAGGACGTGGGTAAAGGGAACGGAAAGGAATTCGGCCATGACTTTTTGAAGGAAGCATCCCGACCATCTCCTGAAGAGATTTGGGGAAACCATGAAGACCTATTTCTGGATGCCCGGACGGGTATTCGAAACCGCGTCCTCCTGAATGCGATGCGAGATCGAGCCCAGTTACCCACCATGCTCGGTAATACTAGAAGAAAAATGGTGGCAAAACAGGAGAATATTGAAGGTGGTAGTTCATTTCCACAGCCCATCCGCTGGAGTGAAAAATCACAATGATGAACATCTCATCTCCACTGGTTTGGTCGAACCTTCCATCTCCTCATATCTAGAACTAGCCTCTTCATGTTAACATACATATCCATTCCATTGTATGTTAACAGTTATATGTTTCACGAACATAAGTCTATGCCCCCGTCTAATTTTAGCTCCTCCAATAGCAAATAGTTCCGCATGCTTTAAAACGTGATCTACTAACATGTATACTATTTCTGTGAGATCATTCTGTGAGATTCTTTCCTCGCCAGCCATTTCGTTCTGTACTAAATTTTCAACATCCTTCTATGGCAAGAAATGCTTCAGTTTTTCTTCTTTCCAGTTCAAGTTTCGTTTCATAATGTTGATGTACACAGTGCATAAAGTTTAGATATTACTGTTTTATTCAATAAATACAATTTTCTCTAATAATTCCGCTCCTCATATCTTTCTTGTTTCTATCATCAGCTGTAATTTTACATCCTAAAGATTAGAACTCATTTTTTTTTTCTGTCGTCAATCTTTTGACTGGTTTGATGCAATCCTCCATCCCTTCCTATCCTGTGCTAACCTCTTTATTTCTACATGCCCCTTACAACCCACATCTTCAATTGTCTGATTCATATATTCTAATCTCTGTCTTCCTCTACAGTTCTTACCTTCGACTGTTCCCTCCACTAACAGATTAACCAATCCAGCATGTCTCAAAGAAGTTCTGCAGGGATCTCATCAATTCCAATTGCCTTATTTGCTTTCAAGTCATTCAGAGCTTTATTTAATTCTGTCCTCAAAACAGGATCTCCTAAGTCATCAATGTCGACATCGCCTTCCTTTTCCATTACACTCTTGTTCAAGTCGTCCCCAACATACAGTTTCTCGATGTATTCCTTCCATCGGTTAGCTCTATCTTCTGAGCTTTAAACAGGCATCGGCAGCTTTAATGTTCATACCTCTTTCCTTCATTTCTCCAAAATTCTGTTTGATCTTTCTATATGCAACATCTACTTTACCTACTACCATTTCATCTTCTACTTCTTCACACTTTTCTTGTAGCCATTTTTCTTTTGCTGGTTTGCATTTCCGATTTATTTGATTTCTAAATTGCCTGTACTGCTCTCTTCTTGCTTCATCCTGAGCATTTTTGTACATTCTCCTCTGATCCATCAGCTCCAAAATTTCTTCTGTGATCCAAGGTTTTCGGGCAGCTTGTTCCCTAAAGCCTAATGTTTCTTTGCCACCTTTAATTATTTCGGTCTTTAATGCATTCCATTCGTCCTCGGTTGAGCTCCTTTCAGAGTTACTTCTTAAACCTAAGTTTACCATTTCTGCAAATTTTTCTCTCGTGCTAGATTGTTTCAGTTTATTCACTTCCAGTCTGTTCTGCTTATACTGCTTCCTTATTCGCTTAAATTTCAGCCTGCACTTCATTATTATGAAATTATGGTCAGAGTCTATGTCTGATCCTGGGTACACTTTATAGTCTAGAACTTGATTTCTGAATATTTTTTCTATTACTTCTCTGCCTACTTTTACAGTCTACCATTAATGCTAAAAGTGTTATTTCATTTATGACTTTTATTTTGTTTTGGTTTATATTTAGGCCAAATTGTTCTACAAGTATTCTGTTCATGCCATTCAGTAAATTCTCAGTATCTTCACTAATGTTTGTTGAGTGGATAATGTTATCAGCATATCGATAATGTGAATTATTTCTCCTAGAGCATTTAACGCACATTTAAGTTATTCATTTATTTCCTTCATTGTTTCCTCCACCTTCAATATGAATATCTGTGGAGCTGGAATGTGATCTTGTTCCACACCTTTCTTAAACAATGTTTATCTCTTGTGAATCTCTACTTTTAGTATAGTCACCTGATTCTTATATAAATAATTGATTAATATTCTATCTCGAAATTTAGAACATCTGTTTCATAATACATTATGTCAGTTGTTTATCAGTCAATTTTCTTGATGTGGTGTTCCAGTAGCATTATTAAAGCCAAAGATACTTGTATTGTACACAGGTTTTACGAAATACAAACTGATCTTCACCTAATATCTCTCCTACTTTATTTACCATTCTTCTCTGTACTATTCTAGTCAGTGATTTTGAGGCATGTAATGATAGAATTATTGGACGATAATTTTCACCTTTCCACCTTATTCTTTCTTAGGGATTGTGAAAGTGGTACTTACATAAAAATGCACTATAAAGTATCTCGTAAAATTTCGATAAAACTTTGTATATATAGTCTTTGTAATCCTTTTATCCCCAGAAAATTTAAAATCTCCACAGTTTCTACTGCCTTCGTTCAGTTTATATCTCTAACGAATTCCGCCCCTAAAACAGGATTTCTTATATCATGAAAATCAACAGCATCTTCTCTTTTGTAGTGTACGACGTGCTTGATTAATAAAATGAATTGCATTTGCTTGCTGATCTAGCTTCAATGTTTGCCACTGTTGGAAGTATTTCATAACATTACGCCCGTTTCCAAAACTTTCGGATGAATAGGCACTCGGATCTGTCCAGAGTGTATCATATATCTATGAATCAGAGTTCACTGAACATTCTGATCATAAAACGTACTAAGAAATTGACGGAGATGTTTATCAAACTCCTCAAGCGTCTTCGTCACCTCGTGTTTCTACGATACACGACGATTCTGTTATAATTGTCAGTGATTCACATATGCAAAGAACTGATGTAAATAAACAAAAAGCAACTAATAAGCAAAACTAAAAAATCCAGTGTTGTTGTAGGCCATTTTTCCGCAGTTGCTCAGTAAATTAAATGATAAACTAACGCCAAGGTAACTATTTTTGTAGCTTTAATGCCGTACGCGTTTCGCTTATCATCGAGGCATCATCAGCTACGAATCAATTTTAAAATTTTGCATTGATTATTACAAACTTATTCTATGATGTTTAACCTAATTCTAAATTGAAAATTTTCTGATTATTTACAACTTACTATTTACATTAGTGGTTTTCAGGTTCGTAACCACACATCTCTGCTTTTTCTCTCCAAAGCATGTTTCCCCCAAAGCCATTTGTCTTGGCTACTGCATACTGGATGTAAACATTGCGTATATTACAACTCATTTGTTTACAGTGACCATCTTTTTTTCTTAATGTCACAGGTGGTGGTGCACTGACAGCGTCAATTTAGAAATTGCGTGCGTGCGTGATGTTTTGCTATTTTGTTTCTAATTTTCTGTGTTTGAGTGCAACTTTCTGTAGGGTTGACGTATGTTTACTAGTTTGAACAGCGTTTGTTTTGTTAGGTTTATGTGGCCATTATGTACCTGCTTGCCATTTTTTATAGCTTTTTTAATTTTATAGTTTTCTTGTAGAGTGATGGTATTGTGCCTGTGATTGTTGATTGTGATGATTTGCGAGACTGTGTTATTATCTGTTGGTAAACGATCATTTTCTATTAGACGTTCAGCGAATGTGGAGTGATTGCTGTACGTAAGTGTTCTTTGTATCTGGTTTTAAACTGTCCTCTTGTCTGTCCTACGCACAGCGTCATTATAATTAAAGTTTAAGTTTCAAAACGCTATAAAAAACGAACCACTGATTAGAATGACGTCACAATTGAACGGCGCATTATTGAAGAAGGGGGAAAGAACATGAACGGTGATTCTGCACCAGTAGTTCTGCAGAAGTTCAAGACCATCAAGGGTATAAAAAAGGGCGTTGGACCGATGACTGTCATGGGTCTGGTGATGAAAAAATTCGAAAATTCAGGATCGATTGATGTGAAGTCTGGTAGAGGAAGGAAAAGATGTGATTCGGTGGTAGTTGAAGAAGTGGCCACAGCAGTTCAGGAGGTGCCGAGCGTTGGTGTGCAACCATGAACTGCACGGAGAATTGCCAGAACATTGGACAGGCCTGTGAGCACGGTGCATAACATTCTACGACAAATCCTGCAATGCTATCAGTATAAAATTTGCCAAGTGCAGGAGTTGTTTCCTTCTGACCTGCCAGCAAGAGAGGGTTTTGCTTTGGCATTTCTTGATCGCATGGAAGTGGACAATGTTTGTCCGTGGAAAATTCTGTGGACAGACGAAGCCCACTTCCATCTGACGGGATATGTTTTACGATTTGTCATTTGTAGACGAAATTCTGATGCTGACGGCGCCATCTGTCGCTAATATTTGGAACTATTTTTTTTCATGTTCTTTCCCCCTTCTTCAATAATACGCCGTTCAGTTTTGACGTCATTATAATCAGTGGTTGGTTTTTAGATAGTTTTGAAACTTAAACTTTAATTATAATCACCCAGTATATTTCCTCAAAAAAATAACAAAAAATATTGAAGCATGTATCAGTATATAATAATGGCTACTCCACCGAATTTAAATATCCATCTGACATCCCCACTTAATTTTTGGTCGGTACTGTAATGACACATTACAGCCGTGTGATGTTGCAGCCACGTAAGTTTGGTAACGGATTTGTGAGGCTGCAGCTAGATGCAGACAGGTAGCTGTCGCCCAAGGAATGTGGCAACCCCTCGTATTTCCCCGAATCCGCTGGACCGCTAGGCGGAAGGGACTCGCTTGGAGGACACTCGGGTGTGCACCTCGTGGCTGTACGCACGGACGTTGGAAGAATACGCGAGTGCGAGTGTGAGTTCGCGCTTCTGCTGGAAGAGTTTTTCCAGTCCGTATCTGCAAGGAGCAGCTTCGTCGCCAGACTGCGTCGACATCTTCCCGTCCTAGCTGCTTGAGGGGTCACTCTACGTCTGTGCTGCGTCGAACGTGAGGCGAACACGACGTGAGCTGATCAGACCACTTCCCGCAGTCATGTCGTAAGAAGCCCCACCACGGAACCTGCCCGCAGCTGCCGTCACAGGAGCAACAAACGGTATTGTGTGTGTTGAGTGCGTTCACCTACTGCGTCCACTAGCCCAGTAACGACCCTGATGAACAACAATGTATGCCGGACAGTTTACAATAACAAATCACATCTCTGAACCACGTCTAACTAATTAATACATCCATACGAGTGATCTAATAAATAGTAATTTTAAATTGGTGCCTTGATGATCAATTCACATCCCTCATGATAAATATTAATAATTGATAAGTTTTTAATAATTTAAAGTAATTAAACATTTTCTGAAGTCACAATTAGCGTGACACTTCAGTACGAAAACAATTTATGTTTTAACATTTCGAGTTCACACGTGCAGAACATAGCAGTGCGTGTGAACTTAAAGAGTTACACGTAAATCGATACGCATAACGCTAACAAATTTTTACCTACCGCGCCCTTAAGAATTTCGCTTGAACACTCACTATTTTTTTTCGTATCTTTTTCGTATCAGCATCCGATGCTTTCAAGTATCATTACTACCGTGCCGAGAAATGTTTGCGAGCTGGTTTAGCAGAGTTCTTAGATTAATTGCTATGAAGTTTCGTAATGGACGGCATGTCCTGCGCCCAACTTACAGTCGCTGCCACCTCTTGCAGCTTCACCGTCACCGTAATGTGTGGAGATAGCGAACGGTTAATTTCCCGATCATTAGCGGTCTTCTCATTTGGTGGGATACAAACGGCTGCCGGGCGCCCCTGTTAATTCAGCAACTCATTACACGCGACACACCGCCGTATTTATTGCTCCCTCCGAGCCAACTGGCAAGCACGGCGGCGCAACGGACAGACGCAAACTTTAGAAATAGTCGCTTCCCGCACCGAGCGTTACGTCAAAGCGACCGCCGCGAGAGACCAGTGCATTACACCCACGCAGCGCAACGGTGGCCCACCATCAGTAGTGGGAATTTCCAATTAACTTGGTGTTCCTATTATCTAACACAATACTGAGCAAGGTGGGTGAGCGGTAACGTTCTGGTCTCGCATTCGGGAGGATGTTGGTTCGAATTCTCATCCGGCCATTCAGATTTCGTTTTTCCCTGGATTCTCGAAATCACTCCATGTGAATGCTGGGACCTTTCCTTCAATGGGCCATGGCCGAATTTCTTTCCGTTCCTTGCCATACTACTTTCCCGTCCCCAACGACGAGGCCAAAGAAAATGGCTAAAGATGGGTTTATGAAGAGTATTATCAGTGCAGGATGACCATTGACTGATGCATCTAGAAATTTCTATTGCTATATCAGGAAACTGAGGGGAAGGGAGGGTGTAGAGACACTTATAGATAAGGATGGAGAAGAAGTTACTGACGATTAGAAAAAGGCAGAGATTTTAAGTAACTGGTTCAGTGAAAGCATTAGGGACAATGAATCAGAAACAGGAGGGTCTAATTCGGAGAACGAGCTTAACATCACAATTAGAAATGACGATAGTAAAAAATTTGATATCCATCCTGAGGAAATCATGAAGGAAATAAGAAAGCTGAAAAAAAAATAAAGGGGCTGGTGAAGATAATATTACTAAAGATATCTTAAAGATAGCCGGATGTGACATTGTACCTTATCTTGAAATATTATTTAAATTGAGTCTAGACACTTGCTGCTTACCACAGGACTGGAAAAGTGCAATAGTAGTACCGGTACATAAGGGAGGGGTTAGAAATAGAGTTGAGAATTACAGGCCAATCAGTTTGTCATCAGTGGGAGGTAAATTAATGGAATGATTGATATGCAACCACATCAGAAATATATGTGAGGAACGTAAGTGGTGTTCAAGCAGGCAACATGGTTTCAGGCAGGGATATTCATGCGAATCTAAGTTGGTGGGATATATGCAAGATATTTCAGATGAAATGGACAAGGGAGGCCAAATTGATAGTGTAGCACTAGATCTGTCTAAGGCGTTTGACAGAGTAAGCCATAAAATGGTAGTAAATAAGGTAAAAACCATTGGAGTGGATAAGAAAGTCATTTGCTGGGTAGAAGAATTTTTAAAAGGCAGAAAACAGAAAGTTAGGGTAGGAAATGTAGTATCAAAAGAAGTGGAAGTAAAAATGGGTGTGCCACAGGGTAGCGTATTGGGACCATAGCTATTCATTATTCTAATGAATAATTGTGTTGATTGTTTACTATCTGAAATTAGATTGTTTACAGATGACATAATGCTGTATAAAAGGATCAAAACGATAGAGAATTGTAAACAGTTGCAGGGTGATCTGGACAGGATATCTAATTGGGTTGATAAACATGGAATGAAGATAAATGCAAAGAAGAGTCAGCTTATTAGATACACAAATAAAAAACAAAAGGTTAATTATGAATATGGAAAGAATTGCTTGCTGAAGACTTGAAATGTAAATATCTTGGAATTACTTTTGATAACAAGCTTAACTGGGCAGGACATAGTGGACAGGTGGTAGGAAAAGGTTTCAAAGTTCTGCACTTGTTGGAGAGAGTGATGAGGGGATGTACGAGAGAAGTCAAGGAATTGGTGTTACAAAACTTTGGTCAGACCATTGCTCGAATATGGTAGTGTAGTATGGGACCCTCATTTTACGTATCAAATACAGGAGTTGGAGAGGGTGCAAAAAAAGGGCTGCTAGATTTGTTTTTGGAAATTATCGCAGAATGCAATCAGTGACGGATATGATAAAGGAGCTGGAATGGGATTCATTGTAAGACAGGAGGAGGATGAGGAGGGTCATGGGAGTGTACAGGGCATATACTGGCGATGAGGCATGGAAAGATATTGCAATAGGTATGAAAAGTAGTGCATGGAAGGGAATAGATGACCATGACCACAAGCTGGCACTAGATTTCAGGCACGAGGGTGTGGGAAGATTCTCTTTTTTAGGTAAGGGTGTCAGGGATTGGAATGAGTTAACAAGAGAAATGATGAATAATTTACCGAAAACTTTGAAAGAATTTAAAGATAAAATTTGTAGAGGTCAAATGTAGGTGGGTGCAGGATAGGGGGAAGATGGGTGTGTAGGGAAATTGCCACCGGAGCCTGTGCTCCATTGCAATTAAATTAAATTAAATTAAGTACAAAACCAGAAAAAAGGAACGAAAGGATAATCCTTCGACCGTAGATAGGTCTCATCATTTCCTCTAGAGGCAACATTTTATTTTAGTAAAAGTCTCACTAGTCTGGAAATAGACTGAAGTTATGGCACAAAGTTTAAGGGACTTAGTGCCGTACCTAGCGCTAGTAATAATTTAACAACTAGCAGAGCAGGTTTCGTGTTTTAATTATTTGAAATGTAATACTGCTTATAACTGTGACAGAAATGTCAGTTGGTGTTTGGTGCTATTAACAACCCACTGAGTAAAAGCACAAAGTATGATACTGGAGCCAAGTTAACCCCTTAACCTACGATTTAGACTCGAAGATGTTGGGCCGAAATTGTATACAAGCTCTCGCAGCGTTCGGGACGTTGGCACGACATGTGTAACACGCTAATCCGGGCGAATACGCAATAAGAAGCTGCAACCGAATACTCGCTATAAAATGGAAAGACAAGCGAGATGTTTATATGCTGTCGACAAAACAAGAAGCAGTCGAAATGACTTCACAAGGATCCAAGGGCACTCTAAAACCAAATTGTATTTCAGATTATAACAAGAGAATGGAATTGATCTCTAAGATCAAATATTAGCATGTTTTCCAGTGATGAGAAAATTCATGAAAGGATATAAACAAATAATTATCTTTTTGATATTGCTCTTTTTAACTCTTACATCTTAGGGAAAAAACTGAATGATGGAATGAAACAATATTATCTCGACTATAAGATCAACATAGCCGAATCTCTACTGAAGAAAATGCCAAAACCGATTTATAAAGAACGAGGCGTATTATCTTCCGGAGATGCGCCAGACAGACTTTACGCGAAGGAATGGGCTCATTTTCCAAAGCACATTATGATCCAACACCCTCTATATTAAGACCGTCAAAATGTTGTACAGTTTGTCACAAAAATAAAAAACGTAAAGAAACAACGTGGGAATGTAAAAAGTGTAAAGTTCCTTTAAATGTACCAGAATGCTTTGAAATATATCATACCATTACTGATTACTAATTTTATATTTTCGAGTTTTGTATAAATAAACATTTTGTAATACTTGCGTCTACCACAATTATTGCATCAGACTGTAATTTCGTATCAAATATTCCACGTAATATTCACATCTGGCCCGATCACCGTACGCGGGCTATGCCCGTAATATTTACTTCTGGCCCGATCATAGTACGCGGGCTATGCCCGTAATATTTACGTTTGGCCCAACCATCGTACGCGGGCTATGCCCGTCATTGTAGGTTAAGGGGTTAATTTAGGTAACCGCTATACCCCTCTCGACATTTCGAATATAAATCTAGTAAATGACAAATCTGATTACGAATGAATTTAATCCGCAGTGACGAAATGCTTATTCACGGAGAGATTAAATCAGAAACAAAGATATTTTGGTAATCATCGGACTGAAGAAGAAAGAACCAAAAGGATTTAACATGTAAGAATAAAAAAACTGATAAATACTAATTTCTTACAACAAATATCCATGGATTCGAGTTGTTAGAAGACACCGGAAAAGACGATTGGTTCAGAGCTTAATTCATGAAGAGTACAGGAATTTTATACTATAATATAAATTTCATTGTGAATACAAAATCACACAAAACGACACTAATCTTAGCCTAGCCAAATAAAGTAAAGCAGTGATAGTTTGTTTACACAGACTATATTTGTGTCATTTTAAAATGAAAATTTTTGCCAAGAGCTGGAACAGATGTAAAAACTAATGATATAAGGATACTGTAAGTTCTGAATCACACAAACAGAAGATTAGATTTGCCGTCCTTTAGTAAATATTCTACTTGTCTTCAAATGAAAAAAGTTGTAAGCAGTATTATAAGATTAAACAATAAATCTACATTTAATAAAAGAAGAACCTGAATACTTATTCATTATCATATTAACTATTCAAGTATATCTAGACGAGAGGGAAAATAAGAAAAATAAATTTTGATCATAACAGGAAAGTGTTTTGAGAATAATCTGAGACATGCCGTGAATAAAAAATGGAACATTGCGAAGTTAAAGTATTTGTGCGCTCATTATACACTACCATAACTAAAATGTCTCCTTTATGATTTTTTTAAGTTCCACAAACAATGGAACATATTAAAAGTTTTTCTAGTGTCTGATCCCACCGGAAGAGAAGGTAGTTCTTGTCACTTACAGACCGTGCACCTCCATCCGGCCTCTTCGTGTAGTTATCGCACTTTTAATATCACTGCATTTTATGCTTTGTCGTTGTCGCCGAGAATTTTAAGGAGTCAACTGTTTAGAGCAGCGGTTCCCAACCTATGGGTCGCGACCCACTGGTGGGTCGCGGCGTGTCTTTTGGTGGGTAGCGGAACAATAGAGGATTTGGCCAGAAAAATATATCTTTTATTTCATTTATTTAAAAAATATAACACGATATTTTACAAGTGCAATAATCATGAAAGCTATTAGTTTAAATTAATACTTTGTGAGAAAAAAAGTTTTCTTAAACAGTCAGCCTGTATTATTTAATAACCTCGTTGTGAGATAGAGCAGCGGCAGCAATAGCGCAATGCTTATGGCAACCCCTGAACACCCCCTTCCCTGCCCCGTTTTAGAGTGAAGATGGTGCGCATACCACCTGGAATTTTACATTGTCATTTTCTTGATTATTCTTGAATCGAAACCAAAGTCTTTGATCGAAACAGTCTTTCTCTTCTTGTTGGAGTGAGTTATTATTTGCGTTTTGTTTTGAATGAGAGTAGATTTAATATGATTGCGGAAAGTTGGTTGAGGACTGGGTCGTGCCGTAAAAGAGACTATTCAAATGGTGACGAAACTTCAACCTCCGCGTCTGGTAATAATAGGTTTTAAAATGTTACTGAAACACAACCATATTTGTAATTACAATGCAGGCAGCGCGAAATCGGGTCTGCAGGTGGTTTCCACCAAAAATCGACTTGGCAGATCAGATGCATTTTAAGATGCTGATCGAGTTACTTCTAATCGTGGAATTTTAGCTGTCAACTTGATGAGGCCTGTGGAGCCGCCTTCCAGTCTATAATATCTTTGTTTTTTATGTATTTTTAATTCTTGTTTTTGTTGATATTATATCCTTTGTAGGAAAATTTGCCCTTTCGTTGGATAGGATAGTCGATAGCGTATCGAGGTCATACAACTGTTCCCATTCTGATATTATATAGACTCTCATATTAGGTGGGGCACGAAAATTTTTTTACTTAAAAGTGGGTCGTGTACCAATAAAGGTTGGGAACCGCTGGTTTAGAGAACTGAACTGAATACGAGGCATTCTCCAACTTCCCATTAACTCTAGGTCATATTTTGTCCATAGAGTTTTATTTATTTCTCTTTGAGCCTTGTGGTTCACTGATGACCGGATCATTAGCTCTAGTAGTAATGGAAAGGAACAAGAATAGAATTACTTGTTTCTTCTTCTTTCCGATAAGGCCTTCTGGGGCCAAGTTTCGATCTCAATTCTTCACCCTTTGTTGTTGTTTTTTTCTTCTTTTTAATTCAATATTTCTTTATCATTTCACTATGTTTCTTCCTTCTCACCTCAGATCACTTCGGAGCAGATTTCTTTTCTCTTCTGCCTTGTAATCCTTCCAAACTTAATAGCTTCTCTCTAAACATCTCCCTTTCCATAATTTTCTCTTATCTTATTTCTTTCAAAATCATTTTTAACCTCTTGTATCCAGCTGGTTGTTGAGTTTTTCACCTCCAAAGGTAATTGAATATCTTTTTCATTAGTCTGTTATCATTTATTCTGTATATATGTCCAAAAAGCAATCTCCTTTTTATTATTGATTCTGTCATATTTTCTACGTTCTGGTATATTTCCTTATTACTTCTTAATTTCCATAGTTCTGTTGATTTAACTGGACCCAACAGATTATCATACACCTTGAAAACATTTACCTGATGCGATTACCACCTACCGAAATCCATGAGACTGGATCAGGACGTAAATTCACGTTCCATAGACATGAAGGTGACGCAAAAAAGTCTGCCATTGCGTGTGTCATATCGGTTTTAGATCTTTTCAGTCAGATGAATTTTCATGGTAAGTTAAAACCCTGGGTAAGTCATAAAGTTATCAGTTTTACATCATCTGTGTTTGCTAGGTCTATCTCAAAACGCTGTCGCTATCAATGCGAACTTTGTCTCCAATATTGACCATATTCTGTATTTAAATAACCGAAACTAACGATACTTATGTTCAATTTAGTGTAAAAACAAAGATCTTATTTCGCTGTTACTGTGACATACTAATAAAATACCAGTCATGGTCACGATGTTCTGTCACGTGGTGACGTCACTCTATGACGACACAGTATGATGTCACGGTTTTCGCCTTCGCTGCTCATCTTACAACGACCAGAGATGTTCGATGTTATGCGCGTTTATTAATAATAGTTCTATTTAGGTACGCATTCACTAGTAAATAAGCTGCCAGCACAATAAAAGAAAAGGATGTATTTCGTAAAAATCGACAGTTATTAGTTGCTATTTTCCTTAATTAAAATTCGTTCGATGTAGATTCTTTTATACTCTCTATACAGCGATACTGTTTTTATAGTAAGCTAAAAATATCTACATTACATAATTTTCAAGATTATGAGCGGTATTATATTTAGTTAGCGAAGAAACGAATTGCTAAAATAATATGTTAAACACGTCATTTTGGATGGACTTACGAAATGTTTTTATTCGTGGTAGACATTTTTAGTCAGTGTTATAATATACTCGAAGAATTGGTTAAATCCTCAAGTTTTGCCGAAAAACTGCAATAAAACACTATTTAAATTAATATATTAATAATTATTTGATTTTATTACTGATGTAACTATATCAGACACATAAATATTTCCAATGGGTTAAATTTAGATCGCAATACAATGAACGTATTCATACATGGGTAACAGAAGCTATGAATTTTGAACAGCATTATTTATAGAAGTTGTGGTTATGTTGAAAGGCAGACAGGAACTGAATGACAACTTACACAATTCTTTACAGAATAATTGATAATGAGTTTAGTTTTACAAATAATTTAAGCTGCTTTCGTAAGCGCCGAGTTACTGAAGTAATTATTTCATAGTAATGGAAGTATTTAGATTTTTAACGTCCTGAATGAAACCTGTACCTAAAATTAAAAAAATTACATGCGCTATAATATAAGGTTTTGGGATTCACAATTTATTTTTCATTTAATTTCTTCACTAATTCTGACATCATTAATTCAGTAGAAGTTCCATTTCTATCGTTGTGTAAACTACAACCGAAATTTGTACAAATTACAATGTAAGGTTATTAGCTTTACATAACAACAATTATATCTAGTTAGGAAAGCGCAAAGAAATGAAGTGCCTAAACATTACTTTCACCCGTCATTTCTGATGGGCTTCGAGGCTACTAGATTTATAATGAAAGTACTGCGTGCTGTACCGTACTAGCGAGTCAAGTACAACCCTTTAAACCAGGGTTTATCAAACTTAAAACTCCACGTACCACTATTAAATTTCCCAGACAATGTGGACACCCTAAAAAAAATATTTTTTAATTAAAAAAAGGATTTTTTTAAAAAAAGTAATACGGCCAAAATATCTATTTAATTCGTGTGATGGATGGGCTTGTTTCTTGTAGGTGTTTTAGTCGCTTTTAGGATCAGTTTAGCTCAGTTTCAAACTAGAATGTAGAATTTGAACCTTGGAAGATTTTTGGCGTTCCAGAATTTTACCTAATATCTACTTGAGTTATACATCGAGTGAAAGGAAGATCATTTCTCTAAACATATTGGATTATAATTTTTACCAGATTTGTTACACGCGATATATTCGCTGTAATGAAACAATCAGTACCTGCTTGGATTTCAGTAACCTGAAGGAAATAATAATTACAATCAAACAAGTACCAAGGGAAGTGACGAATAATTTATGAACTGATTGGTCGCACATGCACCACCTTTTCGGGTTGGACACTCAAGAAAACCAATCACCCGCCACAGTGTAAATCTGTAAACCTTGTTGCCCACTCCCTAGGGCAGGGGTGGCCAACCTGCGGCCCGTGGGCCGCATGCGGCCCACCTTGAACATTATTCTGGCCCGCGAGATTCATCACGCTTTTACAAAATATTTTTTATATTTCATTTTTAGTGTTATATATTTCTTTACAATGTGCGTTTAGTATCATTATTACTATATTATCTATGTTTACATGTAAGTATAATAGTAAACACATTAATAACTCATGTTTCACCTCAAAAAAAGTCTTTAGTGGGGACATACAATTTTATATGCGGCCCGTGGAGTTATGAAGCACTTCCAAAGTGGCCCGCGAGATCATTTGGGTTGGCCACCCCTACCCTAGGGTAAACTGGTGAACCCCTAGTGGATCGCATATCCCACTTTGAGGAGCCCTATACTAGACAATAAAACAATACCATTGTGGTGCACTGGCGACTCTTCTTTTTTTTCGCTCTGCCACTCCCAAGAGGAATATTTATGTGTGGGTAGGTCCTTTCAATGTCATGTGAGCAGTAGAACAAATAAATAACACTCCAGTATAGTATATACTATATTTACATTTATTAACAACAGTATATAACAACCTATTTGCTTTCTTTAATCCCCTTGTTACAGCCAGATCAGTGATCCTTGCAACTAATGTTAGAAATAGATTTCCCGTGAGCTACAATCATATTCAACCATCCCCAATTCTAGCTTCGACTATGTTGGTTTATTCCCACTTGCATTAATGGTGGCGCTGTGGGCTACACTCGGCGTAGACTGATCCATCTTCAGCTGTCGCTGCGACCGCTACCAGGCTCGACTCGAAGACCTCCAGTTGCGCCCTGACAGAGAGAGCCTCTTGGCAAACCAAGTCCACCGCTTCGGTCAGCAGCCAAGTCATGAAAAGGAGTATACTAAATTCAAACAACAGGCCACAGAAGCGGAGACCGATGGCAACGTTATATCAATTCTTCCTCTGTCAAGGCTTCGGGCATCAAGCTTCTGACTGTCTCAAGCAAGTGCGATGCGTTCGCTGCGGAGGGAGCCATAACAACTTGGTTTGCACACGTCCGCGTGACGCAACGCCGACGTGTGCAAACTGTGGTTCTGACTTCGCCTCTAGCTATGCCCCATAAGAAGAAAGCTTCAAGCAGCCATAAGAAATCGTCAACGCCAGCACCAACCCAGTCACTCCCAACGAATGGGAAGACCGGAAGGACCTCAGAGATGGTCATCAAGCCACTTCAATAATCATCCGCCGACCAACTCAAGTGACCAACACGGGCACCAGTGCTGTAATCAAGAGCCAAGACGAGCAAATCAGCGGCGGAAAATCGTCGAGTTGTTAACAGAACTGATTGCGGCAATGATCCCCAACAGATCACATGAAAACAGTTAGCTGTCGAAGGAATAATAATATCAAAAGGGTTTCCACACAGGCCGTAATCACAACGGTCAAAGCCGGTTTCCCCCCAAAGTGTACAGTTTGAGAAAATAAAATCCATCACCATCAGTGAAATCACAGATAAAGCTAAAAATTGTAGCGGGGCTGTATAATGCTATTGAGGCAGTGAGGATTAAAAAAAAAAAAAAAAAAACAGAGCCCCTTCGCTCTCTGCAGTCCAGTTTTGATTATTACTCCCCCACTCCATTGTACCTGATGGGTAGATTTACTAGCCAACAGCGTTGCCCGTTGATGCGGTCATCCCTCGGAGAATGACGTCGTGATTCGCAAGCAATTGTTAACTAGTGACTCACTCCGCAGATCACTGCCTTCTGATTTCCCACATTCCTTGTGCTGCAACTGTTTACCACTGCTGTCGCAACTGACCTAGCTTGCTGTAGTACTTTGTGAAATCTTATGTATCGTAATTATTCATTAGAAAAGAACCTTGGGCTACCACTCTGTTGATTAGAAGCGAATGATTGAACAGTATAATAGCGCTTCACACTACACTAAATGGAAGTGAGACAAAATGAAAAATCTTTAGTTGCTAGGCGACTGTTGTCTGATCTATTACATCCATAATGGTTGTAGTTAAGTTCGGAACCATAATTGCTCAAGGATTTTCTTGTATATATCCAGTTTTTAATTTCTTCTACAATTTCTTCCGTATCCTAATCAAACAATGAGTAACATTTCATAAAAATACGATATAGAGATGGCACTGGAAGTATCTGAAACTTGCTGAATAAAGCAGGAACGATTTCTTGAGTTTGTTCAATATTTTTACAGCAGCCGCATAACTGAAATGATATGTACCTTGCACAGTAGACGAGAATTTCGTATGGAATTGATTTAATCAGGTAGATCAGATGTGAGATTTGATGTATTCATTTGCCATTGTAAGATAATGTAATTGAAAATCAATATATATCTTATAAGTTAATGATTTTATGTTGTCAATTACTAGGACTCTGAATTTATCATTTTTATTACTTTGTTAGATTTTAAAGAAACAATCATTAATACTGACAAATGAATCAGGAATATAACAAAATACACTGACCTTTTTAGATATTCTACATATCATCAACGAAAGCTTCTGTTAGTATTGCAGCAGTTATGTAGTCTTCTGTACTGATATAAAACTTGAGATTTTTCAGCAATAATATTGTAACCAGTTAATTTTTATATTTTTATTTTATATTAAATTTTTTCTCTGTTCTTATATCTGAAAACCATAAAACAAAATAGGTTTTATTTTATCTGCACATATTTGTAATGATAATAATTATTCATTTATAGAGAAACAAAGAAGACACGAAATGTAATATAATTAAAGTTCTTATATTTAAGAGACTCTTTAAAACTTATCTGCATTCAGCTGCGTTGCTTCCTAATGGAAGTTTGAGGATAGTAATATTGGTAAAGTGCCCTTAAATACAGCATCTAATTCTAGGAAAAATCTATTTCAATCTCAATGATGACGTTAAAAAGTAGAGCAGAAAAACGATGATGTGGAAGTAGAACAAAAGTGGAACTATGTGCATATCTTTAATGAGAAAAGTAGCAATCTGTGGTATGAAACTGGTGGTATTTTCATTTCGTCACAAAAGCATTTTCTTCTCCTTTGATAAAGTCGCAGTCAGCATAACCGCATTGTCTTGACTGATTAAACACCGCCGGTCCCCACCAAACTGATTAAATGTTCTACATCTCTTTTACGAACTTGTTGGGAAACTTCAATGCACTCGAATAATTTTATTCCATTCAAGAAATTCAAAATAGAGTTTGAACTAAGTTGAATGCTCAATGAAGACTTTTATTTATTTTCAGTCTTTTCCCTCTAAAACTTAAATTACTTGTAGCCTGGGTAAATTTTTAAATGACAACACAAACGTTAAACATTTTTGCAACAAAGTTAGAACTCTGTATAAGATTACGATACAATGTAGATACACGAATATTTTTAAAAAAATGTTTGGTTGTTATTACGATTGTAGTTTGAAGATAGTAAAACGCAGAAAGGTTCAAATTTGTCGTTATAAATATTTTTTCTAAACGTTTATGAATACCGAATTGTAGATAATGGCTTCTCTTACTATTTTCATGAATTAAACCAACAAATTGACTTCAAATGAACGTGAAATATCATCAGTTCTTTGTTATTTTCTAAAAAAAAATTATGCGACTAAAAGTTCTTATCTAAATGTGGTAGTAATACTGTATTTTATTTACGCCAATCTAGAAGTATACTGAACCTCAGGCAATCATACAGTGATATTCGGTGGTTCTGGTGTCCCAAAGACTAACTTGATAACCAACAATATATAGTGAATCTAAAACGTGGTTCAAGTAGTGGCGCAATGATTGTATTTCGGACGCTGCAGTAAAAATATAGAGTTGAGTTTATCATCAAATGTTATGCCAAGATGTAGCATTTTAAGTATTCAACAAGAAATATCTTTCCACTCTCTGATCAACCTTTCGTTTTTATCTGTGTATCTAATGAGCTGACTCTTTTTTGGATTTATCTTGATCCTATATCGACCTACTAGGATAGATTCCATGTCCATATCAACTCAAAATTTCACATCCACTAATTTGATACTAATGAATCTCCTCAAATACATTTTGGTTTTGACGACTTATTTCGTCCGTTCGTTTCATATCTATCGTTATTCCAATAAGTAATATTTCATAAAACATTCAATATCATGGCTGGTCAAGAGAATTAAATTTTGTGTTTCAAAACTATTCATGAACTACTACTTCTTGTGAAGGTATTTCGTTGTTATTCTAAATATTTAATTCAGGAATAATGAATAGCTATCATCATGTAATAGTCAACATTTTTGCAAAACAATTTACGAAACAGACTTGTTTAATCTGCCGTTTTATTCATGCTCGCTGCCACGATACGAAATGAGAATGTTGACGAAAAAACAATGCTTTTATATTGCAGCTAAGTACATTCGTGGAATGACGCAATTTCTGCAGTATACAAGTTCTTTGTCCGTTTGGTTTTTACAGAAAGTAGTAGTTAAACCCACAAACTGCCTACGAGGGTAGTCTGCCTTCATGCATCCGAAAAAAGTTTAAAGCATCACTAACCATACTTTTTTTCTAAAATTATCTGTCTCTTGATATCGCTGCACTTTTTCTTTCTCCGTCTCTCACAGTATTTTTTTCCCAGTAGTTAAATAATGTATAACACAGAAAGGAGTACGCCCTATTCAATTTATTCATGCATAATTCTCGTCATGCGTTCACTGTATATCTCAGGCAGAGAAAACGTGTGGGATGCGGCTGTTAAATTCAATACAATACACTGAGATAGCTTTTAGCACCTGTTGCCGGCCGACCTGCTTGAATTGTAGCTATGTTTCCTGCTTCAAGGCGCACCACAACAGAGGTACATTTCGTTAAACTCATCATCCAGGCTGCTAGAAATATTATTATGAACCAGCATTTCCCGGTAATTTCATCCGCGTGGGCCTCACATTTCGCTTTCGTGAATTGGTGTTCATATAAAACATAATGAATTTATTTTTTATATATACATTTTAATTGCGCTCTCGATTGCCATGCTTCTACGTAGTCAAAAATATTAGTAGCAGAATTCAAAGATTGTAATGTAGTGTGATCTTTGTAGCCTGAGATTTCATATTGAAGAAGCCACATACATATCGGTTTGGTACTTTTATGTGATGCATTGACAACGGAAACCAGTGGAAACATCCTAATTGATATTTATGTTTGCATTGAAGAGAGCATTTAACATCGACGTCAGCGGTAGCGTAGGGGGAAGCGTGTTAGCCTCATACGGCAATGCTCGTCTACCATGCATGTTCTCAAGTTTTGTGTTCGCCTGATGCTCTCAGTACGTCGAAAGCTATTGATTTTCTAATAACAAACATTCCGGAAAAAAAATTCTTGCAGAATGTCTACAAAATTCTTGTTGTTTGTATTTAATTCTTTCCCACATCGGAATTTTAATCTCGTCTATTCATCTGCAGTCTGCTGTAGGTCACATTTCATTAGCATATCAAGTGGAAGTTACAGATTTTGTACATAAATAAATAAATAAAAAATTAAGCATTGTATTCAACCCGGAGGTTGGTTGGACCCTCACGAAGGAGGTATACTTAGCCTGTATTGGAAGTAGGGTGGCCAATTCCTTACCTCCTTACCTAACTTAAACCAATAATCCTACAAGGTGTAGGGAACCTACAGTTTGGTGTGGAACCGTAACCATTCTGGCGCACGTCACATTATACAGCAAGCCAGACGTGTTTGTCACGTTAAGAGTCTTTAAAAATACTTAACGAAACGGGGATTCGAGCGACGACTTTTCGATATACAGCCAGAAGCCTTAACTACTAAGTCACCAGCGAGTAATATAAGATGAATAACATACATTGAAATGTTTTCTATTTTGCTGTTGGATAATAATATTATGCTGTGGGATAATAGTTCTGGGGAGAACACAAATGCTCATTTCTTAATGTTGACAAACAGATGCTCAAGGTTTTATTTACTTTATTATTTCCCTTTTTTGAACACATATATGTAATTAACAGATGATTTGCCTTGGCTATTCACAGATATGCTAGAGCATGGGTAATTAGGGCGTGTTACGGTCCATTGTCCGTGGTGAACAGATTCTCGTCTGCTTTACCGTGTCTTGCGAGCCGAGCCACCGGTGCGAGATGTGTTGTGTTGGAGGCAGCCCCGTCGTGATGTCCATGGGGGTAGCTGCTTAGTCTCCAGTTGACGTCTCCAACTAAAAACAGCCAGCCTACCGGGAAGAGTGTCTGGCCCCGAATAACCACCTTCTGTCGCTGCTCTCAATGTTTTCCGTCGTCTAAGCAGAAGGGGTGGACGAATCAATCAGGGCCCGATCCGGTGTCCTGTTGCACTTGGTGGACGGTAATAGAACAATGAAACATTTACATTGGCATTTAATTCAGGCCATGTATGATGTCTATTTGTGCGCCGCATTGAACACTCATTTCACTGCTAAGGAGCTTGGGGTTAAACCTCAATATTTCAAATGTATTATATTGTTTCAAACGTATTAAACTGTTAGTTGTACGGAACAAAGTAGTACCACAAGTATAATAAAACTAAATTGAACCAGATGTTCTTTTTTGTGTAATATCCCATTTCTTTCTCAATAACAATTTTCACGAGAAACTGTGACGAAGATCAATTTATTTACTTACATTATCTTTACTTAGTATTCCAAATTGCTGTTTATCAGTCTATGTATGCCGATATATTTTATTCTTAAACAACTGGTTTGGGTATTCCTATTCACTAATAACGTAAACAATTTTTCCATCATTTGCTTAAAATTTAAATTTGTTCATGGACCCTCATTTCGTCATTGTTTGCAGATCCATTTTAGTCTGTAATTAAATCAAAGAGAGAGCAGAGAACTATGTTACAGAAGAGATCATGTGATGAGGCTATATTTTAATTCTTTGTGACTGCTGGAATAGCTTAGAAGCTATTAAATTATATAAGATACCGTATACATTGTAAGAAATGGTTTTGGCCAAATTCAATAGGCAGATCTCTCACGGAAACCTTTTTTGGTAACTTAAAAATCTTATGTGTCAAACAGAATAAGGTTTGAAACGAACGGATGAAGTAAGTCGTCAAAACCGAAATGTATTTTCGGAGATTATGAAGCCGGAAATACTCATCCGAATTTCTTTGTAATCATTCCATGAGACCCTTTGAGCTGCCGTGTTTAGGGACAGCGCCCAGTCGGATGGTCATTACTGAACACGCATGCTGACCGTGAGCCGTGCAGGGCACTGGGATGTGACGTGCCCGCCCGCTCATGAAACCACTTTGCGTCTGGCTGACGGGGTGCATAGTGGCACAGAGAGTCGGGGACCGAGCCTTAGCCTGTCATCACAAAGGTCGTTGTGTGATAGCGCGTTCCTCTTTATTGTCTGTCCTCTGACAAATATAGCATATCCATCCGTGGCTACATACGAGAAACATTTTGGTGTTCGTTTAGGTTACTGTAAGGGGGAAAGCCATTGATGCCCAATGGGACGTGTAACAGTAACTTCATTTTTTATATATACCGAAAATTATGGGTATTTGAGTGTTGATTATTGCAACTGCGAACCCGAAACATGTATATCACTCACCTTTTTT
Source organism: Vandiemenella viatica (assembly GCA_031002005.1). Taxonomy (NCBI): domain Eukaryota; kingdom Metazoa; phylum Arthropoda; class Insecta; order Orthoptera; family Morabidae; genus Vandiemenella; species Vandiemenella viatica. The sequence goes on along the minus strand of CM061919.1, from coordinate 93,281,436 downwards.
TCTCCCTTTTTACTGGAAAAAGAAGTTTTTGAAGTGTAGGAACATGGATAGTGATATCGTGATTTTTTTTTTTTACCAAATGACACAGAAATCTATAGAAAAACTTCTTTATATTTATTTCTAAAAAAAAAAAAATTCTCCAAAAAATTACGCATTTCTCATCTTCCACAAATCAATACTGCATGAATTTTGTTTATGTTTTGTGTGTGTGTCTTGGAAGACCGTGGTTCGTACGATACTTGAAAATTTACGCTCTGATTCCGCCATCTTACCATGTTTATGTCATTTTTTTCATTCCTCTTATCTGGCCACACCACGCGACGACCGGGCTGTAACTTCAAGCAAAATGACTAACACTGTCAGGCAGAATGATCAGTCTAAAGTTATTGTCAAACTCGACAGAATGAAAACTAGTAGGAACCTTTATGTAAAGCGAATTGTGGAAGTAACCTCTTTGTTTCACCTGCGATAACATGAAAAGTATACTACTACTTCAGAACCATGCAGTCCTCTGATGAGTCTCCATAATGGCTACGTTATAACTTTGCTTACAGTAGCTGCATATATATATATTTTTTTTTTTTACTAAAGAGGAACAAGAAACGGGGAAAAAATACTTCACAGCTGCCTTCCTTAGTGATGTCAGTAATACTTGGGATGTTGATTAGGCAGAACAAAGATGTGAATTGTATCCAAGTCATATAATTGAAATTTTAACATCTTTTGAATGATATGTTAGAATTTCCAAAGCTGATAACAAAAATGTAGAGCAGAAATTCTCAGTAAACAATTGATTCGAAATAACAGAAAAAAAAAACAACACCCACATAGAAGAAGAGATTTAAATTATAAATCAAAAAGGGAAGTCATGGGGCGTCCACTCAAAAAATGTAACTGTGGCAGGAAATTTCGAATAAAACAATTGCATACAGATACAGAGCATTTCGTGAGAAATGTGATTGTTCTGACTTCCAGAACCGTTTCACGTAAACTTTCACCTATTTCCTGGTTGTTAGTGGGTTAGATTAGACAGTGATTTAGTTTTATATATATTTTAACGTGATATAATTAGAAAAATAAGTAATTATCTTATTAAATTTTCATAAAGCTAGATGAAAATTAGGCATTTTAATACAAAGAACAAATTTACTTTAAAAATTTTATTTTAATCCATGGAGAACCTAATAAGAAAAATTAAAAAATGAATAATCAAATGTTCATAAAGCAATGTGAATTTAATGCATTTTAATACTGAGTCACAATAGTCTGCAAAAAATACTATCAAATTATAGTGTCGATACTAAACAGAAACTTTGGTTAGAACTATATCTGATAGTTGTAATGTATTGTCTTAGCCTCTACTGAGAAGTAAATACCACAATTTAAAGTTTATCTTCGATGTAATGAGCTGATTTAAGCATACCTTGTGTTATAACGGACTATATCTGAAAAATCTGAAGAAATGAATAAGCAAAGTTATATAGTAAAAATAATATTAACAGATTCCAAAGAGTGAATTGTTATCTTTGATGTAGTGTGATACTTGATGGGCAGCTCTTAAAATTAAAAAGGAGTATTTATCTCAGATACAATGTGATCTCTGGTGCCAATCTGCTCCGCCGATGTACAGATTATAATGTCCTACTCCTTTCCTTGGTCACGTAGAGCAGTAAGATAGACCGCAGATTATAAACCTGTCACGTTTTCAAATTACGAAAACCCTATCCAATCGGTTCGGTAATTTTTGTGTGATACGATATCGAAGGAACAGACAGACAGAGCCCTCTTACGGAATTATATATTTAGAGATTTTACATTATAATAACCCAAATCTCTGAGATCAGTTCAAAAATTTTCAGAGGTAGGCGATATATGCAGTTTTTAATTTAGTAAACATTCAGTCACGAAACGCGATAACGATCGTATTGTTATAACAGCAACCTAGTCTGAGAAATGAGATTGTGACTGTTTGTGGTTCAGTGGAACCGCAGGCTGAGTATTTTGGGCACCACTTCCGCCGCTGGCAGTAAAACCGAGATTATCTTCGCGGCTTACCCAAGTCCGGCCCAGCTTGGGCTGGGCATGCAGACTCAAAATAGTTTATACTCTTGCAGCTAAGAGAACTGTTGGATCCGCTACCTCACCGGTTTCCCTTGCTTTATGCACACTCATCACTTTTCCCCCTTTTTTCCAGCTAAGGTCTGGGGTGTCATAAAAGTTGAATACACTACCGGGAAGGATTTTACGGCAGCTGGTTTTACGAAATACCCGAGCGGCCGCTTGTTTTTGTTACGTTGTTGTAGCAAATTTTTCTTCAGTGCCTCTATGTGCTTATGCATTTGAACCTCGTACAACGGAAGGAGACAGCCTAAATTTAGTTAATGCAGTTTTTGAATTTGAGCAACCTTCATTTTTTCGAACACCTCAGAGTTTTCAAGGCTCTTGTTGGTGCCTCTAGAAGTCCCCGCTGTGAACCCTGATTACGCTCGGAATTTTCTTCAGTTCTTAAACTGATCATCGCATATAATAAAGTTTTTCTTTGTCCAGTTGATGTACGTTAGGAGTATCGATGGTCCGTATTAACTATTAAGTTGTAGGCTGTAACACACTTATGCTGACCTTAACACGTGATACAACTCAACAACGCTCTCCCGAAGCATGATTCATTTATCTTTACATTTATATGCATCCATCAAAAGTTTTCTCTTGATAACCTTGTCTTGATTTAATTATTTTTAATATTCTTTTACCTTAGAATTTATTTTTGATTGTTTACAGCCAGGATGAAAGTACAGTCCGTCTTCTTTTAAGTTATCCCAAAAACTCCTCGCGTTTTCCTCTTATAATATCTGAAAGAAACTATGTATACTACCTTGACTTGTTTTCAACTTTTTTACTACCAAATACTCCTCGATTACATTTTTATCAGTAATCACTTCGCAAGTTAAGCCAAACACAAGCGTTATTTCACAGGTTTTTATGCCTAATCACAAGTTACAATTCTTTCTCTTTCTTCTGCTTATGGCTTTACAGCTCATTGACGTAGAGAGATCATCAGAGGAGGGAAATGACTGGAGGCAAGAACCGGGAAGGAATTCGGCCATGGTATTTCAACTGAAGCATTCCGGCATTCGAGTGGAGTGATTTGGTGAAAACAATAGAAAACCCAACGGGGATTCGAACCCACGTCCTCCCGAATGCGAGGCCAGAGCGTTACCACTCACCAACCACGTTCGGTAACTTACAATTCTGCGTGACTTATTCTTCCGCTACCATAATAAACCTTATTTGGTTGGCTTCCTATTTACAACTGTTTTACAGCTTAATCTACGTTGCCGTCGTACGTTTACGCCTTCCTAGGCTTTCTCGTATCTTCTCCATTCTCGGTTTCATAATTATTCCTTTTCCTCCGCGGTAAATCGATCTTATACCCCTTGCATTCAGAGATACTCATAATAGAGATTTGCTATTGAACTTTTATAATTCGTGATACACATAAATAGATACAGTGTTTCATATTTATAGTTACTAATATAATTATGGCCGTAACGTATGACGTCTACAAGGTCCCCGTTACCCTAGAGAAGTAATATTTTCAAGACATATGTGGAATGCGCTACAAATCGAAATGATGAAATTCCGCTGCTATTGCAGAAAGCTAAACCCGGAAAAAAATGATGCATGAAGGGGTATTTACCAGAACTGGAAAATCACAGACTACGGCATCACAATTAGACGAGAAAAGACTTTGATCTCAGCCATCTAATGCGCTATAGCAAATTTATGCTGCTGGAAGGTGCCACTGAAGGTTTAATCAGACATGGATGACAAAGTCTTCAAAATGTCAATTAGGTTATAGCAGATATTAAATACACCACAAACAGAGAATTAAAAAGGTTGAATTATGGCTCCATTATTCGTTGGGAACCACTGAAATCTGACAAGCAGGTTATAGTCTCATAAGTTTAATATTCACATGAATATTGAAAGTAAAGATCCCATATCATTAGGATAAAATTAAATTAAAATGGTATCTTTGAATTGAATAGTAACGATAAAATCCACAAATTATCCTGAAATTAAATAATAAATATCAGGAATTTATTAAAATTTTTGCAACTTAGCAAACGAACCGTTGTTAGAACATAAAATAACAGTATTTTGGCAGATCACACATACAGGACGAATTTAGCAGAACATCAAATATCCTTTCGCCGATAGCCGAAGAGACTGTGTTACGGATTTTGCTTTTTATCTGCAGTGGACAATATTTTACAGAGGATTTGTTAGTGCCTCAAAATGTAGTCGGTCCGCTGTGTTTGTTGATTTGAGGCGCCTGTTGAAACTGACCCAGCAGTTCAGATAAGCAAGGGCGGATGGCAACAGGGAACAGCTTATCGCCCGTGGCATTGCAGGAGACTATACACTGCCCGTGGTGATCCAATACTGCGTCCACGATTGAGACCCAGGAGTCTAGTTGATCAATTGGCGGAAAAATTATCGACGCCGAGGTCATTAGAGGCGGGAAAGGGTTGGGGTTCAAGGAACGGGAAGGAATTTGGCCATGGCCTTTTTAAGGATGCATCCCACCGTCATTCGCCAGGAGTGATTTGCGGAAACCATGGAAAACCCAAATCTGGATGCTCGGACGGGGATTTGAACCGGCGTCCTCCCGAATGCGAAGCAGAACGTTAACCACTCACCCACCACGCTCGGTAACCATGACATGTTTCACATCCCATATGTTCCTTCCTCAACACGGATCCATGAAACAAGATAGATAAATAAATAAATCAAAACACTAGATTTCCTCCTACGGCCAAAGCCAGCGCGTCAGTTACTTCAGCTACTAAAAGCTGATATTGTGGTAATCCTCAGGACGCCTGGAAACGTTCACGGATTCTGATTAACGTTCTGGCCATCGCATTCGGGAGGCGGACGGCGGTTCGCATCCACGTCCGGGCATCCAGATTTGGGTTTTCACATGGTTTCCCCAATTCACTCCAGGTGAATGCCGGGATGCTTCTTTCAAGAGGCCATGGACGAATTCTTATCCGATCCTTGTCCACGATCCCATCCCGCCTCTAATGACCTCGATGTCGACGAGGCGTAAAGCCATAAGTAACAAAAAAAATTACTGATTCCTAGAAAGTGAATTCATTTTAATGACGGCGCCAGGTGTCTTGTCACCTGTGATATTTCATTGAAATGTTTGGAATATTGTATGTCCTGATCAATGTGATACGTTTATACATCACCAAGTTTATAAATATTCTTGCAGAGTTATGGTGAATTTTTTTTTATTGCACATATGGTTACACCTGTTAACAATACCTATAATATATTTGATCGGTCTGTGAAAAACATAAGTATCCAGCTTCATGAAAGTTATACCAGCGGATTTCGGAAAGTAACAAAATGTTTTAGA
>CM061919.1:93157076-93275008 GCA_031002005.1 Vandiemenella viatica | reverse complement strand
GCCGAAGGTCGCCGGTTCGAATCCGGCCGCGGGCATGGATGTTGTGTGTCTGTGTGAATGTCCTGTCCGTCCTGTGGTGTCTATACTTAGGAATCATAAAAAAAAACGTACTGGAGAAACTAATTCACATGAAGAGATATCGTTAACACATTGAGCTGGCTGAATGTATTAGTCGCAGAAAGCCATTAAAAAAAAAAAAAAAAAAAAGAATAACCATCTTAATAAATCACTTTGCTATATTTCTGAGTCCTAAATCATTATATGATATATTTTTTTTAAATGCAGTTTTAGTTAGTTTAATCAGCTCTTGGTATCTTAACTGCTTTTAATTTACTTCATAAAATAGATTAACGTATTGTTTTCTTAAAATATGTTTCAGTTTCAAAATATAGTTCACTATTATTACATGACATGTACTTCATCAGTTTTTTGTTTTACCTTTGTTTTAAAATTACCCATAATCCGCCCCAAGTAACTTGTAACTGGTTTTCACTAGTTTGTACGTATCTTAACTTCTACCTGCAGACCAAGTAAAATGATTTGTTTAAATCATTCCTTCAACAAACGATAAAATCCTTTGTAGTTCCCTGACTGCTTCGTGAACAGGTGGATAACATACTTTTTTTTCCATATAACGCAATAAAGTAGGCCTACTTTCTTCTGAAATGCGAATACGATTGTTCAATAAATACTGTGAACATCTTTATCAACTTTCCGATACCAGTGTGGATAAAATTGCAACATTTGAGCCTTATTTTACTGCGTTAAATGCTTTAGAAATCAACGGTAATGACTAGGATGTACAGGAAAGAACCAGTCGCGTGATAATATACTCCAACAAAGGGTTGCATGAACGTATAGTTTAATCATACGTAAGTCTAATGTCAGAATGCGCTTCAAGAAATGATTTTTGAAAATTATAACAGAGATATAGAGGAGTTAATGCAAAAAATTATGTATTTAGTCTGAATAATGAAATCATAAGACACATTTGCACAAAATGTATGAGCTTAGGTGGCTCAGTACGTTCCGTTAAACTATACCGTTTTATATAACTTTGGAAATGAAGAAGAACAAGCAAGCAGAGAAATGTCCATTTGTATAGTTGAATAAAGGTAGTCACATGGCAAATGACAGTTTAAAAAGGAAGAAAATTTACAGATTACTCGTATAGCGGACATTTTGAAATTATAACGTGAGTGTTAATCATTTGATGATGAAGTTGGGGTGGGAAAAGTTAGGAAACTGGATACTATATTACCATTTAATGTTACTGAATGTTACGTGTTATGATTTTAAACTGCATCAAAGCCTATTTTCTCCAGCATATTTGGACCGTACATAGCTGTTTCAGATATTTCTTCATATCCATTCCATTTGAAGGATTTGAATAAATATGATGGTTTTGTTTTTGATGTAAGTACTTTCTACCGAACAAATATACGTGAATTCAATATTACTAATGAAATTATAAAAACAGTGTGCTTTCTGTGGTTAATGAGATAAATGGCTCTACTATTTATTTACGAATATTATCGCGTCGATAACGAGCTTATTGTTAGGATTTCGATGAAAGAAAAAAGTTATTTTAATTTTTAATAGCAGTCTCTGATAATTAAAAAATATTACTAACGAAATTAATTTTTAGGGAAGTGAGGAAGAACGAATATGTTGACGCAATATTTGTTCACTGCTTTTATTAAGGGGTTTAAAAATGATTAGAAACAAGCACGAAAATCGCGTGGCTGTGTTATTCAGCGACTGGTTTAATTATCTGCATAAACGAGGAACGGATCAGCAAGTTTTGATTGTTTCTGTTTCCGTCAATGTTTTTCCGGTTGAGAATACCAACAAAAGGGGTGATAGTACTTTATCTCGTGTACCACGGATTATTACTATCTGTTTCCGAAAATGACTATTGTTTGTTATATCAATATTTCTCTTGTGCTTAAAACGGGCGGAAATTACCTAAGGCCATTGTGCACGAAGAGTTTACTCATAACAACACGTGGAAACTGTGTACGATTTGTTTGCGCATATCCACAAGTGTATTATTATGCATACATAAATAGCATGAATTTGTCAACGTAAAGACTGGTTTTTTCACTCTCAAACAGAACATTTCAGTGGGGATAAGACTATTAATAATCGTAAAATACTGTGGAATGTGTCACTGTTCTATCTTTTTTTTTTTTTTTTTTTTGCGGCCGTCAGTCTTTCAACTGGTTTGATCCAATGCTCCATCCCTTCCTATCCTGTGCTAACCTCTTCCTTTCTACATACCCCTTACAACCACACACTTATACTTTAAAACAAACAGAAAAATACTGCCTACGTATGGTTTCCGAATATCCATCCCCTCTCCCCCTATCCAACCCCATTACGTTTTCACCCCATAATTTAGGCAAACCACATATTTTATCCAATTTAGATATGAATTTGTACACTTATACTTTTAAAAAAAGGGAGAAATACTGTACACATTAATTTCACAAAAACCCAATCCTTCTCCTCTCTTTCCACCACCTTCATTACCCCCTCTTCCCCATAACACCCCATAATTTAAACAAACCCGCAAACCGTTCGTCCGATTACGGTGAAGCTTTGGTGAGTTGTCGACGGGATAACAGAGAAGGTTCCTGTCAAAAATAAATTTATAAAACCCACCCCTCCTCCCCATAATTTAGACAAAACCACATATTTCATCAGATTTCAATGGGAATTTGCACACTTATACTTTGAAACAAACAGAAAAATACTGCTTGCATTTCCAAAGCGCATCTCCTCTCACCCTTTCCAACTGAAAATGAAGGAAACAGCAGTTTAAAATTTATATGTAATTATTTTTTCATTTAATCTATGTGCCTACTCAAGTCCAGCAATAGTGAAGCATTGCCTGGTAAGCTAGTTATTAATAAATCTCAAATGAAATTAGGAGCAACACACATATTTTATTTAATACAGTTATTATGAGAGTTGGGACTAATACACTACACTGTAATAGACTACAATGCGTTTGAGAGTATGGGATTCTCAGGCGTTATGCACAGGTTTGTAGTTTCTTCGAGGAGCAGTCATAATGACGTGGGCGATGAGAGAATTACTATAACTGAAGCGGTATTTTGAAGCTGTCAGCTGTTCCCCACCAGGACATGTTAGACACATCGAATCCGGCTGAGAGTGGCTGTAGCCACGGTCGTGTGAGTGACCAAGGCCGCTAGTAGGTATCCACTTGTTAAGGCGGGTACACATCAGTACGAAGCAACGCACGAACGGGATCAAGGCGAGGCTAGACGGAACGTACGGACGCAGTTCACCGAGGCATCGAACGAGACAGGTAATCGTCCATTTGTTTGTTCTGACGAGTTGGCACTGATGTGAAGTTAGAACCTGAATATGGAGCGCGGTGATAATTTTAACAGTGCTAGTGCTTCAATTGCACTAGTTGATGTTTCTCGAAAATCAGCTGCATTATCCAAGAATTTTAGACTTTCCCAAACGAATCACTTAAAAACATAGGTGTCTTTCCGATCTAAAAAAAATAAATTCCTTTAATTATTTAAAAATACTTTGTAAACATATAAAACTTAACCCTTAAATTATTACTTAATAATTACTGTAAATATTACTCTAGAATTCATTGAAATATAAATAAGCTTTAATGTGTTGTATTTCTTCTCATTTGCATAAAACTAAATTGTTTCAAATACTGTATATTATGCACTAACTTACCTTTGCCTGTTCCCACGTTATTAAGAATTAGATTTTATTTCTCTTCCGCGAGATTCTCGAGGAGTTCCTATTTCATTTTTTTTCAAAACATCAGTCTATTCTCCAGTAACTGATCTTATTTCGCTCCAAGCATCCTATTTTTTAATACCTTATGTTAAAATTTATTGTTATTCTACAATACGGAACACATTTCATACTCTTTAATAAAAGAGAGTACCTTTTTGTTGTACCCTCATGATTAAAAATGGTCACAACAAAACATAAAAACATCAACGAAAAACTCCTTAACTAAAATATAATGGTTATATTTAATTTCAACGCACAATGTGTTAAAACGACGATTGAGTGCCAAAGTGGCAGTGTGAATGAAGGAGGCAGACACACGACTGGAAACACCCTCCACATAACATGCGACGATCCATCAAATTCTTTTTGTAATACCGACTAGGGGTGGATGGAATTCGAGTGGTTCGGCGAACGTCCAGAACCGGTCGCAGGTACACATTGGTATGCTCGCCTCGCCTTGCCTCGCCTCGAACCCGTTCGTGAGTTACCTCGCTCTGATGCGTACCTGCCTTTAGATATAGAGCTCTGTAAGTTATTAGTTTATCTTTTCCCCACCTGCAGCGCCACCACGCATATTATTGTTAACTTCCGGTTGAATACCGTGTGGTTATTTTCATTAGCAATGCAGTCTATGTACAAGAATAACAGTCAAAAAGCCGAAGGAGTTATTGTTTAAAGACGGAGCATGGAATCTGTCGAAGTGCACTAAGCAAGAATTGTCTAATTAGTAAGAATTTACAACATCAAAGCCAATTAAGGCTTGAAGATACCGTTCGTCATTTCGAGCCTCTCGCTGGCATTTTGATCCTCGTTTTGAACCGCTTGTAATCATTTTAAAACTATAAATGTCTGATTTTAGGCTAAAGTGTTTTTATCACGGTTTTAGAAGAGTTTTTTTGTTGCATTTACAGGTTATATAGGAGTGAAAAACTCCTGAACATTAATAAAACATTGTTTGAAGTTGAACTTGTTCTTTTGTGTACTAATTTCCCCAAGACAGGTTTAACGGGTTGCGTTGCCGACTTTAAAAATAAATTTTTGATCCTTCATGAAGGTAATATTAGCCATTAATTGTTTTTTTATTTTTATTGAATTTAAAAGATTGGCCCATGTTGCTCGTCGTACGCAAAAATGTGGGTCAATTTGCAACAATTTTAGACTTGAAAGTTCTTGAGATTCTAACAGATAATTTTTTTACCTTCCTGTAGAAGGTTGTTCACCTTATGGCTTTCTGAAAGTTTAGTCTGTCACAGAACATAGCAGAAAATGGTAAACATTACACAGCAAAACAAAGTTATGTTGCCCTAATCTAAGCACAACTACAAAATAAATAATTGATTTCTAGCAGAGACAAATACGAGGTAGATACCATCACTTCATACTCTTAATTCAAAGCGTGAAAGTATATAACCCAGCGCTTTCGCTGGTCTCTACCTTTGGAAAAATCTTGATAATTGAGGCCCTTATCTTTCACCGAAATCGCTGAACAAACGTAGACGCAACGATTTACCGGCGTAATTCCCTTTATAATTAGCCTTGTAGCGATGATACTACATGTAAACACAGTGCTAAAGCGCAACCGGAAGTTTGCCACATTTCGGTGGCCACATTGAAGTTAAAATTCTCTATACGTGGCACACCTTTCCTGGGATGAAGAGTCCCTTTACGCAGCATCAGTTCCACGGGCGGAGACTCAAGGGGTGAGAAGTATTGAGAGCGGGAGACAGGAATCAGCACTTATAGTGTTCTATGTGACTCAGGACACGTAGTATTTACTGTCGCAATCACAGAATAAAGAAAGACAACAAAAGTTATGCTGTTATTATTCCGTCATCCTCGGATGATGTGAACATAATAAATGCAAGATCTAGCAGTTTCAGCTGACACTGTCGGCTGTCGGTATAGCTGCAGAATAGAGGACCATAGAAAGGACTTTGGTTCCTTGTACTCAGCGGTGGGTCATTGTAAAGGTCGCATTCCCAGTGCTACCGCTGCATTCATCTTACCAGGGTCACCAGAATATTATTATTTGCTGTAGTTAGTCTCTCGCCTGGTTTGATGCAATCCCCCTATCTTGTGCTAACCTCTTCATATCAATATGCTCACTACAACCTATGTCCTCAATTTTCTGATTCATATAACCTAATTTTTGTCTACAGTTGTTCCCTTCAACGATTTCCTTGACTAAAAAATCAACTAAAGCAATATGTCTTAAAATGTGAAACATCATCCTATTTCTTATTACTGTTATACTCTTCTCCTGACTTCTTTCCTGGCCCATCATTTCGTACTCTCCTGTCAACTTAATCTTCAGCATTCTTCTATAGCAACTTTTTTTCTTATGGCTTTACACCTTGTAGAAGAGGTAATTAGAGGCGGGAAAGGACCGGGAACTGGAAACTGGAAGGAATTCAGACATGGGCTTTTGAAGGAAGTATCTCGGCATTTGCCTGGAGTGATTTGGGGAAACCACTGAAAACCCAAATCTGGATGCCTGGACGGCGATTCGAACCCGTGGCCTCCCGAAAGCGAGTTTATAGGGTTACCATTCACCCACCACGCTCGGTCTATACTCTGTAGTAGGGGTGGCCAACCCAATTGATCTTGCGGACCACTTAGGGAATGCATCATAATTCCGCGGGCCGCATATAAAATTATGTATTCGCAAGAACATTATTTTAAAATCAAAGTTAATTTTTTTTCTCATAATTAATACAGTTAATTTTTGTATATATGGATGCACAAACAATGGTTTAAAAAAAAAAAAAAAAAAAAAAAATTGGTTTTCACTACTTTGTCCATTATGAAATAAATATATTTTGTAAAAGTGTGTTGAATCTTGCGGGCAGGAAAAATGTTCAAGGCGGGCCGCAGATTGGCCACCCCTGCTCTATAGTAACACATTTCGAATGCTATTTTACTTCTTAGTGGCATCCTAAAGCCATACTTCAGTAGTATGAAGCTCTGTACTCCATGCAGAATGGGATAGCGATCGTTGAAATAATATACTAACCGAAAAAGGAAGCAAGCGCTGTCGCCCTGGCCAAGCTGACACCGTTCAGTGTAGAAGAAGCTGCATCACGAGGCGCTCCGTTTTTCTCAGCCGGGGACTGTCCGCTCAGTGAGGTGGAGCAGCCTACAAACCATCGCTCTTCCCAGCTGCTGACAACCCGGCAGCAAAACAAACGGCTCCGCACAAGCCGGGTTTTTGTTTGAGACTAAAGTGACCTGCAGGCACAGCTGTGGGGATTCTATTGTTCGAGCTAATCTTGATGACATTGAGCCGGCGTACCTCTTCCTCGAGATAAATTAAACAAATTACAGTAACCCCCATGAAATAAGAAAGGGGCATTTATGTTTTTTACACCGCCAGAAGTAAAATATTCGACGCTATTGTTGACAAGAAACTTTTAAAATCTGGCAAAAGATAAAACTGATGAAGTTGAAGCTGTAAATGAGATATTTATAAAGCAGAGAAGGAATAACTTCCAGGAGAAAATCTAGGCAACATAAGAGACTCTTGTCTAATCATAAAACTAATCTATACTAATATTATAAATGCGAAAGTAACTGTGTCTCTATGTCTATGTCTATTTGTTACGTTTCCAGGGCTAAACGGCTAATCCGATCGTGATGAAATTCGACAAGGAGATGTTATTCGGCATTAGGAAGGTCATAGGATACTTTTTCTGCATAAATAATGCAAACTGTCATGTAATTTTGAAAATTACTGTATGGTGATAGACAGGCGCATAGTATGTGTAAATCTCTGTAGTACCTTCCGGTATTTCCGGTCTGGTAGCTCAGTGGCTAAACTAATTGCTTACTAGTGTTTCGAGCGTGATATCCGGTTCAAATCCCCGTGCAAGAAAACATTTTTAAGAATTGTTTTTGATCGTATGAGCCTCACTTGGACGGTAAGTTGTTCGGATACCATGTTAAACTGTAGATCTCACTAATTTAGCGGTGCAACGCGTGGAAACTCGTAGGCGGTCTTCCAATGCCGTATGTGTAAACTTTTTTACGCTATATTGATCCCACAGGCATTGTTTCTCTTGCAGTCAGTCTGTGTGTGATCTGCACAAATAATATTATAAATGCGGAAGTAAGTCTCTGTCTTTTTGTTACGTTTTGACGACTAAATGGCTATACCGATATTGATGGAATTTGACAAGGAAATACTATGTATCTGTAGGAAGGAAACAGGATATTTTTTCGGTATGAATAACAGTTTTGGTCACGACATTTTGAGAACTTATCGAATGGTGACAGAGAGACGGATGTGTGTGTTAGTCTGTAATGTTGCGTCGGTTGCTTAAGCTGTGTTTCTTGCGCAATCTGGTTAGTGTATGATTTGTTAATAAATTTCGTTTAGAGAAAAAAACATATTGTTTAGTATAGATGTCGATTTGCTCTGCACTGTACTATTAGTTTGTGTCTGCCTAAAAGTTTCTGGCACCAGTTTATTTTGTCTTCTTTTTTGACATGCCTTGCAGGCGTAAACCTGACCTAAGAACATGAGCAGCTAAACTTGTTAGAACCCAAGAATCTGATGCTCATGCTGAAGAAAGAAGAGAAGACAAAGCTGAAATTGAAGCTGCATTTAGTTAACCCCCCTCGCCCCTCCCAACTCTCCGATCCTTCATTATTTTCTGTTTTTAAACATGTTGGAGATTGGTTCTCTTCATGAGCAGGTTCGACGGTAGAATGGTAGATATAGTGATGGCTTTCCCGTCATATTGTGGCGACTCGATTTTGCTTGGGGCAAATCTTACGTAACTTACAGCTAGCTTCTAGTAATCAATTTCTGAGTTCACGCGTACGAAGTCGTGGGTAACAGCTATAAATGCGAAAGTAGTTCTGTCTCTCTGTCTGTCACGTTTTCATGATTAGACGGCTAAACCGATATTGATTAAATTTGACAAGGAAATACTTGGTATCATTAAGGACATAGGCTACTTTTTCTGGATAAATAACGTATTTTGTCATGAAATTTTGAAAACAGAACAGTAACAGATAGACGGAAGTATCTGTAATCTTAGATCCGTCGCTTTGTTTCTCTCGCAGCCTGTTAGGGTAAGATCTGTTTATAATATCATGTACTTACACAAATTACTTTTCCACCCTGTTAGGAAAAGAATGATTTCGGTCTCTAGCATGGCATTCGGAAGGACGGGGGGTTTAAATCCCCGCCCAGCCATCCTGATTGCAGTTTTCCATGGCTTTCAGTAGTCCCTCTTAAGTTACGAAGGCTGAAAAGAGTCCTTGAGACCCTACAGCAGCCTGCCTCTCAGACTTCACCTTGAAGGATTGAAACTTGTTTAAAAAAAGTCTTACTTGCTACCAAGAAAATTCTAAGGCCACGCTTTTTTTATTTTTTTATTTAAACTGCTTAACGTCTCTTAACAGCGAGGTCTTTAGAGACGGGAAAGTATGGGGGGGCAAGGAATGGGAAGGAATTATGCCATGGCCTTTTGAAGGAAGCATCCCGGCATTTCCCTGAAGTGATTTGGGAAACCATGGAAAACCCAAATCTGGATGCCCGGACGGGGATTCGAACCGGCGTCCTACCGAATGCGAGGCCAGAACAAGTCGTTTGTAACAGCTTGAAAAATGATATGGTTGAGTGAATAGAATATTGTGTTGACCATTCAATTCTAAGTGATCAGCCAGAAAAATTAAAAAGATGTTTACTTGACACATTGTGAATTCATAAGCATTCATAAACTGTATGTGGTATTACGCTTTTAACACGAACATATTCAGTTTATTCCCAAAATAATATCAAACGGAATGGGAAAATGTGTATCAGGAACAAGCACCAGTGAATTGACTTCCTACTATTCGTAGGTGATCTCGCGAATTTTCCTGATATCTCCAGCCACAACTGCAAAACAAATCAAACAATTTTTAGATACAAATAGCAAAGCCAGGATCCCAGATCCACTTCGAAAATAATAGCTGGTTCAGAAATATAAAGCCTGTAGCTGTAGAGTTACAGATGAGATAAGAAAAATGTTTAAATAAAAAAGGGAATGGATAAATACCAACATCTCCCACGAATAATGGCTTGAGATCGCAGCAAAGTGCAAACAGCATATTTATTAACAAAGAGATCTACAAAAAACGTCGTATCCACAAATCCGGCATTACGACAGCCCCATACAACCTCAGACCTGATGTCTCCAGATTAGTAGGAATGATTTCGCTGAGAATCTGGAAGCCAAACGAACAACGATTTCGAGAAAAATCTTTCGTTCGGATAAGAAAACGTTGAATCCAGAATAAAGCAACCATCAAGTATATATGAGCGAGGAGTAGATTACAGGTAAGATTCAGAAAAGAATGGAAGATTCTAAGGTCACATGATATGAATGATTCCATCATAACTGAAGACCCAGATCGTTACGTACTTTCTAGACAAAAAATAAATAACAAAATAAAACAAAGGTGCCTAGTTTGCCAAGGCGGAAACAGATTTGAAAGGTATGCTAAGACAGGTAGAAAAGAAAAATAAACACTTCAGAGTTTCCAAGGAAATTCGAAGATACGAACAAGCAAGACATCGACTGAAGCAACGAAGGGCAGGAACATTGAGCGAAATTTAAAGCTCAAGGTAATAACAGTAGAAACAAATTGGCACATAGGTGGCCAAAACGCAAAGAAAATGGCACATCGGTTGAACTGATGTTATTCTTTACGGAGTTTTGGTGTAAGGCCTCAACTTTCTTTCTGTTTTTGATATTAAACCGAAACTGCTTGCTTTATTGCTTAACTTAACAATTCAGGCATAGAAAACACTACCTCATAATCATGTCTCCGTGGTAAATATCGTCTGTATGACATCCAGTAGAATTTACCAGAAGCGAGACTAATTTCGAGATGTCTGTCTAACAATACTTGAAGAACATACAATGTTTATAAATCGATGTTTCCGCGGACACTGCTCAGCTACGAATTTAACCAGGCATGTGACATATCTGATCAACACCTTGTGTCAATGTGTCGTAAGGAACAAGAGTTATTGGCAGGAAGCAAGATGCACTGCCAGCCTTGCTCTATAAAACAATCTGCAGAACGCTAGTACCAGTAGACTGCTTGTTCACGTTTTATGGTCGCACCAGACGATCTGGCCGGCGTTTTAACTAAAGTTAGCGTGATTGCAGACTAAGAATAGGAATTCGTTCTGGGAGCTGTTTATCCACGGAAGCGTACTATAGGAAGAGGTTTGATTTTTGTTGTTGAGGCCTTAGGATGTGTAGACGCAGTTTTCACTATCGCCCTAGCACAAAAGTAAATAACCCGCAACGTAAAGCAAAATAGTGATAAAAGTTGTGCTTCTATGATTGACTTCAAAGTTTTCCGTCTTACTTTAAATTAAAAATTATTACAGAATTAATAAACGATGTATTGTTTGGCTAGCTGTGATGTATGCAGTTTTAATGGACAAAGACGGTTAAAAACCTAAAATTCCAAAACCTACGCAAAAGCAGGTTGGCTAACTTATAAAAAGATAAATCTGTCTAACATTTTTGTGACATGAACGAATGTTACGAAGAAAACCATTTGAAGCCCATGTTATAAATGATTAATGGTTTTTATACAACAATTTGATCTTCCGGAAAATGAATCCTACGCCTAGATCGTGATTCTAATGTTGGGAGACTTAAATCGGGATATCAAGATAGAAAAATGTTAATGACTCTTTCGAAACGTACGTCACATTTAGAGTGCACAAATTAAACACCTACAACTGTGAGGAATACATTGACAGACCTAACACTGACTAAAACATTTCTATTTGTAGTGAACTATGTGTATCATGCCTCTTGTATTATAGATGCGTATACTCGGTAGCTTAGTATAAACTAAACAACAGTCAACTACGACTACAGATTAATAACTTCTGCAAACATAGATATTTACGGGTCCCTCCAAATCAAACACCCACCCTTTTTTGTTGTATTCAAAGATTAGTGATTCACCTAATGGTAAAATAAGTGCTTACGGCATAAAACCCATTAACAGAATTGTATGACATCATAATTTTAACTTACCATAAAGACGGTGATCCTTATGTTTGAATGACTTTCACATTTTGCACGAATAAGCAGTGACCACCGATGCGGTTGGTGAAACTCCGTTCTCAGAGAATTTCTTGGAAGATCGCGGCATAGTTGAAACCGTTGTGTGTTGCCAGGAAACGGCGCATTAGACACGCTTCAGCTGGTAAGTTTCTTTTGAAAAAACTACAGCTGCTTTCCTCTTCTGGCGACTCGCCTTCACAAATCTATATTTATTAATATCCTGGTACACGACAGCAATTACGATTTTTTTACTGTTTTTCGAATTTATTTCGTATACACAAGCGTCATATAAGGTTAATGATTTTGTATTACCAGCAGGTAGCTTAAAAAATAAACGGTTTATATTTATAATAAGTCAAAATTTTATCAGATTTATGAATCTTATTTATCGATTTATTATTACTAGCTGATACCCGCGACTTCGTACGTGTGGATTAAGAATTTATTTTCCAGAATTGAATATAGAAAGTTGTTTGTAACCAGAAATTGGTCCCAAACGACACTTAGTCGGCATTATATGAAAGGAAATCTATCACTATTTCATTCTACCGTCGAACCTTTGTCTTGAAGAGAACAAGTTTCCAACATATTTCTGTCATCATTCGATAAGTTCTCAAAATTTCATGACTACAACTGTTAATAATACCGGAAAAAGTGTCCTGTGCCCTTCCTACAGATTTTCTTGTCAAATACCATCAATATCGATATAGCCATTTAGTCGTAAAAACGTAACAAAAAGACTTCCTTCGCATTTATGGTATTATTACTGCAAATCACACACACACTGACTGCGAACAACCCCTGATAGATCATTACAACGTAAAAAAGTGTACACCTACAGCGTTGCAAGACTACCTACGATTTGCCTCGCATTTAACCCCTAAATTTGTGATATCTACAGTTTAACATTCAATCCGAATAACCGACGGTCCAGGCGTGACTCTTTCGATCAAAAACAATTTTTAAAAATCTTTACTTGCACGGAGATTTGAACCGGAAACCACGATCTAAACAGCAGTAAGCAAGCGTTTTAAGCACTGAGCTACCAGCCCGCTAGATGAAAAAGACAGTACACAGACTTACACATCCTGCGCGTCTGTCTATCACCGTTCAATAATTTTTCGAAATTATGAGACAACATGTATTATTTATACAGAAAATTGTTCAACCAAATGTAGATTACTTTTCTCCTTGTTTCAAAGGATAAGTGTGCAAACTTTTATCTAAATTGGATTTGTATGACGAACAAACAAACATACATACATTCATCTTTATATATATATAGATTGTGTTAAGATAAAATCAACAGATAGTGTTAATAAAATTGAAACTTCTAATAGTTACATTTGACGACGTCACTTGTTTTTGTATCACAAAAATGTTTTCCTGAAATTCTAGTAAAGTTACTAAAAAGAATATCCGAAATTTAAAAGCCTTAATAAAATAGCTTAATGTATAAACATCTATACCATTTAGCTGTACAGCTAAATTCTAAATTTTTAAAATCATAATACGTGCAATGACAAATCGAATGTAATATATATATGTTCAGTCTTTATATCCGAAATAATAATATAATATAATACACGTAAAAGCATAATACCTGTTAATTTAATTCTTATTTGCCTCGTGAGTGGTTAGTACTGTTAAAACATTTTTGAGGTAAATTATTTCACTGTCTGTAAAAATGATACTGAATCTACTTTCTTCAAACCCTGCCTCTTAATAATCGTAATTCATGTCTTTAATCAGACTGTCGTTCACCATACAAATGTTTTAGTTTGATCTCGAAACACTTCTCTGTAGCAATACATGTCACTAATTGCGTAAATTACACAATACGAACACAGCTCTTTCTCAAGACGTCGATATTTTGGCAAACATGTGTTACAGAGTCTTAACGATGAGAGTACAAACACAATATTTTGCTGAAATATAGTTAAGGAAACAGGTAAAACTGAAATATGTGCGGGCATGAAAAAATTAATTGTGAAGCACATAGAAAGAATCCATAAATTACATCAACAGAAATTGGTTTAAGAGTTACAATAACAAGAGTAAGAAAATTAATTTTTTTTTAAAGAACCTTTTGGCTGTCAGATCATCAATAATACTAGAAGGAGGCTAATACAATTTGGGAAAAAGATACAATGATGATGGCTGAATGGCAATGACGCAGAACTATGGGTGGAAATTCTGTATTGCCTTAGGTGCAACTGTTTGGGTTCTGTATTATAAGTGTATTTTTGTTTTGAAATATGTGGTTTATGAGGTTGAGAATAAGAGTAAAAATTAAATAGCTTCTAATCCCTTCCAAAGTAACGGGCTCAACAAATTGTACCGATGGTCCGTTTCTTATCAGTTGCTTTACTTACGTAATTAATTGCTTTCCTCTTGTGGCAGCTTCATTATTTATCTTTTACGTTGCTTAACTTTCCGATTCACAGCACAAAAAAAAAATCCGTTTATAATTCTCTAAGGGTACAGTGATAAATAGATTTATCACTGGTTTCTGTTATCACGCTTGTTATTAAACAACGTCCTTTTTAAATGCCTGTATATCAAAATGTGCCAAGATTCGGCAACAATCTTCTTGTCGCCAACTTATTTCTACTCACTCTACAGTCAGCCCTCCGAGCCCGATTCCCGTCCTGCAATCAGAAACAGGTGGGTTCAAATCCAACACCAGACATCCAGATATCAGTTTTCCAATATCACTGCAGGTGAGTGCTGGGATGGTTCCTTCAAAAGGCCAAAGTCGAGTTCCTTCTCGTTCTTTACCCACCGTCCGATCCAGGCTATACTGAATTCAACGTAGACTAGTCGTAAAGCCCGAAACAAAACAAAAACAAATAATAATAATAATCTACGCCGTCAAAGATATTTGGTTTCAATTAACGTTAACCACATTCTTAAAAATTATCTCTATTATTCGTGGTTGACATATCAATTAAGGTGATTCTCATCGGTCGTCTTATAATGCACACATTCACTACTGTTTTACATTTAAATAAAATCCTATATTTTTTTAATAACAACCGAATAATCTGCAGAAGACCAAAAAATTTATGTACACAAAATTAACTAATTAAAATGGTAGTTTAGATACAGAGACACGCCGCTACTGAGTTACAAAATATATAAAATAAGTTGGGTGATCATAGCGGATTTTTTATTATTTTTACCTCGATCCAGCCACTTAAGAAGGTCGTGCCACTGGCTTCCTGCTTACACAGGCGGTCAGTGTGAATCATGAGAGGGTCACAACGAAATTACCTGCCAGAATTTTAGCCGGTTTTGTTAGACCCAGTGGAAATAAACTAAAGGAAGAAAGTCTGTGTTATTTATTTTTTTAAGTGTTTTACGTCTCTCAACAGCGAGGTCTTTAGAGACGGGAAAGGATGGGGGCAAGGAATGGGAAGGAATTCGGCCATGGCCTTTTTGAAGGAAGCATACCGGCATTTGCCTGGAGTGATTTGGGAAACCATGGAAACCCCAAATCTGGATGCCCGGATGGGGATTCGAACCGCCGTCCTCCCGAATGCGAGGCCAGAACGCTATCCGTTACACCACCACGCTTGGTAAAGTCTGTGTTGCCAACTGCCTGCGGAACGTGTAACTGTTTTTGTTCTGTATGATAAGCGTATTTTTGCTTGTGAAATGTGGACTTGATGAGGCGAATATTGGAGCAATCACCCAGATGTTTGCTGGAACATCACGTGGGGATCAGTACTCTAACCTGGTACCTCGCCGATCCAGTGTGTGTCTCCTTAGTGCGATGAGGCACCTTGGCCGGTCTTATAGCGGGTTATTGTTATTCCGTGAGTAGACTTAGACTAGGTTAGACAAAAAGATCACTGAGATAAAGTAGAGTCTGTCCTCCTGTCTGCCTCCGTCTTGTCTCTCCTTCGCAGAAGCAGCCGTCTGCGTGGATGGAGATAGCGGTCTCTGTTGGCACCAAGCCGCTTTCTAACTCCAGCCTCTTCCTTTACTCAAAAACTAGGCCGGTCACTCAGTGGCCGTACAGACTGGGGAAAGGGCAATGAACCTCAGATGAGCTGTCTAAAGACAGCCGAACAGCTGCGGTCTGTCTCCACATCTGGTCTCTGATGCACTAGTCGACAGAAGAGAGATTCATCCCAACCAATAAACAAGAATGGAGTTAGCATCAAAGGAAGACAGAGCACTTCGAAACAGATATCTACTTACATCTGTTGTACTCGTAATTTGTAACTTTCCACACATGAGTTAGTGAAAAAGGTTGCAATATATTTTTCAACATACTACTCTCGAAGCAAAACACACTTCCAACGACATTCCACATTTCTCAAGGATGTCCAAAAAGTAGTACGCACGATATCATGATTTGGCAAGAAAGGGACATAAGGAAGAAAGTATTCGAAATAAGTGCAAGTCAGAGGTAGCTAATGTAAAGAATACGGCTTATAACGCCTGTGCCGAACTCTACATTTGTGTAGTGGCCCTAGTGGATAGGAGTTAATTTTGTGGGCTTCTGGTGGATGTAGACTATAGAGCGGAAGTTGACTGGCCTTCGAATTTTTTATTTTTTTATTTATTTACTTTTACTTATGGGTTTACTCCTCGTCGACGTCGAGGTCATTAGAGGCGGGATGGGACTGGGGACAAGGAACTGGAAGGAATTCGGCCATGGCCTTTTGTAGGAAGCATCACGTCAGTCGCCCGGACGGGAATTGACCTTCGATACCTCTGCTAAGAGAGTACGCCGGTTCGAATCTGGGCATCCAGATTTGAATTTTCCATGTTTTCCCCAAATCACTCCAGGCGAATGACAGGATGCTTCCTTCGAAAAAAGGCCATGGCTTAATTCCTTCCCGTTCCTTGCACACAGTCCCATCCTGCCTCTAATGACCTCGACGAGAAGTAATGCCATTAGTATACAAAAAAAAAAATTCTATATTTCGTTCTGTGCTATCTTCTTTCTTGAAGATGTATTCAGTCGTTTTGAGTCTTCTTGATCTTCTGGTAAACAGCCGATCTAAGCAATATATTGTGGACTACAGAAAGATTTAATAAATTGACACAATTCCATTATTACCTTAGAGAACGTTTTAGGCAGCAAAGGACAGAAAATAACTGCCTAACTGAGAATCTACTTAATAAATAATGTAGGCGACTATCGGCTTGATAGTTTCATTTATTGATCATTGAAGACTGTGTAGATACATTTAAGAGCGCGATCTGCGAGAGTAAGTCCGATAGCCGATATAAACAATAATTAATGAACTTGCTGCATATAAGTTGGGTAAACTGTATACTAGAACATGTTAATTTACTAACTCAATGCAAGCTTGGTGGCGAGGCAAGCAAATGAGATAGGGTTTAGCTAATAATTAACGTTTGGTAACGGTCGAAAAAGTGAGGGTTACTCTGGCCCTCTGTGCCAGTAAGAAATCTCGGTTCTACGTCATTGATCGGTGTGATAATGTCATTGTCAGCTGGCGGCGTTCTACCGACAAACAAATCCTGCTGACGATTGCGCTTGCAACACTGGTCTCACTTGAAGCTCAACAAATTTCACGATATGTTTCATATAACTAAAAATCCTAATTTTTCCAAATAAATATATGTATCCAAAACTCGCCCTTACACTAGACTCAGTAAATAGGTAAATAGGGACACAGCGATACAAACTGAAATAAACAAGAATTGCAGTCATGGGAAAGAGAAACTTGCGGGTGGTTCGCTGTTCTGATGAAACAGCACCTTTTCTGACAATCATCTCTTCTCTTTTACTTATTATGAAGTGTTACGACCTGATGACGTCCAGGTCATTATAGGGTGGAGAGGAAAAGACAAGTATTCGGCCATACCATTTTTGGAATGAACCATCCTGTTATTCTCGTGTAAGCCAAACAAAATCGAAAAATGGATAATAGTGGTAACACTCCACTCCGTTATTACGTGAAAATCGAAAAATGGTCGAGGTAGACCTATTTATGAGAACACATTCTCTTCTTAAAGTTATGCAAAAACAATTAATATCTCAGAATAAGCTCATAAGGAATTAATATGAAAAGCCTATGACTTGGCTTAAGCTAATTAATTGTTGAGTTTAACGTAAGAATAAGAGGTTATATATCTTATTATAAGAATATATACAAATCAGTTTTTATCAAGAAGAAGAAAAAGCACGTCTAATTGATTTGATAAGCATAGAAATTGTAAACTATGCTGAATTCAGTTTTACGTTGTGTCTTAATTCCATGTCAACATGTAGGTTCTTAGTGAATTGTGTTAGATTTACGTCTCAGGGAGGAAATTACAGCAGTAGCTATAAATAAACAACAGCTGTAAGTTTTTTTATGTATACGACTTCTCGACGTCGAGGTAATTAGATGCGGGAGGTGTAGGAATTTGGCCATGACCTTATGAAGAAACCATCATGCCATTCGCCAAGAGTGAATTCGGAAAGCCACGGAAAACCCAAATCAGCGTTTCTGGACGGAAATTTGAACCTGCCTTTTCCCTAATGCCTGGCCATAACGAACTAAAAGTTGTTATGTTTTTAAATGTAAGTAGGTCGTATGACTCCTGGGAGTATAATTGTAGGGTTTAAAATTTCAACACTAAAGCAAATATAAATTCATTCTATTAAACCTTTTTTATTCGGGAACTAGTCTTCGTATTACGACTGACAATAACCAAACGAACTTTATCACGTTTCCTCTATTAAAATTTTAGTTCATGTAAGTATAGTGTGACCAACGCTTAACGAAAATTGGCAAAGAACGCTTTCGTAAATAAAGTATCACCGAATAGCCAATAGGAAGAATGGCGATTCAAATCCGACGTTAGTTGTCGAATTTCGATAATTTTTTGATATGCGAAACCAACAAATATATGTATTAATTGTGCTATCTTTCCATAACCTTTTATAGGCATTGACGTCGTACTTTGATATATATTCCGAAAAAAAGAATGTGTGGTGTCATGGTAACTATATCAAATAATTTACAGTTGTTGATAATTCATCCTACTTTGCATTCATCCTACTACCTGAGACCGTTTGTTAACCTGACCTAATTTCTTTGTTTATATCTTACAAAGACTGTTTGTTGAAACTCATAACACAAAAAGAAAGCAGCGAAGTTATGCACGGTTGTTTGACAGCGCAGCTTGTAAAGTTAGCTGGCCGCATTGTCCTGCCTTGTTGGAATGTGCATTCAGCTATTTATTCGCGTCTACTGGGGAAATATTTGAGGTACGCGCTCTGGTATTTTTCATTATATCATAATTACTTGGAAGAAAACAATCGATTTTTTGCATTCCCTGGTTGCAAAAATTAGAGAACTACTTTATTTAGTTATTAATACCATGTATGATTTTATTAAAGCGACTTCTGTCTCTGCAGTGATGAAAATATACTCCGTTTAAAATGACTGGAAACTTTATGTAAATGGCGTTTCATAGAACATAATGCAATAAAACAGACTTCGACAACAGTCAGAAATTTACATAAACGATACAGATTAGTCTTGGGATTGACACCCAAAATAAAAACTCAGCACAATGTCTCAACACCAACATCAACTAGAATCAATCAAACGTATATTAGGGAAATATTTACTGTTATGGAGATATTTTTTTTTTTTTTTTTTTTTTTTTTTTTTTTTTTTTTTTTTTGTATATCCTCTTCAGTATTTTCAACTTTACTCAAGTACTTTTACCTCTTGAAATGCTGGGAAACAGTATCCTTAAGTGAGACTAACAAAATTACTTTCCAAAGATGTTACTATTCTTTAAATCACATATCAACAACAAAACTGAATCTGTTTGCTGAAAAAAAAAAACCTTTGCAAAACAAACATTACTGTACAATTTATAAATGATCTAAACATGAAATAATATTAGCCACCCTTAGTTTCATAGACCATATCTTAAAAGGTGTAGATTTAGTACTAGTTTCGTAAATTGTAATAAGGAGAGTGTTTTTTTAATCTTGATAAGACTGAAAGCAATTGCTTATAAACGACGTTTCATTCATACTGCCCTTTATAGTACGCAATGGCTCACCAGTACTAACCTAGCAGTTTATTTTCTTCGTAATATTGTGAATTCACATTTTATATGTGTGCGTGTTATGTTGTAAGACAAAACTAAAGGAAAGATTTAAAGGAGTGCAAATATCATAGACTATTTATTCTTGCAAGACACTAATGACACCACTAGTTTTAGCATACCCTCCACAGTCAAGACTATGTTGTCAGTATATAGGCAAACACGGTTTTCCAGACCTTTAGTACACAGCCTGCTGATGAAGAATTATGAAACTTTGGCTTTATTGCCTTGTGTGCCAACTTGAAGACAGCGAAAATGTCTTGCACCAACGGGATTCCAACCATTTAGCCTTGGGATAAGCCAAAAGCATAGCTCGCACGAGGGTGGTTTGAAAAGTTCTCAGAATCACCACTAGATGTCTACGACCAGGTTCCCTCGTAAAAAAGGCCATCTTTAAGTAGTAAACACGTTACGCGTCAGTAGCTCTGGCTAGAAATCTGTGGTACGGACATCTCTTTGCTATTGTTCCCGCTTAGTGACTCGAGCAGTGATTAAGTACTTTGTAAAGAAAGGTACGAAAACATGGGAAATTCATGCCGATTTCCAGAAAACGCTGTGAGACTCTGCTCCTTCAACTGTTTCGAAGTGGACAAACGAGTTTAAGTTTGGTCTGGACAGCTTAGATGATGATGCAAGTAGAGGTCGGCCAAGATGCGCCACTACCCCAGAAATTGTTGCAAAACTGCGTGGAGTATCACCAACTGAAACTGCGAGAAATTGCTGTAGATCTAGGGATGTCATCTAACGGGCATATCACATTTTAAAAATGGAATTAGATATGAGGAAATTGTGTACTAGATGTGTGACGCAACTCTTAACACTAGATCATAAATCCATCAGAGTGGAAATATCAGAACCTTGTTTGTCCCGTTTTCAGAGATATCTACAAGGTTTTTTGTGATGATTTGTGGACACAGAAAGAACGTGGTTTACTTCTATACCCCAGAGACAAAACAACAGTCAAAGCAGTGGAAACATGTTAACTCACCACCACCAAACAAAGCAATGACAAAGAAAGGAAAGGTCGTGTCGTCATTTTTATGGGATGCGAAAGGAACTCTGTTCATAGATTACCTTCCCACTGGTCAAACAATTACGGGAAAATACTACACTAACATCCTGGGCCATATACAGCAAAACACACGCGAAAAAAGGTCAGAACTGGAAGTCATCTTGGATCAAGACACCCCTCACTCAAGTGTCGCATCCATGACAAAAATACATGAACTAAGATAGGAATTGCTGCCACATTCTCCTAATTTAGCTCCATCTCTTCCCCAAGCTCAACATTTTTCTCGGTGGACAAAGATTCTTTTCAAACGAAGAACTAACAGCCAAAGTTGGCGGGTATTTTGCGGGCCTGGAGGAAACTAATTTTCGATATAGGATCAAGACAATGGAACATTGATGGACCAAGTGCATTAATGTACAGGGAGAATACATTGAAAAATAAAAAAAGTTTCGCTGAGGTAAGTCATTTCTTTCCATTCCGACAACTTTTAAACTACCTTCGTAGTTTTAACGACCTCAACAATATGAGAAGCTCACCAGCAGTGTATGAAGAACGAATGTTCCAGAATGTAGCTCTACAACCAGAAACTGTGACAGGACTTTTGATGATTACATGGAAAACAAAGTAAAAGGAATTTTTATTCAGCAAATTTCCATACATAATACATGATGGAAGTTTGTTTTATTATTACAGTAATAACGCTTGCGAATGTAAGTAGATCCTATCCGTGTTAACTAACTTTGCTTCAGTTAATTACAAAATATTGTAAAATCTGTTTTTTTATCACGGGAAAACGTTTTTTCCCGACACAAAGTTCGACGTAGTATATTATACGATTCCGTCTTTTCCAATTCATTAAAAAAATGAATATTTTAGTTACAAATTACTCCAAGAAAATATAACTTATTGGTTCATCAAAAGAACGTTTGGCACTGATGGTGCTATGAAACTGTTAATATCGTTCTTCGATCATGGATTACAGACGAAGTCAGAATCGGGAGGTCTAAACTTCCATCTCATTCAGTTATTTATAAAACATGATATTAGGGAAAATTTATAATGGTTCATCTTTTATAACTATATGAGTCGTTTAACAACATAAAAATCATAAAGAAGTGTGAATGACCCGTGTTTAATGAAAGGGTTGAATGTTTAAAAGGTTATTTTTAAATATTTTTTAATTCTTTAGTATTATTATGTACCATATTAATTTTTACATTATGGCTAACAAACACCTAAAAGTGGGAATCATTATCAGAATAATTAATTTTTAAATAATTATGGGAAATTTATTATCTGTATGAGCACTAGGGAATATGTTCATACGTTTTAATACAAATTTGGAGGTACAGTAGAAACAATTTTAAAGGAAATTTAAATAATTTTTTAACTATACACAAATATTATTGTATTTATTCTATCGTATTTTGTAGTAAAATTGTAAAGGGTTTATTGTATGATCCATGTAACAACTGGCAAATGACAGTCGGCGTACATGTCACCCCAAAAATTGTTCTTCATACTTAATTACTTCACACATATTAAACATCCATGTTCTTAAGTGATTTAATAACATGTTTATTGCAGTTTACGATTAATTAATTTTAACTGTAAGTTCAATGAGTTCTGCCATATCATTAAGCTTTCAAAATGTTCCCATTACTTTTTTCGTGATAAGGAGCAATAGAATTTTTAACGCCAAAACGTTAAGCCAACGAGCAAATCATTTGGTGACAAAACTTATCAATGTGTAAATTTATTCCCGGGCAACATACCATGCAGAACTGACAAAGGGTTTGTCAGCGGAGGCGCTGCACAAACATATCGGTTGCCCCTTGTTCGCCGCACAGTGCGCCGCAAGCGGGCCGTCTGCTTTGCGGCGCGATTCGAGCCAGCAAGTGCGGCAGATCAGCAAGCAGACACGATAAATACGAGCGGCAGTTTAAACAAAGGCGGTCTCCGCCGAACTTTTCAGCGTGCCGTGTCGGGGCAGTTTATGACGCCGCTGTGTGTGCCTCGCTTGTTTATTAAAAGCGACAAAGTTTTACGGCGCGACCAGTTTACGGGAATATATCGCCGGCGCCAGACACAGTGGGTGCCCAACGCGGCGGCTTGTAAGCGGGTCCTGGCGGAAACATCGCGGTTTTTGACAGCTTAGTCGCCGGAACAATATCCGCAACATTCACCACAAGGGAGTTGGTCAGCAGGGATTATTATCGAAAAAAATTGTAGAACATGAATGTTATAAATGCGAAAGTAACTCTGTCTCTGTGTGAGTTTGTTACGTTTTCACGACCTAACGTATAAACCGTTCCTGAAATTGAATAAGAAAATACTATGTATCAGTAGGAAGGATTTAGGATACTTTTTTCGGTGTAAATAACATATTTAGTCACATAATTTTGAAAACTAACCGAATGGTGATTGACAGACTGGTAGCAAATGTAAGTGTCTGTAATATCTGTGGAATACCTTTAACGTAACTAAATAACTTTCTCTATTCAATTCTAGTAATAAAGTTTTAAGTCAACGCGTACAAAATCGCGTGTAACAGCTAGTTATGGATATAAAGGGGTTTAAATAATGTATTTTGATTTCATGGGTAGCATGCCAACACCATTCAAGAAGTTTATCTGTAATACTGAAGTTATTATAACTTATTTATGAAACAAGATAGACATACAAAATATTCTATATGTTACAGTATTACGAATAACTAATGAAGTACATCCAAAAATGTGAAATTAAATTTAGATGCGTAGCTGTCTTAGGGAAACTTACTGATAATAAATATAGCTGTCTTAGGGAAACTTACTGATAAGAAGTGTAGTTGTGTTAGGGAAACTTACTTATAAGACGCGTAGCTGTGTTAGGGAAACTTACTGATAAGATTCGTAGCTGTCTTATGGAAACTTACTAATAAAAAATTTAGCTGTCTTAGGGAAACTTGATGATAAGAAGAGTAGCTGTCTTAGGGAAATTTACTGATAAGAACTGTAGGTGTCTTAGGGATTCTTACTTTTAAGACGCGTAGCTGTGTTAGGGAAACTTACTGATAAGACGAGTTGCTCTCTAAGGGAAAATTACTGATAAGAAAAGTGTAGCTGTCTTGGGGAAACTACTGATAAGGAAAATTTAAAGAATTTGTAATCGATTAATCCAACCGCGAATTGTTCGTAAAGCCCTTTTAGATTATTTGTTCACTTTAACAACAGGCTGCGCAAAGGTGACCTGATCAGTCTATGCGAGACATTTACAACTACATCACCTTTTTGGTTGTCAGCAGTCAGTTTTGTTGAACTTCTCATTTTTCAAACGATTTTTTTGATTCCCTTGGCTCCTCTCCATTTGCAGTGGCCATTTCATTCTGCTGTTTGACCTTGTCTGATCTGATATTTTCACTTTAGGTGATAGAGCCAAGTTACCGGCCATAGTACGCATAAAATGTATTCCTCAAGATCTTTTTAAATTCCACCAGGACTTAAGTTAAGTTCAAGTTTTCGCATAGGTCACATGACATCAAGAACCACCAATAGCTTTACTGAACTACTTTAAACTTACACAAAGTCTCAACATATATCCGTCCGCATGCTGGCTCAAGATCTTTGATACCGAGCGTGGTGGTGTAACGGATAGCGTTCTGGCCTCGCATTCGGGAGGACGGCGGTTCGAATCCCCGTCCGGGCATCCAGATTTGGGTTTTCCATGGTTTCCCCAAATCACTCCAGGTGAATGCCGGGATGCTTCCTTCAAAAAGGCCATGGCCGAATTCCTTCCCATTCCTTGCCCCCATCCTTTCCCGTCTCTAAAGACCACGTTGTTAAAAAGGGACGTTAAACTGTTACAAAAAAAAAAAAAAAAAAAAAAAAAAGATCTTTGATCCTCTGTAAAAGTATTCCCAACAGTATTATATCGAGAATTTGATTCAATTTTGATTTTTTACCCATCGTGAGTTGAGTCAATGTTGTATTGAGAATGTTGATTCGATGTGTTGCTCCAACATTTCTTTGAAATCCGATAAATTTCCTGAATGTTTACTGGTGTTGGAAGATATTGTATAATTAAAAATGGCGTTAGTAAACTGGCGACTTAGTTTAGAGAAAAGAACCTGTTAGTTCGGAGACTTGGTCTTTTGAAGCTAATTACTACCCCAACATCAGAAAAGTGTTTCATTGTTGACCTGCGCTACGACAGTATTTCGTTATTAATTTATGATCAGAGAATCGACAGACTAAAGAAACTAAGGTATTTGCAAGTAAGAACGGAGTTGTTATAACATGTTAATTAGTGAGTGTTGTAGCGGTATGTGCCGGTGGGAGGTAAGGGTGAAAACCTTTTCCTTCTTTTTATAATTCAAAGAAACCCTAGGCTGCTAATTGATTGGGTACTCATAATGGCGTACAAGAGAGGCTTATTTATCGTTACCATTGACACATTGAAATATTATAAAAAGAACTATGCAAAGCCTTTTCTTACAATTGCCAACATATTAACAAATAAACAAAGCATTAAAACACAACCACTTTTAAAATTAATCTTGAAACAAACTCCCAATGTTAATTGGCAAGCAAGAAAGCTTCACACTTGATTTTTTTAAATGAAAGTTCCCTTCACAATGATCGGGAACCATAAATCAAATACAGTATTGACATTAACTGTATCCGATCTCAAATGCCGGGCGCCAGGATAATTTAAATTATCCACCAAGTGTGGCTTTAAGAAAGTTCAATATTTGGGGGTGCCAGAACTCCTAATCATTCAGTGGTCGTTACAGGGCTGTACTCAATGACCGAATAAAAGTACCACACTGCACTTGTAGAATTATTACTGTGACGGCGATGTATTTCCCGCGACGGCGGAATTACTATAGCCCCTTGGCTATAGCGGACAATGCACCACGTCCTTCAGTAAGCGTACTGGAAGCGTTCACAGTGACCTGACTGTAAAAGACACGCTTATTGACGCTCAGGTTCGATGCCAAGACGGAGCGATCTCCAGCTTCGGAAGATCGCTCCTTCCAGTCTGAAGGCTCGGAGTCAAGTCCCCTCCAGCGTCCGCCGGAAAAATAGCCTCCTACCGTCGCTCGTGGTTTACATAGAGCAAAAATACACCGGTATTACAAAATGCAAAGGATAGTCTCTCTCGATTGGCTCTTCAGTTTTCAAGTTCCTCCTACCGGCTGCGACGATAGGCGAACATTGTCTTTCTCGATTCGTGCTAACTCGACATAGCCTCGGACTTATTCGTCACCTGTGACCACCAAACTGCTCGTCCCAAGATACGATCATTCACCCCAGTGTACAGTTTCCCCGGAGCCAAGGGATTATACGCTTGACCAAATGCGTGAGAAGGGTAGCTGGTGTCCATTGTCCCTGGCAGCCGCCGGCCTGTCGCGACAATCTGGCGCGTCTAGCTCAGGTCCCACAAACACTGACCATCCTCTCCCTAAACTTTCTCATTCTTTTTATATATAAAATTATACAAAATATTATATATAAAAATGTACGGAATTACCCATATTTGGTCATTCTGTTACAGTGTTTGTCACTGCACCACAGGCTACCTGTTACGTAGTAAATTATAGGAATTACATGTATACTGTTGTGAATTTGAATAATTACGTCATTTTTTGTGGTGTCAAGTGGCATAACCTAAGTAATGAGAACCATATTGTTTGTTTCAGGTGGGTACTGATATGCTTTTTCACTGAAGCTTTCCACTATTTAGTAAGTACATTTTTACATTAACATATTAAACGTGGATACATATCTCTAACATGATTTTTTCATTAAAAAAAAAAACAATCTTACGAAATTACAAAAAAGTAAAATAAACGTCTTAGTGTAAAATATTGTACATAGCTAAAAACCTTAATTTCAGGATACTGCTATAAAGGAAAGTTTGTTTTGTTTATGAAGGAAAATCATAAGAAACAAGAATATTGTATTAATCATTTTATAATTGAAAACAAAAGACACTAGGAGTGAGAAGTAATTGGTTGTAAAATTAAAGTTATTTAATACGATGACAGATTAGCGAAGGGTAGTTTCAATCTATTAATAGAAGCGGTGGACGAAACTAAGAGTCTATGATTGCAAGAAAAGGACGGGAAGATAAAAATGACCAAAAAAACAATGAAGACGTTGACTCAATGAAAGAAATGGGAACCCACATCTTCGCCAGCCATCTCGGGCGGATTCTGAATCTAATTTCCGGTTGGCAGCAGTCCAGGGCCACCTACAGAGCCGCCTCTGTGTAAACAGTGTCGAAATAAATAACTTAATGCAGATTCTGTCCAGCGAGAAAAAACACGTAGAATACCATTCAAAAAGTTGAAAAAGACAAATTAACAAATATATTCTTCCGTTAAGCCCCAATGTTGCCTACAGCATTAGTGCATAACTGCAACATAGATTCCTTTTTGTTACTGATGTTACAAAAAGGTCAATTATAAACAGTACATTAGCGTTCACTTCAACTTCAAGATGGTGACGGAGTTTTGATCGTTGAAATGCCATTTCTAAACATACTGTTCATGCGGCTAGTTTTCGGACATTCATTCTGAAAGTCGAGAATGACTTGCGTCTTTTGTACTAGAATACTACACAAAGTTATTTCCTATACTGCTTGTAAAAATCGTGTATGTTGAATTTGTTTTATAAAGTAAGAAATACTGCCTATTCTTCAGTACGAAAGGCTCCAAAAAGTCGGATTATCTAATTCCTAAAATACAAAAAAAAAAATTAGGTTTTATGTGTACCACAGCAAAAACAGCAACAAATTGAAAGTAATGTAAGTATCTATTGGTTCAAGTAGAATTATTTGCAAAACACTCTTCGAATTTAGCTCTATTTACACTACAATTGTACAGAAAATTTTCTTCTCAATTTTTCTCTTTGAAATGTTTCCGTCTACTATGTCGTTAGCTATTGATTTAGCAAGTTCTCAGAAATGTGATTATTGGCTGTCACAGTCACTATATAACACAATTTTAAATTTGCTTCCTGATACTGTTAAACCTCATGAAATGAGTACTTGTTACAACAGTGAGGCACGAGCAGAGAATGTTGAACCACTCTCCTATGGACGAAAACATTCTGCAATCTCATCACATCAATTAAAACACAATTAATCCCGTGAAATATAATTGCATCCACGATATAACACTATATGGAACTCAGTTTGTTGTTAGCTCTCTTTTTTTTTTGGCTTTACGCCTCGTCGACGGCTAAGGTCATTAGAGGACAAGGAACGAGAAGGAATTCGGCCATGGCCTTTTTAAAGGAAGCATCCCGGTATTCGCCTGGAGTGATTTGGGGAAACCATGGAAAATCCAAATCTGGATGCCCGGACGGGGATTCGAACCCGCGTCCTCCCGAATGCGAGCTCTCAATAGATAATAACTGACAGTAACAATATTCAACATGCAATAATAAATTCCTTCAGCTGTTAGAGAAATTACTCATTACATTCCTGGCCCACTCATACAGCAACTTAGCTGTGTACCAGCAACTTAGCTGTGTACGGAGCTCTACATCTCACACATGCGACGCCATCATGATACTGTGCAGTATACACCAGCGGTAATCAACCCGCGGCCTGTCAACCCTATCCATGTGGCCCTAAGCTTAGCAACTATAAGCTGGATTTATCGGAAACTGTTAAAAATTTGTAACAACACTTCCATTGATGTTAAAATAAATGTTTACTTTTAAATGTGGAGTTTTATAGTACTGTAGGTTATTATGGCCCATCTTGATATAGCAGCAGCGCTTATGCAGCCCAGGAAGAAAAAAAGGGTTGAGTTCCACTGGTATATACTGTACTTATGCCTTCCGCAGCCAAAGATATTAATACCAACTTAGTAACTACATCAAAAACTAAACATGCTACTACACTGAGGAATCTATTTCTTAGGTAATTAAATAACAGAAACCTTACAATAACCATTATATAAAATTTAATTAGACTTAAGATTGATGGGACATCAGAATGACGTAAAATGGAATATAGCTTAACCTCTCAGCATTGCCTTGCTTTCAGGTAATGTCTCATGCCCAGCCACTTGTCAAAGTATTGCGAACAAACGAGATAAACGCTGTAAGTAATTCACATGTTCCTAGTCCGAGTATCCAGCATAAACCAGTAGACCCACTATTCAAACTGCGAATTAGAGATGCCGATTAGATACCTCGTCCTTTGCTTATCAACCTCGGTTTGGAAGATTATCCCTTTCGTACTGAGTAAACACGTATCAATTACTTATCGACAGTAAACCCCTTGTTTGGAAGGTATTTAGTTGGCAATTCTACCTTGCCGCGTACAACAATTACGTCTGTACCTATGTTAACATAATTCCTTGTGGCAGAGGGTGATTCACATCAAAACTGATGTTTACTCTTTCCGAATGAAAGACGAAACCATTATGGAGTCTTACAATACTCCATCTGTCTGTCCGTCTGTCTGCTCCTCCTAACGTCTGACTCAGAAATTTGTAACTGAGCCCTGTTTTAGGTACTAATACCCCGGACACAATTTTGAGGTTAAATATTGGAAAATCAGGGGCTTTAAAATACTTAAAGAGATTTTATTACAGCTTTGGAGGCCCTCCTTTTTTCATTATATTAAATGAAAGTTAATATGCCACCTACACTGAAAATGTATGAATTTTTTAATCCCACAATTTTTACAAGTTTTGGTGATAAACCATAAACTATTACCTCGTTTATTTCCGAAATTACTGCGTCGAAAATTCTTTGATAATTTAGAGTGATACGAACTCTCACAATTAAAAGTCTGAGATTTTCTTGTTAGTTAAATATATTTTCTACAGTAAAGTAATTTTTATAATTCGATAAAGGATTTGGTTGATTTCACACCAACTATTACTGAAAATAATTTTAAAAAGTAAAATAACTTACAACACGAAATAATTTTTTATACATTATTTTTAATTATTTAGCTGTTTCTATCAAACACGGACTAACTGAAATGAATATATGATATTAAAAAGTGTTTTTTTTTGTCTCATGATCAAATAGAGGTATAATGCATCAATCTACGATATAATTTCCTAACCTCACTCATTCACTCACCTCAATAGCTATTGGCTGGAGAACGGTGTCACGTGTCAGCCTTCGCTCGCAAAACAGCGACCAGAGAAACAATTAGAAGAAATTAGTGGTTATGCCCACAATTTAATAGCCCAGCAACTGCTACCAAATTAATTGTCATGATACGTTCATTAAGTTTGCTTTTCGTAGTGCATCATAGTTAAAAAAAATATCTATAAACTTTACGTATGAAACAACGTGGATCTGCTTATCAGTAACATGTTGTTAATTATTCGAACTTACAGAAACTTTTTTTTAAAAAAAAAGGTCTCTGTTGTAACCACGAATGCCAGTTGTCATTGCGGCTTAGGATAAATTTCAATTTAATTAAAACTTTCACTAATATTGTTGCTTGACCAAAGTTTATGCTTTATGGTTTATTTTCTTTTTTAGGTATTTTACTGACAACTTTCGTTAATGGTCTTTGTTCATGTTCGTCGTACGTGAGTTATTAGTTTATTTTAAGCGTACATCAGACCTAATATATTACCGAATCAACTATTCTGGCAATTCATTTCTTCTGAGTTGTAATAATATGGAACGTGTATTAAGTTCTCTGACCGTTAAAGATACTATGACCAATGATCACGAGTGATACATAAGAGGCAAACAGTAATTTTTAAAATTTTGCAGAGTGAAATTTAAGGGTCAAATACAAGTCGAGTTTGTATTTAAACAGTTATACGATTGAGCTATCATCCCTGTTCGAGTCAAACACCTACCTCTATTAATGCTTCTGAGTTCTTCAAATTCAGAGATTTTATTCATCCTGAAACACAGGTCAAGTTTATATTTGGTAAAATCAGGTCAACCTGTCATAATCTTTCATCCTAAACGCTTGAAATATTCTAGACCCGTGACGATACACAAAAAAACGGTCACCGGCTTACACTAGTTACAAATAAAGGTCTATTAACAAATAGTCTTTATCTCAAGCGCCAGGTAATATTTTTAAAAGCATCCAAGGATTACATTAAAATCTCGCAGACCGGATCTAGTCCGCTGGCAATAGTCTGGTTGATCGTAGGCTGAAGAGCCATCATTGAACTGGGTGACCGGAACTCTAAAGCTGCGTATCCACTACGCGCGGCAAACCCTCGAACATTGGCTCGCGCGGCAGCCGCGTATAATGGATACGCTGCTGCCACGCGAGCCAGCTCGAACATTGGCGCGGTCGAACATGCCGCGCTGCGAGCCATTCTCTGTCGGTCTTTAGGCGCGCGGCAAAAGGATCCCACTAATTGGCTCGCGCGCAGTTGGGACGGCCTTGTCTTTCTTTGAGTTGGCTCGCGCGGCACAGTGACAGGTTACTGCCATGAAAAACGAAAAGTGTCGATTTCTAATACAGCTGTATGGTGCAAAAGATTTTTTGTGGAATAGTAAATGTGCAGATTACCACAACAAAACGCTGAGGGACCATGCATGGAAGGAGATAAGTTCAGCAATGGGCTTACCCGTTTCCGACTTAAAGAAGAAGATGACTACGCTTCTGGCATCATACAGAAGAGAAAGATCAAGAATAGCTAAAAGTCTTATTACTGGTTCTGGTAATTATTTATTATTTAACACTTATAACGATCCCCAATGTATAATTTATCGATTTGTGCTGTGTATGTCTACAATATATGCCATATGGTAGCCTGCAGGATAGAATATAGCATCACTCGTATTCCTACTTGCGGAAATCTTAGTAAAAATGGTCGCGAAAACTGCCTGTGCTTGCCGCGCAACTCTGGCTGGGTTGCGTTGCCGCGCGCGGCAGCCGCGCCAACAGAACCCACGAACACTGGCTCGCGCGGCGATACCTGGCACCAAGCCAGGTATCGCCGCGCGAGCCAGTGTTCGAGGGTTTGCCGCGCGTAGTGAATACCCAGCTTAAGATCTACTAGCTAGTAATATAGTACCCCAACAAAGAAGAAAATGGCATATTAATGATGACGACAATGGACAGATGGACAGATTGTATGTATCCAATTTGCTTTGTTCTTTGAATTGAGGCTTTACGGCTTGTCGACGTCGACGTGATTAGAGCTTGTGCCCTCTTGATCTAGCTAACGCAAGAGATGACGCCGACCGACTCTGACGTCCTCGCTTTCCTTTGTGTTCCTACCGCCGTTGCGCAACCGAGCTGGCGGGTGTTACGTTAGGTTCCCTGGCAACCGCAAGGCAGCAAAATTAGCAGACGGACATTCAGACAGTTGGCAGCGCCCAAACACTTTGTCACTTAGCGGCCAGAGATCGTGGAAACGAGACTCCACTCTTCTCACTGCACTACGCACAACTCACACCTGACAGGGCTGCCCAACTGCCATTTGTCAACGGGGCTACCGTCCGTGTTTAGGAACACTAATGTTATGGAAACTAATTTTCTTTCAACTTAGGTTATACACCCAAAATAACATCAAACCCCCAAATTCCTGAAAAGTTGCAACCGTAATAATTCTTTCGTAAGCATAAATTATGTACAAATAACGGAGAACTAACTGGATTTTTCTTACTGGATTTTCCCATGTATTAGAGTTGACAGAACATCTGACCGCAGTAGTAGGTGGCTAAGATGGATCAAAGACTGCACAAAAGAACAGAGCGTCAGCTTTGTGTCTAATGAAATCACACTTCTTCAGTCTTCTGTATTCATCTCCATCTTGAGTAGCTTCCAACCACTGGGCCGATTCTGCTTGTACCAACGCTTCCTGTCTATCCACCATCTCTCTTCTTACACCATCAGCCAAGATCCTCCTCTTTGTAACAACTTTTACCCATCTGTCCCTCGGTTTTCCTCTAGGTCTCTTCCCTTTCAGCTACATGTTGAGCATCTTCCTTAGTATGTTCTCCTCTCCCATTTTCTTTACATTTTTTCATACCGTTTGAACCCTTATTACTCTAATCTTCGTTCTAATGGTTCCGCCTTGATCATCTCCCTGATTTTTTCATTCCTCATTCTATCCCTTCTTGTTACTCCTAAACTACTCATCCTAAATATAATTTCAATAGCTTGTACTCCCTTTTGTCTCTCTCCTTCATGCCCGATGTTTCAGATTCATATGTCAAAATTGTCTATGAGGAAGTTTTATAAATTGTTTCCTTACTATTTGCGACACATCCCTACTTCACACTTCAGTTTTCTGTATGGTTGATAAATGAAACAAACGACTGTTTATAGCTATCAGCAGAACCTGCGGATATTATTTACCATTTTTTGAAGGTAAAAGTTGTACTGCTTTCACTTCCCGTGATCGCTGCAACAGCAAAATAACCTTTAAGTCTTCATGATGATAGAACAATGCAAGCTAGAAACAGAAGTTATCTCACTGACTACTCATTGTCCAGCATTAGGTACACCTACTGTAACAGTGGTTCTTCCAAAATTCTTGTATCGCTTTGTCCGTTGTTTAAAAAGTTACTAAAAAATCAAACGAAACTCTGACTTCAGCACGTTCAGTTAACAGAGGTGTTTCAATATCAGCATGCTCTATACCCATTCCGCTGCCCTTACCATAACATGTGAAGGAGAAATTTTGCACTCACCTGCGTGGGCAAACCGATCAGCTCGCAGAGGTAGGAATGGAGAGGTTGATGAGGTGAGGAACGTGTCCAGTAGAAAAATGACCTTGAACCGCCAGTTCGGAGTGAATAGGGTTTAGGGGTTTAGTTTTTATCTAGCAATCCTGGTTCAGAACATGGAATATGTCTGACTCCCTCACCCGCCACCATGACACAATAAAAACAATGGTGTGGTCTATCCCTGATGAAGGAACGCCAATCGTCGAGTATACAGTACACTTTCACACACCCATGTTTCTTTAGAAACCATGGACTTTCGGGATTATACTTAGAGGAATTGACACAAACACTTAAAGTATTGAAATTACCAAAACTACTATTTAGCTTACACTATCGGGAGGACCTGGGTTCGAATAACAGGTCACTGTCAAACTGATATTGTCTTTATGTGATTAGTAGTTACTTCCTAATTATTTAGTATTAAAATACACTCTAAAATTGTTCGTGTCTCCGATCTGAATCGTTAATTCATACAGGTTCCGTTTGCATTTTTTCACTGTTGAATGAAGCGTCTGCTTATCCTACAACTTAAAGCATCCAGGACCATTAACACCTATCATTTCCTTCTTCTTATTTTTCTTTTTGATCCGATAAAAGTTAATTTATCGCTTTCTGCGAAATATAAGATGTGGCATATACAACCATAAATACTGGATTCTTTGTAAAATTTAAAATGTTTAAGTTCAACCGTCTGGTCTTCTGTAGCAAACTAATAAGCAAACAAATTCCGTTTTTTTGTTAAGCATAAAGATTAGCAATTACAATACTCGCAAACCTGATTGTGTATTTAACTCTCCAATTAACTGAAATGAAAATATAAAACTTAACTTACGTGTTGCTATATTGCTGTGTTTTATATATATAAAAAAGTATTAAATCTTTCACAAATGATCTCTGTTCCTCATAAATCGTCGCCTTTTCATATTTCTAGCAAAGAACGTGGTGCTTAAAAAAGATAAAACAATTTAAAATTTAATACCGAAGAAAAAATGCACCTTCACCGTGTGAGAACAGTGCTGCTTATGATGTGTCAACAGCACTCTGCGATATTAATGTTGGTTCAAAAGAGTTTGTGCGGCAGAGCGGCTTGTAGTTCTTGATTTACGCCCAGTAATTTATTCTGCTGGCAAACAGGGTTTGTTTCCTTTTTTTCCGCCATGTTTTACAAGGCACATTCAATTTTCTGGTCAGTGAGCCGGTCTCTTTACCACAATATCGTCAAATAATAGCAGCAATCACAGTGTATATACGGAGGGAATGTCGTAAAAATTAAAACTTAATTAAATCACCCCTCAGTCAAAATGAAGAAAAATAAATACATATTGAATTAAATTTTTTCCGCGCTGCTGATTCTGCAATCAGGCGGATGGAAGGAAAAAAAGCGGAGAGGTTTAGAGTGAAATTAAAACTTCCGTCGAGAGTATGTGTTAATCAAATTTCTGCGTCCACGTTGAAAGAGAAGATGGGTATGTGAATTAGTGTTGACGTAAGGGCACCAGCTATTTCGTTAAAGCTAGCACAATTACCTTGTAGTAAGTAATTGAAGCCTGTCGAGATGAGTTCCGTTTATAAACACATGTAAATTAACCAACTGATTAACTTTTATGAATAATAAATATTATCACTCGATAGAAATTCATAGGATATCTATATTAACGGAACCTATCCTGCTGGTTAAACGGCAGCCTGTTCGATGACACATTTCAAATTCTGGTT
This sequence comes from Vandiemenella viatica, assembly GCA_031002005.1. Taxonomy (NCBI): domain Eukaryota; kingdom Metazoa; phylum Arthropoda; class Insecta; order Orthoptera; family Morabidae; genus Vandiemenella; species Vandiemenella viatica. The sequence goes on along the minus strand of CM061919.1, from coordinate 93,239,618 downwards.
GGGACACGAAGAATTCAGTGTTTCATAGTCTACACTAGCAATATTATAAATGTGAAAATAACTGTTACGTTTTACGTTTTCACGGCTAAACGGTTAATTAGGTCGTGATAAAATTAGGCAATATAGTACTACGTATCAAGGTCGGGCCACACTAGACCGCACCGCACCCGTCCCGCACCGCACCGTCACTTTTCTAATTGTTGTCGCTCACTCGATTGAAGTTAGTTCAAACGACACCGCGTGTCGGCCGTGTGTTAGCCCCGATAAATTTGGTTTATATTTTGACGGTGTGGCCCGATGTAGGTCTCCTGTCTGGATGGTCGATATGGAGAACTGTATAGAAAGAGCTCTGAAATTTCCGGTCCTTTACGACTAAATATTGTTTTAACGTTACTGATTGCTTTAGAAGTGTGTCCTTTTTATTTTTTCAGCCTCACTTCAGGTTCATCAGATATTTGTAAAATTTAGGTAGAGTCCTTGCATGTTCGCATTAAAAAATCAAATCTTTGCCAGTGGTGAAAGATGATTTTAAGGCCTGTAAAAACTGCATTCGAGATCCGGATTTTGAACCGGGGACCTTCCGTACCCAAATCACTCGCCGCAAGAATCTGAATCTAGAAGTACTGGAGAATATGTAATCAATCATATAAAAGTACATTTGTGTTTTGGCATGGCAAAAATAAATTATAAGTACGTTTATTTTATTATGTTTGAATATTAATTTTTGATTATAACCAGATTTGTCTCTTGACTCAGAAGGTTATGGCGTACGATTGGGGAAATGAAAGTCCCTGATTCAAATCCCTGTCTCAGCTGTAATTTTTATGGGTCTTAAAATTGAAAATCACCTCTGGAAAAGCTTTGATTTGTTAATGCTAAAATTCTAGGACGCTCCGTGTTTCGAATTTCACGTTAATCCGTAGTTTTCCTTTTCAAATTAGATGACAACGATAGAGGTGTACCGCGAAGCCGATAAGTAACTCCGTGACTAGAATTTTTAGATCAAATGAAATTATTACTATTTTACGGAATCTTTGTGGTCTGCATTAAAATAAAATGTGTAATAATTTTATTCTCTTTTGTTAAAAAAAAATATTGAGTGACTCGAAAAGGAACCTCAACCAAAACAAACACGTTAAATGTGAAGTGAGTGACGCTTGACATTTAATCGTGACTATATAGAGATACACGAAAATCTTTCAATACAGTGTGACGATCATTTGTTAAAACAGCTTTGGAATACTATTTTTGTGCATAAGAGATCAAACAATTAGGAAATAACATGAGTCAGACAAAAAAAAGTATTTTAACGTACTTTATTACTTTCGTTGATTATAAAGTACAGTACTCTATAATAAAGTACGGGTGGTAGCCGCAGCTACTATACCCAAATCACTTTTAAGGTAATTTTTTAACATTAATTCCGTGAAACAGCCAAGTGTATAGGTTAAAGGAGACTGAAGACCCAATAGGAACCCGTCCCTCACACGGCCGTGTTACGGACCAGTGTGGACGTGAGGGGGGCGAGCCGACACACGGCCGAATGTTGCTGCGGTGACGGCGCGGACTCGGCTCGGTCTAGTGTGGCCCGACCTTCATTAGGAGCGATAAAGGATACATAATTTCGGGATAAATAGTATTCTTTGTCATGAAATTTTGAAATCTGATCTAATGATGGTAGACAGACGGATAACGTTCACAAGTCTCTATAATGTTGCATCGGTCGTTGTCTCTCTTGCAACGAGTATGTGTATGAGCCAATCAAAAAATTTATGTATAGACGCAAGTTATCATCTCAATAATTCCTTCAGCCCTACAATTCCATTTTAAATGTCTACAGTCTTCTCTAAAATTAGCCTTTGCGGTGACAATCAATAAAACCCAGAACAGGCACTGCAAACAACATGGGTGCACTAGAAAAGACGTGTTCTTCCCATGGTCATGCTAAAGTCATCATATCATAGAAAAGTACATCAAAACCAAAAGAGTTGTGTACAAAATGGTGTTAAAATAAGATGTCCCCAGAAAGCTACACAATTTTAAACCAAAAATAAAAATCTGGGGCCCCTCCTTAGTTAGTTGTTATTTTTAAACATATTCAAAATTAATTTTCTTCCCGAGACAGATTCAGTGGTGGTGTGGTATAGTGATGGATTCCCCATTATATTATCCCTTTTCCGTGCTTTGTTAGACACTTTTTACGTAACTACCAGCTTCTCGTATATCCAATTCTAGCAAAAAAATTCTAAGTTAATCCGTAAGAAGTCGTGGGTAGTAGATAGTAGCTTTCTAAATTACAGTTGAGCGTTTTTTATGCGATGGTGTGTAATAGCCTGTCAAACATAACAGAAGGTGTAATATATATATATATATATTGCTGTCATCAGTCTATCGACTGGTTTGATGCAATCTTCCATCTCTTCCTATCTTGTGCTAACCTCTTCCTCTTAACATACCCCTTACAACCCACGTCTTCAGTTATTTGTTTCATATATTCTTACTCTACAGTTCTTACCTTCGACTGTTCCCTATACTATCAAATTTACCAATCCAGCATTTCTCAAAATATGAACTACCCGCCTGTCTCTTCTTTCCGTAAGCTTATTCCACAAACTTCTTTCCTCGCCCATTATTTCCAAAACTCGATCTTAATACTTGGCAATTTACTAAGGTAACATTCTGTTAACATTCTGTTTATAAGCGTCAGTAAGTTGCTTATGATAAGACCATAATTTGAACCTGCATAAAGTAACTGCGAGAAGCGAATGTATTACCCTTTACGCAATCTATCTAGAATAATTCACCTTGGTTATCTCACAATGATAGTAAAAATAGCAGCAGTAAGCAGCGAATAGGAAGATCGTGATTATGTCATAATGTTTATGCCATATGTAGATGGCCAACAACTACCTCTAGCGTATATCGAGTAATCGATTTACTTTCCCTGTTTCAATCTTGTATTTTACCATTGGTAAAACTGCGCCAAACAAACATAACACTTAACTTTCATAGGTGAGTATAAGTCGATAGTACCGATCCCAACATTCGTGATTCCTGTTCGATGGATTTTTAAGTTTATCAGCAATTTGTAGTATCTATTGAGTCATTTATAATGAATTCTAATGGATAGTGTGTATAACAAAAATAATGCTAAACAAATTACTAAAACTGTTGGGTCTTAACGTTTTTCTAAAAAAAAAATAATACATTCACATTTTCTTTATTAGTTTAAAACTGGACATAACGTCTACCAAAGAGTGTGATCCATACTAGTGTTAAAGCATAATTCCTAGTTTTAAAAAATTTACAGTGCAGCATCTTATTTGTTTACGTAGTCCTCTATATACCAAACAAGGTAAAATAAGAAACATTCGTAGTTAGTCAACTTTTCATATATTTTACAACATATTACTTAGTAAGTTGTAGAAGGAAGTAAGCTATTAAAAATTAACAATCTACAAGGTCGATAGGCATGTCTGTTAAAGATGTTTGGTTAAACGAGCAAAACTCTCATAAGAATCATAGAAACACTTAAATACCTTACGAAACACAAATGTTATATTAGTTTATACTTCATTACCTCCTTCGCCACCTAAATTCCATTTCAGAGGTTTTAGAAGTTTAATCTGAGTACTACCTCAAGACATGGCACCATTCGTGTTTACTTTCCGTATTGACTGCGAGCAGAATGATCCTGCATGCAGGTTTTAACTGGGAATCTTATATCAGAAACACAAGCGGAAGGCAATTATATTAATACAAGAATAATGCCGGCAACGTGTGTGTGGAAATTCAATCAAAGAAGAGATACAAAATATTAAATTTATCATCCACAAACTCGATATGAAAATCGTTACGTTTAAGGGACAGTAATTCTATATGATATTAAAACTTTTTTACGTCTGGACGTCGAGGTCATTAGAAACGGGTCTCGGAGCTCATTATCAGCATTAAGTATAAAGTTTTGGCTTGACGGTTGGTGAGATTGAGTTTGACCCTTTACTGGTACTTTGTATGTCGAACAACTTATAATGAACGGGTGTAAGTTAATAACATTGATTCGATTTGGTCAAGTGTGCTGCATTTCCAACCTATGTGAATCCCAGCAGGTAACAATATTTTTGTTACAATACCACCACAAGTCTTCTCTACAAGGCTGCTACACCTCTGCCATGATGCTGAGATTCAAATGGAGGCTTCATTTGGCTTTAATAAATGAGGGCTAAAATGACTCTGCACTACGTTCCTTGTTAAAAAAAAAAAAACAAAGATTCCTTATGGATGGGAATAAATGCCGTCATTCCCGTTAGGTGTAGGATATATTTCCTTACCTGTCATCAGGATCTCGAGACAGTTGGATGAAACAGGTAAAAAAAGATCTGACCACTCTAAATTCAAAGTAGTATAAAATAATTATTTTTAATGGCTTTACGCTTCGTCGATGTCGAGGTTATTAGAGGCGAGAAAGGACGTGGGGGAAGGGAACGGAAAGGAATTCGGCCATGACTTTTTGAAGGAAGCATCCCGACATACGCCTGAAGAGATTTGGGGAAACCATGAAGACCTATATCTGGATGCCCGGACGGGGATTCGAAACCGCGTCCTCCTGAATGCGAGGCGAGATCGAGCCCACTTACCCACCACCCTCGGTAATACTGGAAGAAAAATGGTGGAAAAACAGGAGAATATTTAAGGCGGTAGTTCATTTCCACAGCCCATTCGCTGGAGTGAAAAATCACAATGATAAACATCTCATCTCCACTGGTTTGGTCGAACCCTCCATCTCCTCATATCTAGAACTAGCCTCTTCATGTTAACGTACATATCCATTCCATTCTATGTCCACAGTTATATGTTTCACGAACATAAGTCTATGCCCCTGTCTAATTTTAGCTCCTCCAATAACAAACAGTTCCGCATGCTTTAAAACGTGATCAACTAACATGTATACTATTTCTGTGAGATCCTTCTGTGAGATTCTTTCCTCGCCAGCTATTTCATTGTGTACTAAATTTTCAACATCCTTCTATGGCAACAAATGCTTCAGTTTTCCTTCTTTCCAGTTGAAGTTTCGTTTCATAATGTTGATGTACACAGTGCATAAAGTTTAGATATTACTGTTTTATTCAATAAATACAATTTTCTCTAATAATTCCGCTCCTCATATCTTTCTTGTTTCTATCATCAGCTGCAATTTTACATCAAAAATATTAGAACTCATATTTTTTTTTTCTGTCGTCAATCTTTTGACTGGTTTAATGATATCTTCCATCCCTTCCTATCCTGTGCTAACCTCTTCATTTCTACATACCCCTTTAACCCACATCCTCAATTATATGATTCATATATTCTAATCTCTGTCTTCCTCTACAGTTCTTACCTTCGACTGTTCCCTCCACTAACAGATTAACCGATCCAGCATATCTCAAAATAAAGAAGTTCTGCAGGGATCTCATCAATTCCAATTGCCTTATTTGCTTTCAAGTCATTCAGAGCTTTATTAAATTCTGTCCTCAAAACAGGATCTCCTAAGTCATCAATGTCGACATCGCCTTCCTTTTCCATTACACTATTGTTCACACTTTTCTTGTATCCATTTTCCTTTTGCTAGTTTGTATTTCATATTTATTTGATTTCTAAATTGCCTGTACTGCTCTCTTACTGCTTCATCCTGAGCACTTTTGTACCTTCTCCTCTGATCCATCAGCTCCCAAATTTCTTCTGTGATCCAAGGTTTTCGGGCAGCTTGTTCCCTAAAGCCTAATGTTTCTTTACCAGTTTTCATTATTTCGGTCTTTAATGCATTCCATTCGTCCTCCGTTGAGCTCCTTTCAGAGTTACATCTTAGACCTAAGTCTACCATTTCTGCAAATTTTTCTCTCGTGCTAGATTGTTTCAGTTTATTCACTTCCAGTCTGTTCTGCTTATACTGCTTCCTTATTCGCTTTAATTTCAGCCTGCACTTCATTATTATTAAATTATGGTCAGAGTCTTTGTTTGCTCCTGGGTACACTTTTTACTAGAACTTGATTCCTGAATATTTTTTCTATTACGCCTCTTCCTACTTTTACAGTCTACCATTAATGCTACAAGTGTTATTTCATTTATGACTTTTATTTTGTTTTGGTTTATATTAAGGCCAAATTGTTCTGCAAGTATTCTGTTCATGCCATTCAGTAAATTCTCAGTATCTTCACTAATGTTTGTTGAGTGGATCAGCATATCGATACATGTGAATTATTTATCCTAGAGCATTTAACGCACATTTAAGTTATTCTTTTACTTCCTTCATTGTTTCCTTCACCTTCAATATGAATATCTGTGGAGCTGGAATGTGATCTTGTCCCACACCTTTCTTAAATAATGTTATCTCTTGTGAATCTCTACTTTTAGTATAGTCACCTGATTCTTATATACATAATTGATTAATATTCTACCTCGAAATTTAGAACATCTGTTTCATAATACATTATGTCAGTGGTTTATCAGTCAATTTTCTGGATGTGGTGTTTCAGTAGCATTATTAAAGCCAAAGATACTTGTATTGTACACAGGTTTTCCGAAATACAAACTGATCTTCACCTAATATCTCTCCTACTTTATTTACCATTCTTCTCTGTACTATTCTAGTCAGTGATTTTGAGGCATGTAATGATAGAATTACTGGACGATAATTTTCACATTTCCACCTTATGCTTTCTTAGGGATTGTGAAAGTGGTACTTACATAAAAATGCACTATAAAGTATCTCGTAAAATTTCGATAAAACTTTGTATAGTCTTTGGAATCCTTTTTTCCCCAGAAAATTTAAAATCTCCACAGTTTCTACTGCCTTATTTCAGTTGAAATCTCTAACAAATTCCGCCCCTAAAACAGGATTTCTTATATCATGAAAATAAACAGCACCTTCTCTTTTGTTGTTTACGACGTGCTTGATTAATAAAATGAATTGCATTTGCTTGCTGATCTAGCTTCAATGTTTGCCACTGTTGGAAGTATTTCATGACATTGTGCCCGTTTCCAAAACTTGGGTGAATAGGCACTCGGATCTGTCCAGAGTGTATCAAAGATATCTGTGAATCAGAGTTCATTGAACATTCTGATCATAAAACTTACTTAGAAATTGACGGAGATGTTTATCAAACTCCTCAAGCGTCCTCGTCACCTCGTGTTTCTACGATACATAACGATTCTGTTATAATTGTCAGCGATTCACATCTGCAAAGAACAAAAAGCAACTAATAAGCAAAACATAAAATCCAGTGTTGTTGTAGGCCATTTTTCCGCAGTTGCTCAGTAAATTAAATGATAAACTAACGCCGATGTAACTATTGTTGTAGCTTTAATGCCGTACGTGTTTCGCTTATCATCGAGGCATCATCAGCGGCGAATCAATTTTAAAATTTTACATTGAGTGTTACAAACTTATTCTATGATGTTTAACCTAATTCTAAATGGAAACTTTTCTGATTATTTACAACTTACTATTTACATTAGTGGTTTTCAGGTTCGTAACCACACATCTCTGCTTTTTCTCCAAAGCATGTTTCCCCTAAAGTCATTTGTCTTGGCTACTGCATGCTGGATGTAAACATTGCGTATATTACAACTCATTTGTTTACAGTGACCATCTTTTTTTCTTAATGTCACAGGTGGTGGTGCACTGACAGAATTGCGTGCGTGCGTGATGTTGTGCTATTTTGTTTCTAATTTTCTGTTATTGAGTGCAACTTTTGAGGGTTAACGTATGTTTACTATTTTGAACAGTGTTTGTTTTGTTAGGTTTATGTGGCCATTCTGTACCTGATTGCCATTTTTATTGCTTTTTTAATTTTATAGTTTTCTTGTAGAGTGGTGGTATTGTGCCTGTGATTGTTGATTGTGATGATTTGCGAGACTGTGTTATTATCTGTTGGTAAACGATCATTTTCTATAAGACGTTCAGCGAATGTGGAGTGATTGCTGTACGTAAGTGGCCTCATGTGTTCTTTGTATCTGGTTTTAAACTGTCCTCTTGTCTGTCCTACGCACAGGGTCATTGTAATTAAAGTTTAAGTTTCAAAACGCTATAAAAAACGAACCACTGATTAGAATGTCGTCAAAATTGAACGGCGTATTATTGAAGAAGGGGGAAAGAACATGAACGGTGATTCTGCACCAGTAGTTCTGCAGAAGTTCAGGACCGTCAAGGGTATGAAAAAAGGCGTTGGACCGATGACTGTCATGGGTCTTGTGATAATGATGAAAAAATTCGAAAATTCAGGATCGATTGATGTGAAGTCTGGTAGAGGAAGGAAAAGATGTTGAAGAAGTGGCCACAGCAGTTCAGGAGGCGTCGAGCGTTGGTGTGCAACCAAGCAATGCCGGAGAATTGCCAGAACATTGGACAGGCCTGTGAGCACGATGCATAACATTCTACGACAAATCCTGCAATACTATCCGTATAAAATTTGTCATGTGCAGGAGTTGTTTCCTTCTGACCTGCCAGCAAGAGAGTGTTTTGCTTTGACATTTCTTGATCGCATGGAAGTGGACAATGATTAGCCGTGGAAAATTCTGTGGACAGACGAAGTCCATTTTTCTTCTGACGGGATATGTTTTACGATTTGTCATTTGTAGACGAAATTCTGATGCTTACAGCGCCATCTGTCGCTAAAATTTGGGACTTTTTTGTTCATGTTCTTTCCACCTTCTTCAATAATACGCCGTTCAATTTTGATGTCATTCCAATCAGTGGTTGATTTTTAGAGAGTTTTGAAACTTAATCTTTAATTATAATTACCCTGTATATTTCCTCAAAAAATAACAAAAAATATTGAAGCATCTATCAGTTTGTAATAATGGCTACTCCACCGGATGTAAATATCCATCTGACATCCCCACTTAATTTTTAGTGGGTACGAAAACAATTTATGTTTTAACATTTCGAGTTCGCACGTGCAGATCATAGCATTGCGCGTGAACTTAAAGAGTTACACGTAAATCGATACGCATAACGCTAACAAATTTTTACCTACCGCGCCCTTAAGAATTTCGCTTGAACACTCACTATTTTTTTTCGTATCTTTTTCGTATCAGCATCCGATGCTTTCAAGTATCATTACTACCGTGCCGAGAAATGTTTGCGAGCTGGTTTAGCAGAGTTCTTAGATTAATTGCTATGAAGTTTCGTAATGGACGGCATGTCCTGCGCCCAACTTACAGTCGCTGCCACCTCTTGCAGCTTCACCGTCACCGTAATGTGTGGAGATAGCGAACGGTTAATTTCCCGATCATTAGCGGTCGTCTCATTTGGTGGGATACAAACGGCTGCCGGGCGCCCCTGTTAATTCAGCAACTCATTACACGCGACACACCGCCGTATTTATTGCTCCCTCCGAGCCAACTGGCAAGCGCGGCGGCGCAACGGACAGACGCAAACTTTAGAAATAGTCGCTTCCCGCACCGAGCGTTACGTCAAAGCGACCGCCGCGAGAGACCAGTGCATTACACCCACGATGGCCCACCATCAGTAGTGGGAATTTCCAATTAACTTGGTGTTCCTATTATCTAACACAATACTGAGCAAGGTGGGTGAGCGGTAACGTTCTGGTCTCGCAATCGGGAGGATGTTGGTTCGAATTCTCATCCGGCCATTCAGATTTCGTTTTTCCCTGGATTCTCGAAATCACTCCATGTGAATGCTGGGACCTTTCCTTCAAAAGGCCATGGCCGAATTGCTTTCCGTTCCTTGCCATACTACTTTCCCGTCCCCAACGACGAGGCCAAAGAAAATGGCTAAAGATGGGTTTATGAAGAGTATTGTCAGTGCAGGATGACCATTGACTGATGCATCTAGAAATTTATATGGCTATATCAGGAAACTGAGGGGAAGGGAGGGTGTAGAGACACTTATAGATAAGGATGGAGAAGTAGTTACTGAGGATTTGAAAACGGCAGAGATTTTAAGTAACTGGTTCAGTGAAAGCATTAGGGACAATGAATCAGAAAGAGGAGGGTCTAATTCAGAGAACGAGCTTAACAACACAATTAGAAATGACGATAGTAAAAAATTTGATATCCATCCTGAGGAAATCATGAAGGAAATAAGAAAGCTGAAAAAAAATAAAGGGGCTGGTGAAGATAATATTACTACAGATATCTTAAAGATAGCCGGATGTGATATTGTACCGTATCTTGAAATATTATTTAAATTGAGTCTAGACACTTGCTGCTTACCACAGGACTGGAAAAGTGCAATAGTAGTACCGGTACATAAGGGAGGGGTGAGAAATAGAGTTGAGAATTACAGGCCAATCAGTTTGACATCAGTGGTAGGTAAATTAATGGAAAGATTTTTATGCAACCACATCACAAATATATGTGAGGAACGTAAGTGGTTTTCAAGCCGGCAACATGGTTTCAGGCAAGGATATTCATGCGAATCTCAGTTGGTGGGATATATGCAAGATATTTCAGATGAAATGGACAAGGGAGGCCAAATTAATAGTGTAGCACTAGATCTGTCTAAGGCGTTTGACAGAGTAAGCCATAAAATGGTAGTAAATAAGGTAAAAACCATTGGAGTGGATAAGAAAGTCATTTGCTGGGTAGAAAAATTTTTAAAAGGTAGAAAACAGAATTTTAGGGTAGGAAATGTAGTATCAAAAGAAGTGGAAGTGAAAATGGGTGTGCCACAGGGTAGCGTATTGGGACCATTGCTATTCATTATTCTAATGAATAATTGTGTTGATTGTTTACCATCTGAAATTAGATTGTTTGTAGATGACATAATGCTGTATAAAAGAATCAAAACGATAGAGGATTGTAAACAGTTGCTGGGTGATCTGGACAGGATATCTAATTGGGTTGGTAAACATGGAATGAAGATAAATGCAAAGAAGAGTCAGCTTATTAGATACACAAATAAAAAACAAAAGGTTAATTATGAATATAAGGTGGGGAAAGAATTGCTTGCTGAAGACTTGAAATGTAAATATCTTGGAATTACTTTTGATAACAAACTTAACTAGGCAGGTACACATAGGACAGGTGGTAGGAAAAGGTTTCAAAGTTCTGCACTTGTTGGAGAGAGTGATGAGGGGATGTACGAGAGAAGTAAAGGAATTGGGTTACAAAACTTTGGTCAGACCATTGCTCGAATATGGTAGTGTAGTATGGGACCCTCATTTTACGTATCAAATACAGGAGTTGGAGAGGGTGCAAAAAAGGGACTGATAGATTTGTTTCTGGAAATTATCGCAGAATGCAATCAGTGACGGATATGATAAAGGAGCTGGAATGGGATTCATTGCAAGACAGGAGGAGGATGAGGAGGGTCATGGGAGTGTACAGGGCATATACTGGCGATGAGGCATGGAAAGATATTGCAATAGGTATGAAAAGTAGTGCATGGAAGGGAATAGATGACCATGACCACAAGCTGGCACTCGATTTCAGGCACAAGGGTGTGGGAAGATTCTGTTTTTTAGGTAAGGGTGTCAGGGATTGGAATGAGTTACCAAGAGAAATGATGAATAATTTAGCCGAAAACTTTGAAAGAATTTAAAGATAAAATTTGTAGAGGGCAAATGTAGGTAGGTGCAGGATAGGGGGAAGATGGGTGTGTAGGGAAATTGCCACCGAAGCCTGTGCTCCATTGCAATTAAATTAAATTAAATACAAAACCAGAAAAAAGGAATGAAAGGATAATCCTTCGACCGTCGATATGTCACATCATTTCCTTGTAGAGGCTACATTTCATTTTATTAAAAGTCTCACCATTCTGGAAATAGACTGACGTTATGGCACAAAGGGTAAAGGACTTGGTACCGTACCTAGCACTAATAATAATTTAACAACTAACAGAGCAGGTTTCGTGTTTTAATTATTTGAAATGTAAGACTGCTTATAACTGTGACAGAAATGTCTGTTGGTGTTTGGTGCTATTAACAACACTCTGAGTAAAAGCACAAAGAAAGATAGTAGAGCCAAGTTAATTTAGGGAACCGCTATACCCCTCTCAACATTTCGAATAGAAATCTAGTAAATAACAAATCTGATTACGAAAGAATTTAGTCCGCAGTGACGAAATTTTAAGAGGAAACTAATGCTTATTCACGGAGAGATTAAATCAGAAACAAAGAATTTTGGTAATCATCGGACTGAAGAAGAAAGAACCAAAAGGATTTAACATGTAAGAATAAAAAAACTGATAAATACTAATTTCTTACAACAAATATCCATGGATTCGAGTTGTTAGAAGACACCGAAAAATACGATTGGTTCGGAGCCTACTCCATGAAGAGAACAGGAATTTTTGACTGTAATATAAATTTCATTGTGAATAAAAAATCACACAAAACGACACTAATCTTAGACTAGCCAAATAAAGTAAAGCAGTGATGTTTTGTTTACACAGACTATATTTATGTCATCTGAAAATGAAAATTTTTGCCAAGAGCTGGAACAGATGTAAAAACTAATGATATAAAGATACTGTAAGTTCTGAATCACACAAACAGAAGATTAGATTTGCCCTCCTTTAGTAACTATACTTCTTGTCTTCAAATGAAAAAAGTTGTAAGCAGTATTATAAGATTAAACAATAAATCTACATTTAATAAAAGAAGAACCTGAATACTTATTCATTATCATATTAACTACTCAAGTATATCTAGACGAGAGGGAAAATAACAAAAATAAATTTTGATCATAAGTGTTTTGAGAATAATCTGAGACATGCCGTAAATAAAAAACGGAACATCGCGAAGTTAAAGTATTTGTGCGCTCATTATACACTACTATAACTAGTCTCCTTTATGATTTTTTTAAGTTCCACAAACAAGGGAATATATTAAAAGTTTTTCTAGTTTCGGATCCCACTGGAAGAGACGGTAGTTCTTGTCACTTACAGACCGTGCCCCTCCATCCGGCCTCTTCGTGTAGTTATCGCACTTTTAATATCACTCCATTTTATGCTTTGTCGTTGTCGCCGAGAATTTTAAGGAGTCAACCGTTTAGAGAATTGAACTGAATACGAGGCATTCTCCAACTTCCCATTAACTCTAGGTCATATTTTGTCCATACAGTTTTATTTATTTCTCTTTGAGCCTTGTGGTTCACTGATAACCGGATCATCAGCTCTAGTAGTAATGGGAAGGAACAAGAATAAAATTACTTGTTTCTTCTTCTTTCCGATAAGGTCTTCTGAGACCAAGTTTCGATCTCAATTATTCACCCTTTGTTGTTGTTTTTTTCTTCTTTTTAATTCAATATTTCTTCATCATTCCACTATATTTCTTCCTTCTCTCCTCAGATCACTTCGGAGCAGATTTCTTTTCTCTTCTGCCTTGTAATCCTTCCAAACTTAATACCTTCTGTCTAAAGATCTCCCTTTCCATAATTTCCTCTTATCTTATTTCTTTCAAAATCATTTTTAATCTCTTGTATCCAGCTGGTTGTTGATTTTTTCACCTCCAAAGGTAATTGAATATCTTTTTCATTAGTCTGTTATCATTTATTCTGTATATATGTCCAAAAAGCAATCTCCTTTTTCTTATTGATTCTGTCATATTATCTACGTTCTGGTATATTTCCTTATTGCTTCTTAATTTCCATAGTTCTGTTGATTTAACTGGACCCAAGAGATTATCATACACCTTGAAAACATTTACCTGATGCGATTACCACATACCGAAATCCGTGAGACTGGATCAGGACGTAAATTCACGTTCCATAGACATGAAGGTGACGCAAAAAAGTCTGCCATTGCGAGTGTCATATCGGTTTTAGATCTTTTCAGTCAGATTACTTTTCATGGTAAGTTAAAACCCTGGGTAAGTCATAAAGTTATCAGTTTTACATCATCTGTGTTTGCTAGGTCTATCTCAAAACGCTGTCGCTATCAATGCGAACTTTTTCTCCAATATTGACCATATTCTGTATTTAAATAACCGAAACTAACGATATTATGTTCAATTTAGTGTAAAAACAAAGAAGATCTTATTTCGCTGTTACTGTGACATACTAATAAAATACCAGTCTTGGTCACGATGTTCTGTCACGTCGTGACGTCACTCTATGACGACACAGTATGATGTCACGGTTTTCGCCTTCGCTGCTCATCTTACAACGACCAGAGATGTTCGAGGTTATGCGCGTTATTTAATAACAGTTCTATTTAGGTACGCATTCACTAGTAAATAAGCTGCCAGCACAATAAAAGAAAAGGTTGTTTTTCGAAAAAATCGACAGTTATTAGTTGCTTTTTTCCTTAATTAAAATTCGTTCGTTGTAGATTTTTCTTATACTCTCTATATAGCGATACTGTTGTTATAGTAAGCTAAAAAATATCTACATTACATAATTTTCAAGATTATGAGCGGTATTATATTTAGTTAGCGAAGAAACGAATTGCTAAAATAATATGTTAAACACGTCAGTTTGGATGGACTGACGAAATGTTTTTATTCGTAGTAGACATTTTTAGTCAGTGTTATAATATACTCGAAGAATTGATTAAATCCTCAAGTTTTGACGAAATACTGCAATAAAACACTATTTAAATTAATATATTAATAATTATTTGATTTTATTACTGATGTAACTATATCAGACACATAAATATTTCCAATGGGTTAAATTTAGATCGCAATACAATGAACGTATTCATACATGGGTAATAGAAGCTATGAATTTTGAACAGCATTATTTATAGAAGTTGTGGTTATGTTGAAAGGCAGACAGGAACTGAATGACAACTTACACAATTCTTTACAGAATAATTGATAATGAGTTTAGTTTTACAAATATTTTAAGCTGCTTTCGTAAGCGCCGAGTTACTGAAGTTATTATTTCATAGTAATGGAAGTATTTAGATTTTTAACGTCCTGAATGAAACCTGTACCAGAAATAAAACAAATGACATGCGCTATAATATAATGTTTTGGGATTCACAATTTATTTTTCATTTAATTTCCTCCCTTATTCTGACATCATTAATTCAGTAGAAGTTCCACTTCTATCGTTGTGTAAAATACAACCAAAATTTGTACAAATTGCAATGTAAGGTTATTAGTTTTACATAACAACAATTATATCTAGTTAGGAAAGCGCAAAGAAATGAATTGCCTGAACATTACTTTCACCGGTCATTTCTGATGGGCTTTGAGGCTACTAGATTTATAATGAAAGTACTGCGTGCTGCACCGTATTAGCGAGTCAAGTACAACCCACTAAACCAGGGTTTATCAAACTTAAAACTCCACGTACCACTGTTAAATTTCCCAGACAATGTGGACACCCTAAAAAAATCTTTTTTTTTATTTATTTATTTTTTTTTTATTTTTTTTTTAAATAAGGATTTTTTAAACAAGTAATACGGCCAAAATATCTATTTAATTTGTGTGATGGATGGGCTTGTTTCTTGTAGGTATTTTAGTCGCTTTTAGGATCAGTTTAGCTCAGTTTCAAACTAGAATGTAGAATTTGAACCTTGGAAGATTTTTGGCGTTCCAGAATTTTACCTAATATCTACTTGTGTTATACATCGAGTGAAAGGAAGATCATTTCTCTAAACATATTGGATTATAATTTTTACCAGATTTGTTACACGCGATATATTCGCTGTAATGAAACAATCAGTACCTGCTTGGATTTCAGTAACCTGAAGGAAATAATAATTACAATCAAACAAGTACCAAGGGAAGTGACGAATAATTTATGAACTGATTGGTCGCACATGCACCACTTTTTCGTGTTAGACGCTCAAGAAAACCAATCACCCGCCACAGTGTAAATCTGTAAATCTTGTGGCCCACTCCCTAGGGTAAACTGGTGAACTCCTAGTGGATCGTATACCCTAGACAATAAAACAACACCATTGTGGTGCACTGGCGACTCTTCTTTTTTTTCGCTCTGCCACTCCCAAGAGGAATATTTATATGTGGGTAGGTCCTTTCAATGTCATGTCAGCAATAGAACAAATGAATAACACTCCAGTATGGTGTACACAATAGTTACATTTATTAACAGCAGTCTATAACAACCTATTTGCTTTCTTTAATCCCCTTGTTACAGCCGGATCAATTATCCTTGCGACTAATGTTAGAGCTATATTTCCCGTGAGCTACAATCATATTCAACCATCCCCAGTTCTAGCTCCGACTAAGCTGGTTCATTCCCACCCACATAAACGGTGGCGCTGTGGGCTGCACTCGGCGTAGACTGTTCCCATCTTCAGCTGTCGCAGCGACCGCTACCAGGCTCGACTCGAAGACCTCCAGTTGCGCCCTGACAGACAGAGCCTCTTGGCAACCACGTCCACCACCCCAGCCAGCAGCCAAGTCATGTAAAGGAGTATACTGAATTCCAACAACAGGCCACAGAAGCGGAGACCGATGGCAACGTTATATCAATTCTTCCTCTGTCAAGGCTTCGGGCATCAAGCTTCTGACTGTCTCAAGCAAGTGCGATGCGTTCGCTGCGGAGGGAGCCATAACAACTTGGTTTGCACACGTCCGCGTGACGCAACGCCGACGTGTGCAAACTGTGGTTCTGACCACGCCTCCAGCTATGGGGCATGCCCAATAAGAAGAAAGCTTCAAGCAGCCATCAGAAGTCGTCAACGCCAGTGTCAACCCAGTCTCTCCCAACGAATGGGAAGACCGGAAGGACCTCAGAGATGGTCGTCAAGCCACTTCAATAATAATCCGCCGACCAACTCAAGTGACCAACACGGGCACCAATGCTGTAATCAAGAGCCAAGACGAGCAAATCAGCGGGGGGAAATCGTTGAGTTGTTAACAGAACTGATTGCGGCAATGATCCCCAACAGACCACATGAAAACAGTTAGCTATCGAAGGAATAAGAATATCAAAAGGGTTTCCATACAGGCCGTAATCACTATGGTCAACGCCGGTTATCCCCCAAAGTGTACAGTTCGAGAAAATAAAGTCCATCACCATCAGTGAAACCACAGATAAAGCTACAAATCGTAGCGGGGCTGTATAATGCCGTTAAAGCAGTGAGGATTTAAAAAAAACAGAGCCTCTTCCCTCTATGCAGTCCAGTTTTGATTATTACTCCCCCACTCCATTGTACCTGATGGGTAGATTTACTAGCCAACCGCTTTGCCCTTTGACGCTGTCGTACCTCGGAGATTGACGTCGTGAATCGCAAGCAATTGCTGACTAGGGACTCAATCCACAGATTACTGACTACCGAGTTTGCACAATCCTCGTGCTGCAACTGTTTACCACTGCTGTCGCAACTGACTAGTTTGCTGCAGTACTTTGTGAAATCTTACGTATATATCCCAATTATTCATTAAAAAAGAATCTTGGGCTACCACACTGTTGATTAAAAGCGAATGATTGAACAGTATAACAGCGCTTCACACTACACTATACGGAAGTGAAAAATCTTTAGTTGCTAAGCGACTGTCGTCTGATCTATTACATCCATAATGGTTGTAGTTAAGTTCGGAACCATAATTGCTCAAGGATTTTCTTGTATATATCCAGTTCTTAATTTCTTCTACAATTTCTTCCGTATCCTAATCAAACAATGAGTAACATTTCATAAAAATACGATATAGAGATGGCACTGGAAGTATCTTAAACTTGCTGAATAAAGCAGGAACGATTTCTTGAGTTTGTTCAATATTTTTACAGCAGCCGCATAACTGAAATGATCTGTACCTTGCACAGTAGACGAGAATTTCGTATGGAATTGATTTAACCAGGTAGATCAGATGTGAGATTTGATGTATTCATTTGCCATTGTAAGATAATGTAATTGAAAATCAATATATCTTATAAGTTCATGATTTTATGTCGTCAATTAGTATGACTCTGAATTTATCATCTTACTTACAGCTTGTTAGTTACTATGTTCCTTAATGATTGCTGAGTCATAAAAAAGTACAGGTTAATTTACAAGCTAAGCACTCTATTTCTTAACGAACTGCTTGCATGGAGTATCAGATAACACACTATAGCTGCTACAATACTTATCTTTTAGCGGATGCCTCTCATTTTATTACTTTGTTAGATTTTAAAGAAACAATCATTAATACTGACAACTGAATCAAGAATATAACAAAATACACTGACCTTTTTAGATATTCTACATATCATCAACGAGAGCTTCTGTCTGTATTGCAGCAGTTATGTAGTCTTCTGTACTGATATTAAACTTGAGATTTTTCAGCAATAATATTGTAACCAGTTAATTTTTATATTTTTATTTTATATTAAATTTTTACTCTGTTCTTATATCTGAAATACCATAAAACAAAATAGGTTTTATTTTATCTGCACATATTTGTAATGATAATAATTATTCATTTATAGAGAAACAAAGAAGACACGAAATGTAATATAATTAAAGTTCTTATATTTAAGAGACTCTTTAAAATTTATCTGCATTCAGCTGCGTTGCTTCCTAATGGAAGTTTGAGGACAGTAATATTGGTAAAGTACCCTTAAATACAGCATCTAATTCTAGGAAAAATCTATTTCAATCTCAATGATGACGTTAAAAAATAGAGCAGAACGAGATGTGGAAGTAGAACAAAAGTGGAACTATGTGCATATCTTGAATGAGAAAAGTAGCAATCTGTGGTATGAAACTGGTCGTATTTTCATTTCGTCACAAAAGCATTCTCTTCTCCTTTGATAAAGTAGCAGTCAGCATAACCGCATTGTCTTGACTGATTAAACACCGCCGGTCCCCACCAAACTGATTAAATGTTCTACATCTCTTTTACGAACTTGTTGGGAAACTTCAATGCACTCGAATAATTTTATTCCATTCAAGAAATTCAAAATAGAGTTTGAACTAAGTTGAATGCTCAATGAAGACTTTGATCTGCTGTCAGTAAATCTTTTCCCTCTAAAACATAAATTACTTGTAGCCTGGGTAAATTTATAAATGACAACACAAACGTTAAACATTTTTGCAACAAAGTTAGAACTCTGTATAAGATTACGATACAATGTAGATACACGAATATTTTTTTAAAAAAAATGTTTGGTTGTTATTACGATTGTAGTTTGAAGATAGTAAAACGCAGAAAGGTTCAAATTCGTCGTTATAAATATTTTTCTAAACGTTTATGAATACCGAATTGTAGATAATGGCTTCTCTTACTATTTTCATGAATTAAACCAACAAATTGACTTCAAATGAACGTAAAATATCATCAGTTCTTTGTTGTGTTCTAAAAAAAATTTATGCGACTAAAAGTTCTTATCTAAATGTGGTAGTAATACTGTATTTTATTTACGCCAGTCTAGAAGTATACTGAACCTCAGGCAGTCATACAGTGATATTCGGTGGTTCTGGTGTCCCAAAGACTAACTTGATAACCAACAATATATAGTGAATCTAAAACGTGGTTCATGTAGTGGCGCAATGATTGTATTTCGGACGCTGCAGTAAAAATATAGAGATTGTAAGCAGATAGTGGGTGATGATTAAATCCAGGCCTATTCTCTCGAAGAGAAAAAGAACTTAATGTAGGCTATGATCTCAGTAGTTGCCAAGAATTTCCTTAAAATTCAAACGAAGTGATTTATCTCCTCATCACTCTCCCCAAATATGAAGAATTTTGAAATATTTTTGTACCACCTGACCCAGTTGAGTTTATTATCAAATGTTATACCAATATGTAACATTTTAAGTCTTCAACAAGAAATACCTTTCCACTCTCTGATCAACCTTTCGTTTTTATCTGTGTATCTAACGAGCTGACTCTTCTTTGGATTTATCTTGATCCTATATCGACCTTCTAGGATAGATTCCATTTCCATATCAACTCAAAATTTCACATCCACTAATTTGATGCTAATGAATCTCCTAAAATACATTTTGGTTTTGACGACTTATTTCGTCCGTTCATTTCATATCTATCGTTATTCCAATAAGTAATATTTCATAAAACATTCAATATCATGGCTGGTCAAGAGAATAAAATTTTGTGTTTCAAAAATATTCATTAACTACTACTTCTTGTGAAGGTATTTCGTTCTTATTCTAAATATTTTTATTCAGGAATAGTGAATAGCTGTCATCATGCAATTGTCAACATTTTTGCAAAACAATTTACCAAACAGACTTGTTTAATCTGCAGTTTTATTCATGCCACTGCTTCTAGAATTATTTATTGCTCGCTGCCACGATACGAAATGAGAATGCTGACGAAAAAACAATGCTTTTATAATGCAGCTGAGTACATTCGTGGAATGACGCAATGTCTGCAGTATAGAAGTTCTTTGTCCGTTTGGTTTTTACAGAAAGTAGTAGTCAAACCCACAAACTACATACGAGAGTAGTCTGCCTTCATGCATCCGAAAAAAGTTTAAAGCATCACTAGACATACTTTTTTCTAAAATTATCTATCTCTGGATATCGCTGGATATCTCTGGATTATCTTTCTCCGTCTCTCACAGTATTTTTTTCCAGTAGTTAAATAATGTATAAGACAGAAAGGAGTACGCACCATTTAATTTCTTCATGCATAATTCTCGACATGCCCTCACTGTATATCTCAGGCAGAGAAAACGTGTGGGATGCGGCTGTTAAATTCAATACAATACACTGAGATAGCTTTTAGCACCTGTTGCCGGCCGACCTGCTTGAATTGTAGCTGTTTCCTGTTTCAAGGCGCATCACAACAGAGGTACATTTCGTTAAACCTATCATCGAGGCTGCTAGAAATATTATGAACCAACAATTCCCAGTAGTTTCACCCGCGTGGGCCTCACATTTCGCTTTCGTGAAATTATGTTCACATAAAACAATGAATTTCTTTTTACATATAAATTTTAATTGTACTCTCGATATACCATGCTTCTACGTAGTCAACAATATTAATAGCAGAACTCAAAGAGTGTAATGTTTATCATTGATGTAGTGTAATCTTTGGAGCCTGAGATTTAATATTGAGGAAGCCACATACATATCGGTTTGGTACTTTTTTGTGATGCGTTGACAAAGGAAACCTCGAAATATAATCTTCACGGGTGTTCAGCTGGATGGTGTCAAAGTAACACGACGTTTCGACAGCAAGCCGGATGAACACCCGTGAAGATTATATTTCATCACTACGCCAGGAAAGTCTACACTCACACACAAAGGAAACCTCATTCAAATTTATGTTTGCAGTGAAGAGAGCATTTAACATCGACGTCAGCGGCAGCATAGGGGGAAGCGTGTTAGCCTCATACGGCAATGCTCGTCTACCATACATGTTCTCAACTTTTGTGTCGCCTGATGCTCTCAGTACAGCGAAAGCTATTGATTTTCTAATAACACACATTCCGACAAAAAAAAAAAAAAAAAAAAAAAGTTCTTGCAGAATGTCTAAAAAATTATTGTTGTTTGTATTTAATTCTTTCCCACATCGGAATTTTAATCTCCGCTATTCATCTGTAGTCTGCTGTAGGTCACATTTCATTAGCATATCAAGTGGAAGTTACAGATTTTGTACATCAATAAATAAATAAAAAATTAAGCTTTGCATTCAACCCGAAGTTTGGTTGGACCCTCACGGAGGAGGTATACTTAGCCTGTATTTGAAGTAGGATGGCCAATTCCTTACCTCCTTACCTAATTTAACCCAGGTAAGATGTAGGAGACCTACAGTTTAGCATGGAACCCTAACCACGTAATCTTTCTGGCGTACTTCATATTATACAGCAAGCTGTGTCGGAGGTGGTGGTCACGTTAAGAGCCTGAAAACATCCTCACCAAGTCAGGGATTCGAACAGCGACGCTTCGATATCCAGGCAGACGCATTAACTACCGAGTCACCAGCGAGTAATATAAGATGAATAACATATATTTTAAATGTTTTATACCGTTTGAAACGTATTCAACTGTTAGTTGTAACGAACAAAGTAATACCACAAGTACAATAAAACTAAATTGAACCAGATGTTCTTTTTTGTGTAAAATCCTATTTCTTTTTCAGTAGCAAATTTCACGAGAAACTGTGACGAAGATTAATTTATTTACTTATATTATCTTTACTTAATATTCCAAATTGCTGTTTACCGGTCTATGTTATGCCGATATATATTTCTCTTAAACAACTGATTTTGATATTCCTATTCACTAATAACGTAAACAATTTTTCCATAATTTGCTTAAAATTTAAATTTGTTCGTTGACCCACATTGCGTCATTATTTGCAGATCCATTTTTAGTCTCTGAAGTTTTATTAGTCTGTGATTAAGAGAGACCAAAGAACTATGTTACAGAAAAGATCATGTGATGAGGCTATATTTTAATTCTTTGTGACTGCTGGAATATCTTAGATGCTATTAAATTATATAAGATACCGTATATATTGTAAGAAATGGTTTTGGCCAAATTCAATAGGCAGATCTTCCACGGAAACCTTTTTTTGTAACTTAAAAACCTTATGTGTCAAACAGAATAAGGTTTGAAACGAACGGACGAAATAAGTCGTCAAAACCAAAATGTATTTTAGGAGATTATGAAGCCGGAAATACTCATCCGAATTTCTTTGTAATCATTCCATGAGACCCTTTGAGCTGCCGTGTTTAGGGACAGCGCCCAGTCGGATGGTCATTACTGTACACGCATGCTGACCGTGAGCCGAGCAGGGCACTGGGATGTGACGTGCCCGCCCGCTCATGAAACCACTTTGCGTCTGGCTGACGGGGTGCATAGTGGCACAGAGGGTCGGGGACCGAGCCTTATCCTGTCATCACAAAGGTCGTTGTGTGATAGGGCGTTTCTCTTTATTGTCTGTCCTCTGACAAATATAGCATATCCATCCGTGGCTACATGCGAGAAACATTTTGGTGTTAGTTTAGGTTACTGTAAGGGGGAAAGCCATTGATGCCCAATGGGACGTGTAACAGTAACTTCCTTTTTTATATATACGGAAAATTATGGGTATTTGAGTGTTGATTATTGCAACTGCGAACCCGAAACATGTATATCACTCACCTTTTTTTCTCCCTTTTTACTGCAAAAAGAAGTTTTTGAAGTGTAGAAACATGGATAGTGATATCGTGATTTTTTTTTACCAAATGACACAGAAATCTATAGAAAAACTTCTTTATATTTATTTCTAAAAAGAAAAAATTTCTCCAAAAAATTACGCATTTCTCATCTTCCACAAATCAATACTGCATGAATTTTGTTTATGTTTTGTGCGTGTGTCTTGGAAGACCGTGGTTCGTACGATACTTGAAAATTTACGCTCTGATTCCGCCATCTTACCATGTTTATGTCATTTTTTTCATTCCTCTTATCTGGCCACACCACGCGACGACCGGGCTGTAACTTCAAGCAAAATGACTAACACTGTCAGGCAGAATGATCAGTCTAAAGTTATTGTCAAACTCGACAGAATGAAAACTAGTAGGAACCTTTATGTAAAGCGAATTGTGGAAGTAACCTCTTTGTTTCACCTGCGATAACATGAAAAGTATACTACTACTTCAGAACCATGCAGTCCTCTGATGAGTCTCCATAATGGCTACGTTATAACTTTGCTTACAGTGGCTGCATATATATTTTTTTTTTTACTAAAGAGGAACAAGAAACGGGGAAAAAATACTTCACAGCTGCCTTCCTTAATGATGTCAGTAATACTTGGGATGTTGATTAGGCAGAACAAAGATGTGAATTGTATCCAAGTCATATAATTGAAATTTTAACATCTTTTGAATGATATGTTAGAATTTCCAAAGCTGATAACAAACAATGTAGAGCAGAAATTCTCAGTAAACAATTGATTCGAAATAACAGAAAAAAAAACAACACCCACATAGAAGAAGAGATTTAAATTATAAATCAAAAAGGGAAGTCGTGGGGCGTCCACTCAAAAAATGTAACTGTGGCAGGAAATTTCGAATAAAACAATTGCATACAGATACAGAGCATTTCGTGAGAAATGTGATTGTTCTGACTTCCAGAACCGTTTCACGTAAACTTTCACCTATTTCCTGGTTGTTAGTGGGTTAGATTAGACAGTGATTTAGTTTTATATATATTTTAACGTGATATAATTAGAAAAATAAGTAATTATCTTATTAAATTTTCATAAAGCTAGATGAAAATTAGGCATTTTAATACGAAGAACAAATTTAATTTAAAAATTTTATTTTAATCCATGGAGAACCTAATAAGAAAAATTAAAAAAATGAATAATCAAATGTTCATAAAGCAATGTGAATTTAATGCATTTTAATACTGAGTCACAATAGTCTGCAAAAAATACTATCAAATTATAGTGTCGATACTAAACAGAAACTTTGGTTAGAACTATATCTGATAGTTGTAATGTATTGTCTTAGCCTCTACTGAGAAGTAAATACCACAATTTAAAGTTTATCTTCGATGTAATGAGCTGATTTAAGCTTACCTTGTGTTATAACGGACTATATCTGAAAAATCTGAAGAAATGAATAAGCAAAGTTATATAGTAAAAATAATATTAACAGATTCCAAAGAGTGGAATGTTATCTTTGATGTAGTGTGATACTTGATGGGCAGCTCTTAAAATTAAAAAGGAGTATTTATCTCAGATACAATGTGATCTCTGGTGCCAATCTGCTCCGCCGATGTACAGATTATAATGTCCTACTCCTTTCCTTGGTCACGTAGAGCAGTAAGATAGACCGCAGATTACAAACCTGTCACGTTTTCAAATTACGAAAACCCTATCCAATCGGTTCGGTAATTTTTGTGTGATACGATATCGAAGGAACAGACAGACAGAGCCCTCTTACGGAATTATATATTTAGAGATTTTACATTATAATAACCCAAATCTCTGAGATCAGTTCAAAAATTTTCAGAGGTAGGCGATATATGCAGTTTTTAATTTAGTAAACATTCAGTCACGAAACGCGATAACGATCGTATTGTTATAACAGCAACCTAGTCTGAGAAATGAGATTGTGACTGTTTGTGGTTCAGTGGAACTGCAGGCTGAGTATTTTGGGCACCACTTCAGCCGCTGGCAGTAAAACCGAGATTATCTTCGCGGCTTACCCAAGTCCGGCCCAGCTTGGGCTGGGCATGCAGACTCAAAATAGTTTATACTCTTGCAGCTAAGAGAACTGTTGGATCCGCCACCTCACCGGTTTCCCTTGCTTTATGCACACTCATCACTTTTCCCCCGTTTTTCCAGCTAAGGTCTGGGGTGTCATAAAAGTTGAATACACTACCGGGAAGGATTTTACGGCAGCTGGTTTTACGAAATACCCAAGCGGCCGCTTGTTTTTGTTACGTTGTTGTAGCAAATTTTTCTTCAGTGCCTCTATGTGCTTATGCATTTGAACCACGTACAACGGAAGGAGACAGCCTAAATTTAGTTAATGCAGTTTTTTAAATTTGAGCAACCTTCATTTTTCGAACACCTCAGAGTTTTCAAGGCTCTTGTTGGTGCCTCTAGAAGTCCCAGGTCTGAACCCTGATTACGCTCGGAATTTTCTTCAGTTCTTAAACTGATCATCGCATATAATAAAGTTTTTCTTTGTTCACTTGATGTACGTTAGGAGTATCGATGGTATTATATATTAAGTTGTAGGTTGTAACACACTTATGCTCACCTTAACACGTGATACAACTCAACAACGCTCTCCCGAAGCATGATTCATTTATCTTTACTTTTATATGCATCCATCAAAATTCTGCTCTTGATAACCTTGTCTTGATTTAATTATTTTTAATATTCTTTTACCTTAGAATTTATTTTTGGTTGTTTACAGCCAGGATGAAAGTACCGTCCGTCTTCTTTTAAGTTCTCCCAAAAACTCCTCGCGTTTTCCTCTTATAATATCTGAAAGAAACTATGTAAACTACCTTGACTTGTTTTCAACTGTTTTACTACCAAATACTCCTCGATTACATTTTTATCAGTAATCACTTCGCAAGTTAAGCCAAACACAACCGTTATTTCACAGGTTTTTATGCCTAATCACAAGTTACATTTCTTTCTTCTGCTTATGGCTTCACAGCTCGTTGACGTCGAGAGATTATTAGAGGAGGGAAATGGCTGGAGGCAAGAAACGGGAAGGAATTCGGCCAAGGTATTTTAACTGAAGCATTCCGGAATTCGGTGATTTGGTGAAAACAATATAAAACCCAATGGGGATTCGAACCCAAGTCCGCCCGAATGCGAGGCCAGAGCGTTACCACTCACCAACCACGTTCGGTAACTTACACTTCTGCGTGACTTATTCTTCCACTACCATAATAAATCTTATTTGGTTGGCTTTCCTATTTACAACTGTTTTACAGCTTAATCTACGTTGCCGCCGTACATCTACATCTACATTCATACTCTGCAAATCACAAACATTGTGGGTGGCAGAGGGTGCTAAGCACCAATCCTAAACCCGCCCATTCCAATCCCGAATAGTGCGAGGAAAGAAGGAATACATATAAGTATCAGTACGGCATCTTATTTCTCTAATCTTATCCCTCCGGTCATTGCGACCTAAATAGGTTGGCGGAAGAAGTATTTCATTGCACTCGAAATTTAAATTTTTTCGCATATTCTCCAATAAATTCGAACGCAAGCTACGTCGTCTGTCTTCCAAACTATCCCAGCCCAATCTATGTATCAATTCTGTGACGCTTTCATAAGGGCTGTAACAACAAGTCACGAATCTAGCGGCTCTCCTCTGCACCCTCTCAACTGAGTCAATCAGAACCTTGCGATACGGATCCCAAACCCCACAACAGTAATCCAGATGCGGACGCACTAGTGTTTTATACGCTATCTCCTTTGTTTGAGCATTACAATTCCTCAAAATACGACCTATGAATCGTAATTTAGAATTAGCCTTGCCTACGACGGAAGTTATGTGCATGTCCCATTTCATGTTGCTTTGTACTATCACCCCCAGATACTTCACGGAATCAACCGTGTCAACAGCTGAATTGTTTATTTTGTACTCGTGAACAAACTGATTCTTCTTGTTACTTATCCGCATTGCCTTGCACTTTTTGCAATTAAGTGTAAGCTGCCATTTACGGCACCAATCGAAAATAGCATCCAAATCACGCTGAATTTCTAAGCAATCGTCGGAGCACCTTATTTCCCTATAGATAACCGCATCGTCGGCAAACAATCGCAACCAGCATTTGACGTTGTCACCTAGATCGTTTATAAATATTAAGAAAAGAAGTGGACCTATTACACTTCCTTGAGGAACGCCCGAAGTAACATTTATCTTAGAAGAGGCTTCCCCGTCAACAACGACATACTGTGATCGACCAGTTAGAAAATCACGTATCCACTCGCAAATCTGAGCCGAAATACCGTAAGCTCGAATCTTCGCTAAAAGTCGGTTGTGTGGCACAGAATCAAAAGCTTTCTGAAAATCCAAAAAAAACTGCATCAACTTGCGAACCTGCATCGATAACTTTCATTATGTCGTGGGAAAATAGGGCCAATTGTGTTTCACACGATCTCTTCTTCCGAAATCCGTGTTGACATGGTGTAAGTAACTCGTTCTCATCTAGAAACTTCATTATGTTCGAGCATATGACATGTTCCAGAATTCTGCTGCAGACCGATGTTAGAGATATGGGTCGATAATTCCTAGGATCACTCCGATCTCCTTTCTTAAAAACGGGAATTACCTGGGCTATTTTCCAGCTAGAAGGTACTTTTCTCTCTTCTAGTGATTTACGGAATATATCTGACAGAAATGGTTCAATATCCTCCGCGTATTCAGAAAATACTCTTACCGGTATACCATCGGGACCCGGCGCTTTACCCCACTTCAGGAGTTTTAATTGCTTTACAATTCCTACGCTATCAATTTCTATCGGATCCATCTCTAATTCCACACGATGTGGTAAAGTGGGGATGTTTTCCATGTTTTCTTGCGTGAATGAATTTTTGAATTCGGTGTTAAATACGGTAGCCTTGTCGCGGCTGTCTTCAACCTCCCGTCCGTCTTTTATTAGAACTGGCTTATTGTTCCCACTACAACTAACTTTTTTTACATACGACCAAAATTTCTTAGGGTTTTCAGTGAGGCTCTTAGAGAGAGAATTTTCACGAAAGTTATTAAATGCCTCACGCATCGCATTCTTAACACGTCCCCTTATCTCCTCTAACTTATCTAAATCAGTCCGATGCATCGTCCTTTTTGATCGTGCATGTATCTTCCTTTGCTTCTTGAGTAACCTTTTAACCTCCCGTGTGTACCATGGGGGATCGTTCTCTTCCCTGATTGTCCGTTTCGGTATATGCAAGTTCATACCTTCCCCGAGTATATGTAGGAATCGATGCCACCTCTCTTCAACGGTGCCTCCTGCTACTAAGAAGGTGTGGTAATTATGCCTCAAATACGCTCTAAAACACTCTTTTGAAGCCTTTTCGAATCTGTAAACGATCCTCTCTTTTCTCTTTCTGCGCGTGGTTGTTAGTTTTACTGTAGCAATTAACAGCTTTGTGATCACTTATTCCTGCGGTGGTAGAAATATCCGTGAATAGTTCAGGCCTATTTGTAACAACTATATCTAAAATACGTTTACGCCTTCCTAGGCTTTCTCGTATCTTCTCCATTCTCGTTTTCATAATTAAACCTTTTCCTCCGCGGTAAATCGATCTTTTACCCCTTGCATTCAGAGATACTCATAAAAGAGATTTGCTATTGAGCTTTTATAATTCGTGATACACATAAATAGATACAGTGTTTCAAATTTATAGTTACTAATATATGGCAGTAGCGTATGACGTCTACAAGGTCCCCGTCACCCTAGAGAAGTAATATTTCAAGACATATGTGGAATGCGCTACAAATCGAAATGATGAAATTCCGCTGCTATTGCAGAAAGCTAAACCCTGAAAAAAATTATGCATGAAGGGGTATTTACCAGAACTGGAAAATCACAGCCTACGGCATCACAATTTGACGATAAAAGACTTTGTTCTCAGCCATCTAATGCGCTATAGCAAATTTATGCTAACGGAAAGTGCCACTGAAGGTTTAATCAGACATGGATGACAAAGTCTTCAAAATATCAATTAGGTTATAGCAGATATTAAATACACCTCAAACAGAGAATTAAAAAGGTTGAATTATGGCTCCATTATTCGTTGGGAAAAAATGAAATATGACAAGCAGGTTACAGTCTCATAAGTTTAATATTCACGTGAATATTGATAGTAAATATCCCATATCATTATGATAAAATTAAATTAAAATGGTATCTTTGAATTGAATAGTAACGGTAAAATCCACAAATTTTCCTGAAATTAAATAACAAATATCAGGAATTTATTAAAAATTTTGCAGCTTACCAAACGAACCGTTGTTAGAACATGAAACAACAGTATTTTGGTAGATCACATATACTGAACGAATTTAGTAGAACATCAAATATCCTTTCGCCGATAGCCGAAGAGACTGTGTTACGGATTTTGCTTTTTATCTGCAGTGGACAATATTTTACAGAGGATTTGTTAGTACTTCAAAATGTAGTCGGTCCGCTGTGTTTGTTGATTTGAGGCGCCTGTTGAAACTGACCCAGCAGTTCAGCTAAGCAAGGTCGGGCGGCAGCCGGGAACAGCATATCCCCCGTGGCATTGCAGGAGACTATACACTGCCCGTGGTGACCCAATACTGCGTCCGCGATTGAGACCCAGGAGTCTAGTTGATCAATTGGCGGAAAAAATTATCTCACCAAAACACGATATTGCAAACCGATTCGGTTACCACATTGTCATCGTAGTGGGGATGTAAGCACCTATTACACAATATACGCGGCTGTCTCGTCTCACATGGTAGGTTACATTGATACTAAAACAATACGTAAGTTTCTTCTCCAAATTTTTTTTTTTTTTTTTTTTTTTTTTTTTTTTGTAACTGCTTTACGTCTCTTCTTAACATCGAGGTATTTAGAGACGGGAAAGGATGGGGGGCAAGGATGGGGGCAAGGAATTGGATGGAATTCGGCCATGGCCTTTTGAAGGAAGCATCCCGGCATTTGCGTGGAGTGATTTGGGGAAACCATGGAAAACCCAAATCTGGATGCCCGGATAGGAATTCAAATACGCGTCCTCCCGAATGCGAGGCCAGAGCGTTACCGGTTACCCACCACGCTCGGTCCCTGAATGTGTTTTCAAGGAATTGATCATCACCTGTTTTTACTTCTTTCATCTATAATAATATATATGATCAAAATATTAGACTCATGACAATCGTCTACACATACAATAAATATTAACAACACTCAACTAAGAAAAATATTAAGTAAAGACTTGTATGCAATGGAAGGTATTTTCCTTGGTATGGGTCGACGCATAGTGGACATGCCGTGCCATAAAATTTTGTGATTAAAAACAAAAACCTAGAAAATAACGAAATAAGCAACAAAAACAAACTAAACAACAATAATAAAACAATCAAAATAATGAAACAACGAAAACAGCAATAAACAAAAAGAAGACATGGTTTTCTTGGTGAAAATTATTTCCTAATCTTTTTTAAGAAAAAAGAATATCAAATAATTTATAGAAGAATGTGCCTCGTAAAATAGAAGTGAATGTATAGGAAGCTTACAAAATAAAAATTTCCCCATTGTTGTTAATAAAATAACAATAAAAATACTGTCACAGAAATTATTCTTGCTTCACTGTCACCGCAAACTGACTTTCACATTGATGTCGCACAAAAGTCGTAATTCACCTTTGATGAAGTGAATATAGGTTTCGAAACATCACCATGTCGTTCCCTGTATTCTGTTATCCGCAACTCCTATTATAGTATTTCATGCCTCAGTAACTGTCAAATAAAAATGGGCTGTCAGATAAGGGAAATGAATGACATAAAACACGGAGATCGTTGCTGTCAGATGAGACGGCCAATAAACGACAAGTCTTTCCACTGTTTGCTGCGTGGAGCACAGTATACACACATTGTTTAGCGGTAGTGTTTGTTAGTATCAGAATGTTTCAAAGGACAAAAAACTTTTTATCTATTTCTGAATTATATGCTGGTACCAAAATTACCATCATTTTTTCACCTTTTATCGATACATCAACAGCGACAAATTATTTAAATTAATTCGTCGACTATCAGCGACGAATTGTTTACACTAATTCAGCGCTGAGGATACGTAGATGAAATGTGAAACGGGTTTGGCAATAAACAAATAAAAAAGTTTCACTGGATTTCTTTGTTAACGACTAAAGCGTAAATAATTTTTGAGAAGTTAAAGAAGGGTTATTGAAAATTGATCTCTGAAGACGGGCTGAGTAACTCAAAGATTGCTAAAGTGTGAGGGAATAAATTGTTAATACAACTGTCTGACCATAGATTTTAGGTACAAATTGAGTGT
Source organism: Vandiemenella viatica (assembly GCA_031002005.1). NCBI lineage: Eukaryota > Metazoa > Arthropoda > Insecta > Orthoptera > Morabidae > Vandiemenella > Vandiemenella viatica. The sequence continues at coordinate 93,208,285 of CM061919.1, read as the reverse complement.
TTACTGAGCGCAATGCAGTCAAAAAATTATTTGGATTGAAACAGTTAGCTGTGGGTATATTACTTGTAGCATATAAAGTCATTCATTTGGTGCTGCATAATCACATGTTCTGGAACCATGTAGTTATAGATAAAATTGGCATCAAATTGTCATGTAATATTAATAAAGTCAACAAAACTGTGTCAGATCCAAATTCAACTATATCTCTTCTTATCAACTAGTTCTGATGTTTTCAGCTCTGACATAATGATCTAATCTTAGGAAATATTTGAGTGTCATCACGTAAAGAATGTTGTGAGACAGGTAAATCAATAATTCGAAGAGATATTTTTCCTATCCGTGAATTGCGTTGCACGTGAATCAAGATATGAAACTTTATTTCAATCGATCGTTAATCAAAAATTATGTAAGAATCAACTGTTATTAACTAAAAATTCAGCATTGTCTACAAGTGATTGTTCTGTGGTAACAGAATTTAATTCAAACAAGGAATTACTTAAAATACTTCCGTTGTCTGACCTTTGTTAAGAACTTATTGATTTCTTATTCATATTACTTATTGCTTGCTAACATTAGATATGTATCAAGTCCTGGTGTAATATTGTGGTAATGGACTTTATTACCCTCATAGAGCTTTCAGTAGCGGTGTTAGGATTCTTAACATCCCTCTGAAGCGCTAAACTTCTGCCTGGTTATATGGTTTCCCTCGTGCTTTCAAACGGTTATAGCTATATTACCAGAACTTTGCTGAAAGCCATTCTAGGCAGTGCCTAAAAACGTTTTGGACAGCAGATTCGCAGTTTTCATGATAACTAGTAGCTTTACATTAAGTCATGCACGCACTGTTATAAAACAATTCTTCATTTCGAGATAGCTAGTTTTTGCACTGAAAGAGAATATAATAGCGTGTCACGAAAAACACGTGTGTTGCCTGTAGTAGTTCATAGGTGGGTAATACTGGTTAAATTTAATCATTAATAGAAAAAGATAGCATTGCAGTTTCCTGAAGAAGACTAATTTCAATTCACGTTCCACATAAAAATGAAGAATTGTTACTAATAAAGAGTATTCATTAGTTTATATGCAACCATTTTCTGCTGCAATAATAATTTGGTTCAAGCTCTAGTCGAAGGAAAACAGTGTACCGGGAGAAAATACAGTATCATCGAAGACTAAAGAAAAGTTAATTGTGGGTGAAAGAAGTAAACTCAGAAATATCTACTACTTCTCCAGGTTCGCCATATGAAGTCTGAGTTTTAAGTAATAACTGATTAAAATAATTCTTCAAATATTCCGTCTTAAAAATCAGTACTTTATAGCTGTTTGACATGAATGTCATTGGAGTATAAATATGATGAGACGCAAGGAACAGAAATGAAGTCGTCCATGGCCTTTTCTGAAGAAAAGGTAATGGCATTCATGTGGAGCAACTTGTGGAGTTGCTTGAGTATTTGTTCGTATTCCCTGATGTTTCAACAAAGTCAATTAAGACGCATTACTACATCGCCTAAAGATTTAAATACTCTAGTAACTGATAACTGAATGATTGTTAGCAAATACACCAGTCATTAGATGTTAATTACTGACAGTGACCTTCAGGAATTAATTAAAGATTTAGCAACAGGTATTTAACATCTGATACATCATACAACGATGTATAACTGAAATAATTTTTCGTGTCAGAAAACTAGTCGTGTTTGTGTATCGAAATTTCGTGTGGTGTGCAGGGATAAGCCTTTCAGCAGACGTCTCAAGCAATGGGCGGTGAGGGACAGGATGAAGGAAGGACGGAGGGATGAGAGATAAATGAGAAGTGGCTGGAACCTCCGCAGTATCGTCCGAGGAGGGTATTCTGGATATTGAGCAGGGCCCACGGCGACTCATTCCGCGAACAAAAGGATTGTTCCTGGAAAAGCAGCCGCCCGAGCCCGATAAGCAAAGCCGTAGGCTACGACGGGCGGGCCTATCGCCTTTGACTGCTCGCAGAGCGCGTAAGAAGCCAGATGGACTCGGGCTGAAGACGTGGCAAAGTCTCTGTCGTCACTCATTCAAATCAAACCAACGAGGCTCTTCATCTGTGAGTACGTTTCCCTCTTACGTCTGAACGTCTAATACTTCCGTCCAGTATGCGAGACTGTGAAATAACAATCATAGGGTTAGTGAACCATGAAATGAGTTATGTAAATAATACTAAAATAATAAGTTCGAACAGTTTCAGCATAAGAATATTAGATGGTTAAGTTGGCTGATCTGTCATAGATACGCAATGATCATCGATGACTGTATCTAACAGATTGTGTACGAGTTGTTACAGAAAAATTCCGACTTAAACATCATTTGACGATATGCTTAAAGGAAATGGATTAGTAAAAACTTTAATGCTAAGTGTGAAATAAATGTTTAACAGTGGAAGAAAAGTGAGAAAATTTAATTAATGTTATGGATTATGTTTTACAAGACAATTGTTTGTTTTAAAAAACAGAGAGACAGCCATCATTTGTCATTTTGGTTTTGATCTAGAATGCTCAACGGGCTATATTAAATTAAAATGGGAAGTATTTACCTCGCAAGTTCGAGACGTATTACGTTATTACCATTATGCTTTAAGCCTGTTATCTACTATATAAATTTCTGTTCGAGTACCTGATTGGTGAAAGGAATGTTTATGGAATTTATTTTATGCTCTTGTCAGTGGCTACTTTCAGTAGCTGGTTTCCAGGTTCAACAAGTTTCTCCTGAAACTCGAAATATGTGGAAGGTTCAAAACACAAATAATTCAGATTGTCTAGAGTTCTCTTTCAACACCTATATTTCAATAAGTTCCTTGTTATCGGGAACACCGAACTTCAATACAAAAGTTTCCTTGCAGAAGATCTCAAAAACCAGGTTAATTTATGATGTTCTTAAAATCTTCTATAATATTCTCTATTAATTTCAGTTTGAATCCCCGTCCGGGCAAACAGATTTGGGTTTTCCATGGTTTCCCAAATCACTGCAGGCAAATTCCAGGATGCTTCCTTCAAAAGGCCATGGCCGAATTCCTTCCCATTCCTTGCCCCCCATCCTTTCCCGTCTCTAAAGACCTCGCTGTTAAGAGACGTAAAGCAGTTAAAAAAATCCATCATCTTCAGCGCTTAAAAAATGTTTTATACACTTTAAATATTTCTTTTACTATTCCTTCGTTATTCCACCAGCTAGATTATAGTGTGTTTACACAAATATTACCTAGACAGATTATTAACATATGCAACATATTCTTAAAATAGTTTGAGAACACTAAAGACCACGAAAACTACGTTATACCTGAAACTCATATTTTATTACGTGGTTTATTTCCACAAGCAGTTTCAGTTACGAAAATCTCATAAACACTTTATGAAATATTTAATCACATTTCCTGCCTCAGTGATGGTTTGGTGAACCTATTCCAAAACGTGTTCTTGTATTTTTGTGTGAGCATTGTATTTCTTGTTTGTGAAAATTGTACTTTAAGTGACGGAAATTGAGAACCGTCTTAGTATTAACTTATTGCTGGAAACAACCTAAAAATCGCAAACAGGACGAACTGATCCTGTTTCGGATATATTCTCCAGATAACGTATGTAGCCATTCAGCCAGCACTCAATGTATTCTTATATATCATCAATGTTAATGAATCTTTACGAATTTTTATGTGAATGCTCTGTTTGTAGGACAACACAGTACACACACAACACAAACTTAACCTAAACACCCCTGCCCTCGGCCGGACTCGAAACGGCGACCATCGGTATGTGGAGCTAGCAATCTCGCCCCTACGCTACCGAGGCCGGTCACCGGCGGGTTAGTAGAAGAATGTACTATCGAGTATTAATGAAATGAGGAAAATGATGGACCAGTCACAAGAGGGTATAGTTATTTAAAATTTCTGAGTGGTGTAGTGATGAAGCAATATTCTAAAGCAAGATGATTGTCAGAACATGTTTGCAGCCCCAGACGAATACACACGCTGTCTACAAGGCTCAGCGCTGTAATAAGTGTAACGTGTGGTGGGTACCTGAAGAGCACTTTGTCTGAACAACGCGGAGCATGTCGACGCTTAGTTGGCCCGAGTGGGTGAAACTTTACTGCAGAGAGAAGGGTGGCTTTTATTGCGAGACACTCTCGCTGCAGATATATTTCATACGAAATTTCAAACACTTTTTTGTGCACAATTTCGTATTTCCAGTTATTTTTTCGCTGTGTGTATGTAGTCTGTATAGGAGGATTTTGGCTTCATATGTGTAAAGTTTCGTTACCTTTTCTCAAGCATAACCACTTTTCACAACAATTATTCTTTTAGCCGGTACCTGAAATTAACTTTTCGTAAAACTGTGTGCTCAAAATTAATATAATTCAAAGAGATTTATAAACAAAAACATATAATCAATAAAAAAATTGGCATTCAAATGTAAAACACTGGATTTTTACCCTCTTTATTGGCACTAGTGATCGCCCAGCGATCGAAATTCGACCGTAATTCATTAAGTTGTTTAGTTTCTTTCATGAAAGAGTAATAATCTAGTAATTCTCTGCATTACCTATAAAATTAAAACGATACACTCCACGCGTGACTGTATGCTAAATTTTAGCTTCTAATCTAACCATAGCAAATGATGAAATGTATTTATCGATGGTTCATTTAGGCCGGAAAACTGCTTTAGCTTTATGAAACATGCGCACTTAAATGTATCTATCAAAATAATTTCGTCATTTTGTGTGTTCGATATTTAAATTTGGTCTATTATCATTTTGAATTTCACGCAAATAAGTATTCCTTATTTCTTGTCTCTCTCTCTCTCTAATGAAATTACTGAAATTAAAAAATCAAAAGGCACTTAACCAAAGTTTAACATTTTAAATAATCAAGCCACCATATCGTATCTGGCAGAATCGCTACATTCCTTTTCAAAGTATTCCTTTCATAACTTCAAACATTAATCTTTACTTTATCCGAGTCTTTCGTTTTACCAAAGACCACAGAGTGTCTCAATGCGGGGAATTCACGTAAGAACGTTGGCTTCGATCCTATTTCACGCGCACACACACGTTCCCAAATTAATTTTTTATTTTAATAATCTATTTGTAACATGTATTAAGTATGCTTATTATATTTTTGGGTGGGGTGGGACATTCTCCACCTGTGAAAAACTGTTACTGACCTGTTGAAATTTGGATTAACTGTTTCTTATAGTGTCCTCTTCACGTTTAGCACTCTAATTATCCGGAAAAGTCGCATCGAATTAAATTAAAAATGCCGAAATATGGGATGCTCCGCAACCGCGAAAAGTTAGCAGCATTGTAAAAAATGACACAAAAATTATCGGTACCGGGATTATATCAATCTAAATAGGTTCGTTTTGTCATAGTGATCATGGTTAGGTTGAAATTCAGCCTGGACCAAGAGTAAAAAGTTTACGGGAAATTCGTTCTGCGCAACCATTGTCGCAAACCAGAGACAAACTGCGCATTTGTTTACAACTGAAGCAATCGATTATCTCTGACTGCTTATATCGATTCCAAGGTTTGTAAAATATATTATATATAATTTTAGCTTCTTGTATTTATTTAAGTTCCTCCGTTCTCCCAGTATTATGGCCGCTAGCTACACTATCTACCAGCCCTCGAAATGTTGCTTCTTGCTTCTGTATAAGTTTAGAGATTAATTTCGACTGTTTTGTTTCACCAAAGAAGACAAAGTAATGCCGCTAGCTGCGCCATCTACCAGCCATCTGAGCGAACTACGTAGGCGAGTGAGCGTTTTATTTTACTTAATTTAATGTATTTGTAACGCACATTATATATAGATTTTAGCTTCCTTCACTTCTTCTCCATACAATCTTTAACTATGCCAAATCTCACACTTCTCCGTGCGCGCAATATTCTTAAAAATGTAACATAAGTTTTCGCTTAGCGTATTAATATATAGATATTGCGTAAAAGCTTTATGCAGTCTGTTTCCAATGTTTATCTTCAAATTTTTCTGAATTAAATGTAACCAAATGGATAAATTTAAGTGATTAACTAGATTTGAAATCGGGTCAACCATTCATTTTCGTTCAGTTCTGAACATATTTCTTTACGACTGAGCTGATTTCACCAAAAGATTTAGTCCTCTAGGGCTATTTTACTTCTGCAACGTTATGTAAGTTCTGCGTCTTTTCTTGAGTTTTCCTCAGATTTTTATGTCTCTTGATGGTACAGGTTAATTCAGGTATTTCTTACTATGTCTATGATTACTATAATTTTTGGTATATTACGTTACTGTTAGATATCGAAGGTTTGTTGGTGATCAAACAGAATATAGCCACTAAAAGATCACAGTAATAGCACATCTAATGTTTATATTATATTTATTTCGGCCTAAGGTAGGATTGGATTTGTTACTTTGATTTAAATATTAAAGTGAAAACAGCCACGATTTTCTAAGAATGAAAGAAATTGTTTTGTCTATTTGTTCTCAGCACGATCATTCTAATAGTCCCAACAAATTTAATCATATCTATAGGCTTTCAGGGAAAAAGTTATCAAAATGTGAGATTTCTGTGAAAACTTCATTCTGTTATTTAACATATAGTAAGAAATGCTCTGATCTATTGGATGTGTACCAAGAATATTGACAACAGACCAGCCTTTTAAAAGCAAATAACAAATTCCAATAATTCTGTGAACTTCGGAAATACTGAGTTTCAAGAAAAACATTTGATTAATACTGAAAGAATTGTTCATGGAAAAAACCGATTTTCACATGGGGAGACCACCAATAAAAGCGACCGAAAAAGGGAAGCAATTTCTTTGATGCTTCATAATGTGAAAATCAAAGTTTTATTTACTGTTTTATTCAGTTATCATAAGAAAAAGAAGTATCTTTCTTATTTTTTTCTTAAGGCCAATAAAAGATTCCAGGTTTCCTCATGGCAAAAATTCACCTTTACCGGAATTCGTTGAAATCTCTAAACCCTACGTTTCAGCAACGTGAGGATTCAAAGAAACAGTTGATCGTTAACTACATCAGGGAGGATTCAGTAAGTAGGAAACACGGAACATGATCAGGTAGTCTCAGCGCAAGTTGTATAATGCCATCCCTGAGGCTCTGGCAACTCAAAGTGACGGAGCGGTGCCGCGGGCTAGCCGCCGATGCGGCGCAGCGAGGCAAGGAGGGTCTGTGTGTCTCATTATACTGTACAATGGCCGCTTGTCGACTCGCTGCCTGACATCACACGGGACTTCTCGGCATGCCTTCACTCTCTGCAGCAGAAACATGGGGCATGCTAATGTGACGACGGTTCAGAGCAAAAGAACAGCTCTCTACTTCAGTTCCACCAACTCACATACAAAACCAAGTCTGACATGAACACCGTTAGATATATATCAAAACTGAATTTAATAATGAGAGGATCGTTATGCTGCGAACCTCCAGAGAAAATAACTATTGAATTAACAGCAGCTCGCTCCAAAATATAACATACATAATACCTGCGAATGTCGCAGTATCAAAAGAAGCATCAAACAAGGAGACAAACTACTTCCCCCCCCCCCCCCACCAATATCGCCAGTATCGCACTACTCCTTTATTTAGTAAATACGCTGTTTCATCCGAGAAGAAAAGAAGAACCGATCAATATGTATAATAGACCGATGTAAAAACCTGCAGTGTGGTTCAGTGTGTTAAGGCATCGCTGACTAGAATTTGGGAGGTACAAAGGTGCCGGGTTCGATTGCTGGTCACCGCTATACATTTAACCAACTAAAATACACTTATCATACAAAAAACAAGAAGTTACACATTTAACCTCAGATGGCAACACAAATATTCCTGCTTTGGGTTAAGGGCGCAGGGTTTAACAAACGCAGTTTGAATTCGGCAGGACACAGTTCCTTTTCCCCCACTCATGATTCACACTGGTCAACTGAATAAAACAGGTGCCGGTAGCACGTGGTACGTAGTTGGCCGGATCGAGGGAAAAAAGCTCTGGTAACAGCAATTACTTGGAGGAAATTAGTGCGCATTCATATGAAACATGGTAATTATCAACAAATGCAAATCCTGTCGCTGTGTTGTGAAAATGCGATGTTTTCAGCAATAAGAATATTTGAAATTTTCTGGAACTGGAGAAAGCTTATGAATGAGTAATGATATTACTACTGAGTCAGACTTTCGATTCCAGAAAATATATTTTTTATAAATTATATTGCTAAAATTTCAAGTATTTATTTTCACTAAAATTGTTGACCAATTCTAAATTCTGGTACCCAATAATAATAAAATGCAGTTTTACCATGATGTATGTCATACGTAATTTTGTTCGGCCAACTTCAGTGGGCCGAAGATGGCCAAAGATTTTTCCGCTCTGTGTCCACAAATCTTGCTGCTAAAAATGAAGATTATTTATTTACATCTGTATAATAATTTAATATGTTTTACCTTTGAATTAAAAATGCAAAGCAACAGTAAAGAAAGGTAGGTCCCCATGTATCTCTTTTTTTTTATCTGCGACGACAATTATTCCAAGAAAATCATGGATGCAGAAAGTTATACACTGTTTTCTCTTGCCGCTAATAGAATCTTGTCATAAAGTAACCTAAAAAATGCTTGACTGTAGATGAGAAACGGAAAAGTTTTTCGTTTTACAAATACTTTTCTTATAATTTTTCCACACTAATTAAGATTTTTGATGGGTATTAAACTAGTTAATACTGCGTGTGTAATTTGTATGAAATCTACCGAAGTAAAGTATATGTTATTGCCTGTCACATTTCACCAAATTTGCTGTAGAAAATATAGGGACCAAGAGGGCATTTTGGAATACAAATGCCAAAATGTGCTCGTAGTTTGATTACTACGACAGAAAGAATTCAACTTAGCAACTTCATGTTTAGAACAGTGCCAGCGAACTGGTAGAAAAACCACTGAGATACAACTTGAAAATACATTGGCCCTTTCAAATCTTCATCAGAATACCGTATGACCACACAGTGTTACTTTACTGGGGACTGAAAGAAAAATTGTGGCGATGGGAGCTTGGGAATATTGTAGTTTATTTAGAGAACTCTTTACCTTTCTCGGTCTTTAACAGTAGGTAATATATGGAAATAGCATTTTGTTCGAATATGAAATGAATTTCTGTAGATTTAAATGTATAATTTCCAATGAAAATAATGTCTGAGAAGGTCTGATATTTGAAGAGAAATCTTGCACAGTTTCCATTCAGGTAATCGATGTGTCCATCTGTCAGGTAAGACGTGATATAAAAACTTGGAAAGTGCAAGTCATACCTCGCGCGTATAGAGTTATGTACGCCAATGACCATAACAGATATCCCGTACGTCGTAGGTCAGCCGTAAAAAATCATTGTCTGACATATTTTTAGGTGAGATTTTGGACTCTGCTTCACGGATTGACAAACTGCGACATCGCGCCACTGGAGTTTCCATCAAATCCAATCGAATTTGCTGTAGTTGATACTTACACCATCAACTAATGTTCAGTTGAGTTGAGTTAATATACGTCAAATAAAACGCAAAATTTAAGCTTTTATGTTTTTATTTTTATTATTATTTTTTATCGTTACCCGCAAACTGTATTCGATCTAGGTACTATCAGTGCTTATTTTTTCTTCTTTTGTTACACAATAATGTCAATATTAGGGACAAATTTCAGCTCCTACGTAACAGGAACAGATTAAGCTACTATCTGTGCTTGTTTTCTTCTTCTTTTGTACTCAATAATGTCAATATTTGAGAAAAATTTCGGCTCCTACGTAACAGGAACAGCTAGTTGAGATATAGCTTGCAATAAAAATAGTATGTAATTGGAAACTCTGATAGTTTCTCATGCCTTTAGTTCCTAGTGCAAAAAAAAATTGAAAAAATATCTTCTTCTACTCGACAAACTATAGAAAAATATACTCCGCTTCCATTAAGGTACCAAGCTATGGTTTTGATGCGTTGTACTGCAGCGTTTCGTAACTGTTGCTTACTAGACAGTACCAAATCTTCTCCAGATTTATGCCTTGATAGGATTAAAATGTGACAAATAAGTGCTGGATGAATATTTTGTAGACCACTATCAAGACAATTAAATTTCAAAATTTGTTTTGTGTTAAATCGTTTGTGCCCTCCTTCGTCATTCTCAAACATTAGCTTGATGAACATTAAAGATTGTTTTGCTGCGTTTGCAGATTTTATAAATTGTTTTCAACCAACAACTTTCAGATACTCCTATACCTTGCTTAGTTTTGAACAGTCAAGTGGACCATATATAACCAGTTTTTAAAATAATATTCTACTGTATATGTGTGAGTAACCAGATCAAACCGTAAAAATTCGTTGCCCAGAATGTTTTGGGAAGCGGAAAGCACCGAAGCAAATGAGTGTTGGGTACACAGTAAATGATTTGTAAAGTGGGCAGTTAAAAGTATGTATTATCTGTATCTGAGAAATATTTCTTTTTTGTCATTACAGTAAAGTCGTTACTTTTATCTAACGCTATGCACTTAAATTTTCTTACAGTTAACAAAAATGTTTTCTGCTATATTTATCTTTTCACATTGAATATATCTTTTACAGTGTAATTCTGTGTTATCGCTATGTATAATTAGCGTACATAATTAAATCTCTACGTATAATTGGAATAAATGACTAATTAAACTATCTAGATTTATTATGACTAATTAAACTAATTTACGTAGTCACAAGAAATGTAACCAGATTCTTGTTATGACTACTGATTTGACTGAGAATTTTAATACTTAATTTAATGCTTAAAGATGATGTCAGTCAGTGACATCCCTTAAAACTTAAGTCCCGGGTTGGGGGGAAGTTTTTGACTTGGCGCATCTTTAAGTAGTTTACATTATAGGTTGTTATTATCGAAATTTTTCGTGGAATTTATTTTATATGATTCAAAACAATTAATACCTGCGAGTAATATGCTTTTGAAAAGAATGAAAAACTAATATGAATTTAACACAGTTAAACAAATTGTTATTTAATCATTAAGATTAACTATCTGTGTGAAATGATAAAAAGGGGATATGAAAATTCAAAAACGTTTTCCACCTTAAGCAGGTACTTCAGCTCAAGTCACTGGAGACTGCACACTACACATCCAAAAACATTTCACTCAGATGTCACTTCCACTCCAAGGACCATACAGCAAAGGGGAAACAAGTTTTGCTATATTCCGTCCGCGAGATATTCTCCGCCAAATTTCTTTCGACAAGAACATTCTATGAACTACAAATAACTTCCATATAAATTCGCTTCTGGGGAACAAGTTTATCTTTTCCAGTTTGATGCAGACCGATTGGTTTCTCCTCCAACACCACGCGTCTCAAAGTACTTTGCAGCAACTTTGCCACCCCGCTTGTACGGGTACAAAGAGAGCCGTATTGTTAGAACTAGCTGGGGAACGAGGAAAGGTTGTTACAGATTTGTTTGAAATACAGAAACTGCATTGTATACTACCGGAGTTCGAACCGAAGAGTGAGTGAGTGAGTTTGAAAGATATCATTACATAATGTAATGCTGTTTGGAGCATTTTAACTTTTTTTACTTAAATGCATGATGAAATCAAAATGAGCTGAGATATTCCATCCGATTCAGGAAATATGATTCTTCTAAACATACTCAATGCAAGCTTCGGTACAGTGAACCTTTCCTTTAAGGCAGAGCTTCAGAAAAATTTTCTTACCACGCCCGTCTTCCGTCAAAAGAAAAACATACATAAGACATGCAAAATGGCTGAATTGAGATTCTAAGCTTTAAAACAGATAAAACCCCATAGAAATCTGCTCAGTATGTCCCGAGTTTTTATAAGACAAATTTATCCGGTTTTATAGATGTAGATAGAAGATAGATAGATAGACAAGGTAAATGTCTATTTCTCAGATTTAAAAATGGCATCTCAGAGGAAACTCACTAAACAAGTGATGTCAGAATAAGGTTTTGAGCTGATGAAGGAGACATAGTCCTTGCAAGGTATAGAGCTAGGGTATCGTCCACACGGGAGGCGAAGCTACCTCGCACCTCATGCCATCCCTCGAAAGTTTTCGTGACCCCCAGTTTGGGAACCTATATTTTATGGATTCCTGTACTGTAAGCGTATAGATGAGTGAGCAAAGTGCTGTGTTGACACTGTAAATTTTTGTACATATTAAAATGAAAAATAAAACGGGACATGGAGAAACAAAGTACTGATCTGTTCATGCCTACACTTCCAAACTTTTGCGTTATAATCTGATGGATGAATTACAGTCAGCCATATCGTATGCTCACAGTTCAAACACACAGAGATGATCTCATAATTAACGCACGTCTTTATCCACTGTTGACAACTAAACCTGTTCTCCAGAAGGCATATCCAGAAACAAACAAAAATGTTTGATCACCGGGCTGGAACCAGTTACCCCTTTTTGAACAATGTACAGTGTATTGTCACGATGATTTAGAGACTTCGGCTACGATAAGGATATCGAACATGACCCAAACATGATGTGATAAAAAATAGTTTCTACTGTTATTCTCGTATCTTTTTTGATCTGCATTGAGGATGTAACAAACTTGTACCATCTGTCTGTGAAATATATAAGCTTCGTAGTAATGCATGTTAACGTATTTTGTTTCCGAGGCAGTAAAAACAAATGCTTATCAGAAATCGGCAAATGGTTATCAACTTGGTCACTGACACTTAAAACTGTAGGTCCCATTTATTAGTTAGAATTAAGCAGCTAACTGTGAGACGAATTTTGACTCTGTAATTTGTCAGCGATGTTCTCTTCGGAATATATGGGCCAATAATCACATACACCATTACGTTTTACCATTAATATAAATTTATACTGGACGATGGTGTTATTTTAACCTTTTGTAAAATTTACCTTCTTCCTTATATTGAGATACTACTAAAACTATCACAAGTTTGACTTTTGTTAAAAAAAAAAAACAAAACAAAAACTGTCTTTTGATTTACTTTTTAATCATACCTCTAAACTGTGAATAGTAATTTGATCGGCATATCTTCACTTGTGAACAAGGAAAAGATGCAGGAATTCTACAAGCAAACGAAGAGTGTAATATAAAGCGATGATGGGATTAACAAGAAGCCTAAACTTTATGTTTGATCTGGGTTAAGTCACTAAGGTTAGATTAATAAAAGCAAACAGATTAGAGTAAACTATTAAATAAATCTGGAACTATGAGTCAAAAACGAGTTAAATAATTATTCTAAGGTAGTGGCTATATTCAAGATCATTTGACAGAAGAATTCTCCTCTTGCTCACAAATAAACAGCTCCCAATATTTATACCATGCCACAATCCACTATGTAGTTAAAGGAAGTTGATTGTAAGGAAATTTTGAAATAAGGTATTTCAAAGAAACGCGTTTTCTGGAAGTGTATAAAGGATATGAAAATTGCCAGATAGTAACTGTGTCAACAAACGAATATGAAGATGGATTTATAGTGATTGAAATATGAATGAGGGAACGAATTGCTCTGTCTTTTTTGGAAGGCAAGAACGGAGCTATGGATGTGTTGGGGAGAGAGGAAGTCTGTGTGCAATAAGGGAGACGAATACTTGTCTACGTGTGAGGGTGAGAAGAATTCTTTATTTATTTATGGAGACATCCCACCACAACATTAAGCAGATCCATTTGAAGCTTAAAATTAATCTTCCATCGGAGAGACAAAACGAGTTGACACCCTGTCGGTAGCAAACAATGCAGGTGTAAACGAATTTTCGGAAGATGCCTCGGGGAAACACACATTTCAGCTTTCAACAAAGACAAGCCTACTGAGCAACCAGACGCTACGCCTTCAATATACCGACGACAACATCACACAGAATAATTGGAGCGAACTGATTGTCTACTGATATGAATAGCTCATCAGAAGCTATAACACTACGCAACATTTCTGTCCACTAATAACCGTTTACTCCCGCTAACTGCATCTTCAGGAATTCAAAATTATGATTTATACATTTTTATGCCTTTATTAATAGCTTCCTGCCAGTATTAGAAACATTTTTCGTCATCATTTAGCCAAAGGTGGCTTTTAAGTCTAGCTATCTGCTTACAATTATAATATCGTCCATCTCTCCTCCGGCTTGTTTTCTTTATCTGAAATAAAATTCGTACTCTAACTTGATTTATTCCTCATTAATTTTACTTCAAGAGTACACAACTAAATCTTCCAAATTCAACTTTAAGACACTTTCATTTCACAGATTCTGAAATGTTGCAAATTACTCAGTGCAACTTTTACGAACACTTTTATGCAAATTACTATTTTACTTAAGGTCCAATAATTTTTTTTTTTAAACTTTTACTGCTTTTGCTACTTCCGTAACATCAAATCATCCTATTCATGCTTCTCTCTCTTAATTTTTAATAATGTACACCGTTTACTCCTTGGTCTCCGGTACGCTTTATTCTGTGCTGCCAAACATGCTTGCAAAAATACGATTAATGTCTCGTTCTCACAAATTGTAATTTAAATTTCTACATTTACATAGAATTATAGACTGGCGTGACTTGTGACCGCTACAAGCCGTAAGGTAGAATTAAATCTATTTGCTTAAAACAAAGCCAAGTACTTTAGCACATTTTTTTTATTTGCTAGCCGGACTTAAAAGAATGTAATTATTTTTATACTACAATTAATAATTTTAAATAATATAATGTGTTTAATAACTGAATATTGCTTTAGATTTTTTTTGTTCTGTGTCAATTAATGTTAAAAAGGGATTCTGCTTAATAAACTAAACTTGATTAAATAATTTGTATTATAAATCAAGATCACAAAAATATTTCTTTCATAATGAATAAAATAAAATAATATATGACTTTGATTTTAAAATATCTTGCTAAAATAATTTATTTCAGTCATTAAGACGTAGTAAATGTCATACTCAGATCTAAAATGTCTTTCCTTTTAGGATAACATTTTTTCTTTGGTCTAATTATTGTTAGAAACAATTGATTTTGTAGTTAAGAAAATTTTAATTCCTATAAACCTAATGAAGATGACAGTGCTACTAGAATACCTTAAATTTTGCGATATGTCCCATGCTTTTAAGCTATGAAAATACCAAATAATTTTCTTCAGTGGTTGTTGCTCCGTTAATAATCATTTTTCTAAAATACTTTTTTGTGGGAACTTACACATTGACCTGGTTCCTCAGTGGATACGGCGGTTGCTAACAGATGATTCCACGTTAATCTGAAGGTTTCAGATAAAAGGAACTGGCCATCCTACCTCTGACACAATAATTTAATATGTCTTCTTCTGGAGGACCCAATCATACTTTATGCTGTGATCTAAGTTAAAAAAAAAAATACTTACACCAACCAAAACGAAAGAGTCGAGGGAATCTGACTCCAAAACAATCAATTTAATTAATAAATATACAGCAAAATAAATATATCCTCAAACACATATATTACACTTCCTCTACTGGACTAAATTACTAATCACCAGATTGTGTATCTAATGTCTCTGTTAATAGCTCTAGAGATTCTTTACAGTATGTACGGAAGTAAGCGCCGTCGACAATATTGGTGTGTTCCGGGAAAGTTGGTCTAATAAGCTGCCTCTGATTTTCATCTTTATATATACGAGACTAAGCAACATACACAAGATTCATTAACGGTCCAGAGGAAAATGATTGAACACATTAGTTGAGTATCCAGGCACAGTATGAGTCCGTTTAGGGCTGTCACGGAGCCTCCATTTGGTGATAGTCGTTTGATATACTGATACTTAAACTCGAGTGCTGGTTTTAATGAAGGTGTCTTACTGACGCGAACTTACCTCCCCTACAGCGAGCTGGCATGCGCACCTGGACACCGGTGTCTGTGAGTTAGCGGGCAGCCGGGTCGCAATTTATGTGCCTTGTCTGCCGCCGTGATGAGGTTGTAGCCCACGCCCTGGTGGAGAGGCAACCCGCAACGCTCTGAACGCAATTACAGACCACAGCCAGGCGGGCATTGTATTTATGTTGTTAGCGTGCTAACAACTGGGCTGCACTGACGCAGCAGCGCCACGCGGCGGAGAGTGGCCCAACCTCGAAATTGGGCTTAATGAACTGGCCGCCTAGATCAGATTTTTTGTCGTAATTAGGAAACCATTCAGACCGTATGAAGACAACCGTTTTAGTTGTTTTAAACTAAAGTTATGATCATATTACCTATGTTAGGCTTTTAGATTCCAACTGCTGTTTCATTTGATTTCTTTTGATTTCTTTCGATTTCACTTAAAAATGGTCTCCTTCATCATTTACAACACCCTTCAGTTTCACCTAGCCAGTTCCATACGGATCTAACTGCACTATTCAGAAGAATCTTATAATAATCTTTCTTCGCCTGATTCATCTACTCTATTCTCTTATGAGCTTTCCCTAATTATTATGGTTAATTAGATCATGGCAAATACCAGGTAAGCTAACGAAGAATTAGATGGTCTAACAACATTTCCACACAATCGGAATGGACGAGAAATCCAGTCTCAACACGAACATATTTAAGCTGCTGCTGATTTATTTATTTAAGTTAAAATGCTATTAATTACGACTTTATTCTATAGACTCATTTATTTTACCTAAGAACTTATTACAAAGTTTATATACCATTTGTCAGCTAATTCATATGTGATCCTAATAACTAATCCATTTTCGTAGAAAGCTGATTAAAACGATTTATCGTTGTTTGACTGCAACAGACAGTTCGTATCTAAGTTTAGACTGGTAGGTTAGCGTAAACATTTCTCCAATAATGTAACAATTATCATTTTCAACTTGATTTGATTTCTCTGAACTTCCAATTAATTCTGGATGCTACCCCAACATGTACTTCAGCAACTTAATCTGAATTTAGATGCCCTGAGAATTTAAACTCTGTCACTTGTCGATCAGACAACCCTTCGTGTTTTCCCAGTAAACAATGCCATACGCATGTTATCTTATTTCAATTACGATCCTATCACGTTGGCCAGGTAAGGAGGATGTATGGTAATGGTTTTGCTTATTTTGTGTCTTTCATTCAACGAAATGGAACAAAATTGTATATGGCTGACGAATTCACCTTAATATAGGAAATTTTCGGGTATAAAATTTATGGGATTCGACAAGAAAAAAAAAACTTATAAAATATAAGATTAAACTGTGATGATGTTGAAATTTTTTTGCATTGTGGAAAATTTAAATTTCACACCAGGTCATTACGATCACACAAGTCTTTACTGTTTAGCAGTATACCGCTGGTATTAACAGATGTTACTTGGGGTTTTCCTGCACAGAAAAAAAGTCTTACTCAATGTAAATGAATGGAAATTTTATTTTACTTATCAGTATATAGTTTAAAAACTATGTTACTTTTTATCTTCTTTTTGATTCTTCATTATAGTGATAGGTGTAGCACCGACTAGGATTTTGTTTTCTTAGCTGAATATTCTCCTTCGCTACCTGACTCTACCCTAACAAAATGGCGTCGGAGTACTTTCCTGTTTCGGTTGAAGCAATAGGATCGTCTTTCCGAACATACTAGTGTTGAGGTCATGGAACGGAACCAGAAGACTTATCTCGTTCTGTTTGATTTATGTCTCTCAAACAGTGAAAAGAAACATCACTGGCGAATATAAAATTTAAGGGCTTTGAAAAAAAATCTTCAGATAATAAATTACAGGAATAGGCTGTGGTGATGAAAAAATAGTGTAATGATTAACTCTACGGTAAATTTCCATCTGAACATAATACAGAAATATGTTTCAGAAATGCTATCAATAGAAGCACTTTAAAAAAATGAAAGAAATTCCGAATAATTCTAATAAAACTCTGAGGCATGAAATAAGGTCATAAAAAATTCTTTCTGCTAATTTATCTGTTTATAACACAGGCTGAAACGTATTTATGGAAAAGAAGTTGTTTTTCAATTTTGTGTATTGATATAAAATAATCGTTGATGAAAAAAGGTTACAATCATTCATCTGCAAGGGATACTCGCATCTTTAGTAACGCCTTTATCAATTTTCGCAATTATTCCAGTATTAAATACGAATAGCAAACTCTTGAATTTTAATCCAATTACCATATCGTTTGTTATTTTGCTATACGTCCTTAAAGTCAGCCAACCTCAAATAACAGTTACGTATAGAAATGTCAGAAAGTATTACTCAGTAAGTAATAAATCAGATTATAAAATATTATGATTAGACTCTATTTATCATTTTCCATGATGCCAAACTTTATTGAAAATAGTACCATAAGGGAATCATTTATGTCATATTAAACATCTGCTACTTTACCACCCCCAGTTCTGTGAATGCTGTTACACGATGGTCAAGCATCTACCTGAATCCTTAATTCAGTTGTTTATATAAGAAATTGGTGTTAATAACTTTGTAAGGTCAGTTCTACAACTACAGTTTCTACCAAACCGTTTACCACCTCACTCTCGGAGAGAATATTTACCTTTGTGGAAGTTGCAAACGTGAGAAATAACGTTAGTGATTCATCGCGTTCTTTTCGTAATGATATCAGAGAAGAGGCCAGCTTTGGAACGTCAAAGGGCATTAATTTTGAAGGTTTTATGTGGCCAGGATTTTTTAATATGAGTCCTCATTCATGAGCCAGTGATTGAAGGTAGCATTGTGATTGCTGATGGATATTTCAGCAATATCATACACGTATTAGGTTTTTTTTAAATCAATTGATAAATTCATCTCTATTATTGACTTGAGTCTGAAAAAAATTTCAGCCTAATTAAATTAAATAATTAGCTTTTATTCTGGAACTAAGTATATAAATGTTACCTCTGAATTACGTGGAAACTGTTCTACGACTAGATTACATTACCAACAATTTCCGGGAAAACTAAATACCAGAAGTGCACTAAACAATTATAATTTGTTAATTTAACATAATTATTCACGGAATTTTAATTATAAATTCTACACTACGAACATACAAAACGTTTACTGAATAAACTGTGCAAGGAGACTTACTCTTTTTATAATGCTTTTTGTGTTCAACGGTTTTTTTCCCGTTTATTGAGATAAAATGCAAATTGTTTTGTATCTGAAGAATTTATTGTAGTGTTAAGTTGTTACGCTGATTGCGCGAAGTAGAGGTGGAGCATCTTTGGATTATAATAATGAGCAGTAAGAGAAGTAAGATGGCGAGGATAGAAGAAACCTCGTAAGCGAGAATCTTGTGTTCAGGCTACAGTAAACTTTTACGGACAAAATTTATACATATTAATATTGTGAGAACAAAGTACTAGTGAAGTTCATAATTTGTGAATGTGTTTATATTTCCATACAACGATGTTTTATGCTTTACAAATAAAATATGAATTGATAAAAAGACAAGTAAGTCATTTAAAGTTAAACAAGGATTACTTCAAGGGTCAATACTAGCTCCATTGCTCTTCAACTTGTTCACCACTGACATGCCTGAAAGAGTCGGCAGTAAATTCTACTACCCTGACGACGTAGCTATCGCTGTCCAAACTTCCACATTGGAGGAGCGTGAAAGCATGGTCTCAAATAATTTGGAAACCTTGAATGCGTACTATATGAGGTGGAGGTTTTGTACAAACCCGATGAAGACGGAAGTTTGCGCATTCCATTTTAGCAATAGAATAGCACATCAGCAGCTCAAAGTGAGCTTCTGCCACCGAAGAGTGAAACAAATATTTTGTTGAAATAGTTAGGCATCCACTAGAATATAACCACATCTTTTTATGCACTTCATTTGTCTGCGTATTTTTGTGTATATTGTAATGTTGTTTCTGCTTCGCACAGTTAAATCTCTTTTTAATATTGTTATTGTCGTTTAATAATTTTAAAAGATTCATTCTTTTTGTGTTTATTAATAGGTAAATATTAAATACCAAACAAAAGTAGCTGTCAGTATTTCCATTGTTATGTCTTATACCTTGTTCCAATTGTGGGATAATTTCTTTGACAGTATTACATTTTTAACAAGGCGTGGTGTTAAATTATATTTTACTGTTATTCAGTTCTCTGTTCTTGATTTATTATGGTTCAGTTACACGTCACTGTATTGCCTGAAACGGCCAAAGATAGCTGTTAGTTTACATTCATTACTCCACATGTAAACGTGTAAATTAATACCTTCTCCTTTCATAAATACAGAATTTGAAGTACATCGTTTCTCGCTTACACAAATTCAGATTTCCGTTTACTTTCACAACAAGTATTTACTTTCACTGTTTTAATCATACATCGATGCTCGCAAAGATGTGAGGACGTTTTTACTCTTTTTTATAACACTTGTGCCTCTTTTAGTATAACAACGTACAGTCGCTCTCTTCCTTCTTTTAGTTCTTGTTACCATCGTTTAATATTCCGTGGCGGTGACCCCACACATTTCATGTATTCGTACTTTGTGCCGGTCGATACACTTCTTAAGTGCAAATTATTATTAATTAATTTTATTCTCTTTGTTGTAATATGCATACATATATACACATACGGTTCTTCTGCTGACTCCATACCTTCCCTTATACTATATGTATCGAGGTTCATTATTATTGTGGTTGTATCGTACGTATCCTCTTATCCTCCAGCAAGAGTTTCCGATTCACCACTATTTGGATCGGTTGATGATTACACCGTGCGGTGATGGCACAGGACAGACGAAATAAATGAGCTATTATTTTGTACATCGATTTTCTTATTTATTTGCAATATGCCATATCTTTTGTAGCAAAAATCCTTGCGGATCTTGATTCCCATTTATTTCTACCTTCCGCGAATCGACCTTATTTGAAGAGTGCATCTGGTACAGAGGGAACATAAAGGTATCTGTCAACCAAACTATGTAACTGTATCTTAGTAACGGCGTTATTTAATGGTTATTTTCTGATTCTGTTGCGGACACCACTTAAATATTTTTAACTGAAAAGTATGACAGAAATAGCTTGAACATTTTTATGGGTAACTATCACTTCATCGTGTAAACAATTTTGTGTTAATCATGAGTAATTGATGAAATTTAACTATCCATAAATAACTTGTAGTGGGCGAGCGGTAATGCTCTGACTTTGCTTTGGGAGGACGCAAACTCTGATCCTCATCTTGCGACCCAGCTTTTGGTCTTCCATGGTTTCCCCTTATCATTCCAGTAGAATGCCTACAAAGTTCCTTCAAAAGACCATGAGAGAATTCCTTCCCTTCCAGCTCCCAAGTTCTTTCCCGTCTCTAATTACCTCGGCGTCGAAGCGGTATAAAGCTGTAAGCAAAATAAATAAATAACTAGCAAAATTTCACTTCAATTTTCTGCATTCGTGGTCCATCAAGATATATTGTTTTACTGCTATGTTCTTTGAATAATAATGGAGGTGATATTCGATTGTGTGTTTGACATATTATAAAATTAAGCTGAATTAAACTCAAAATAGCGGTTAATTGAATCCTAGACTGTTTCAGCGTGTGAATATCGTCCAGGACCATATACCTTTATGAAGAAGGAATTTCGATTTTTAGTTAGATATAATATTTCGTAAAGTCTCGTATGATATAAAACCCTTGGTTTCGTCCGGCCACTAAGGGCAATAGTAGTTCTCACATCGTCGACTACGTCGACAGATATGAACCAGGAAAGAAAGGTACACTATCACCTGGGCCGTCTCTTGTTGTTACCTTGCTTTCCGCATCTCAAGCGCATGTAACCGTTTTTCATCCTCTCGTCTCATTGTTCACGTCTCTGTTCCATGAAGTACCACATTACATACAAAATATTTGTCAAGACTTTTCCATAGTGCTTAATCTACTTTTCGAGTAAATAATCACCACTTCTATCAAACACTTCCTTCGCTACAGCAATACGAGTTTTCACCTCTTAGTATCATCTCAAGTCCATCATCGACAAGCACTGTGAGATTGAAAATTGTAGGCAATGGCTCTTCCTTGTTTGCAGTCCTCTCGAGGCTGTGTTGACCATGATATTGGCGAAGCGTAAAATGTGTCCTAGCATGAGGACTACGAAGTAATAGTAAGTGTATATTTCATTGTGTATTTATTTTTTTATTTTGCAATTCTGTATGAGAGACTATTTAACCAGCCCTTACAGATACGGCATTTTACATTTCACTCATTAAATTTTACGTATCCTATTCTACATAAAGCATTCAACGTGTTATCCCCGGTTTTTTATATTATTTTCTTTGTCTAGATGTTGAATTGTGCATCGCAAAAAATGTTTATCAGAACCTGATATATCTTCAGATCACTAGAAGCCAACAGGGTTTGGAACTGACATTGGAAGAGGAACTTGAGTAATGACAGCTTGGTTAAAAAGGTATTGTGGCTGGTAGAATATTCAGTGCATTTGAAAAAGATGTGATTTAAGGCAGCCACCTCTTCTTTGTCTACGTCACACAGTGCGGAGGCCACCATTTTAGCCTATGTAAATAATCACGTCCTAATCTCATTCGAGTGATGGATGTTAGATTAGGTCTTTTGACACTGTAATATTAATACCAGACGCTTTTCTGAACAGACGGTTGAATAGAGGCGTAGTATGTTACTTGATGTTCTGATGCTCTGATCCAGAGGTATTGAAGATCGTATTCTAACCTTTGATTCACCCAGGGAAGAAAGTGTGTATAAGGCAACAACGGTAAGGCAAGAAGCATACATTCCTTGGTTCCGCGTTTAGCCAGGGAGTCTACTAGTTCGTTGTAAGTCAGACCGGAATGTCCTTTTACCCACATATATCGGATGTCTTGCACTTGTGTTGACTCTGACATCTCGATGATGTCCATTACGTATTCCATTGTGGATTCTGCAGCCACTGTACAACTGACTATATGGCGTTATGTCGTTACGGTGTTTCAGGGAGAGCGTTGCTAGGATACCGTTCATTTTTAACCTTCACTTGGATATTTCTCATTGTCGAGTAATCTTCGCTGTACAACTGACAATACTTCGTGGTGCTCCAGGGAGAATGTTGCTAGGACACCGTCTACTCAGAACCGTAATATGGAGCTGTGATGTATAGCACAGAGTCTGCACAGACTTTTATGTCCGGTGCTGGCCTGACTTGCGGAGCTGGCTGTAAAACACTGACACCTTGTCCGGCGGGCATCAAAGTTTCAGTACGTCGCGGGCAACTCGTGAATTGGTAACCGTACTACTGTGCAACGCCCGACCGGGGACACGGATGATCGCCTCGGGAGCGTCCGCCCACGCTCCTGAATTACGGGCAGTGCACACCGGACGTCGTAATTTAATTTGGAATCCGGGATGTGTGGCCGGAGGCGCGCCGCGGGTCCACCATGAAAAATGGACGCCGGCCTCCAGAAGACTGCGGGGACCCGCCGGGCCGGCCTTAACTCGGTGAGCCACTGGCGGAACGCCGGGCAGTAAGTCACGGTCAGTGGACTGCCTCACAGCTGTCGTTATTTTCTTGAGGTTTTATAGCTCTCAAGTATTCCTGCGGCGGTGTCGGATTATATGACTTGCTGCTCACCAGAGAAACGTTTGAGCACGGAGACAGACGATTTTTGGCTAAGGTTGAGGTGAGTAGTTTCCCACAGACAGTCTAAAGTAGCGGAATCTTATGCTGAGATACATTTTAAACTACTTACCAGCAGCAGAATTAGTGATGCAGTAGTATCGTGGGGGATTCTATGATAACCGTAGCGCCACAATTTGATGAAGTATTCTTATGTAACTCGACGAGAGAAATTGAAAATGAAGGATACAATTTTTTGATATCTCGCTTAGTTCTCGAGGTATTTTATATGAAAACTGACGTTGTTAGGTTGACATATGGCCTGTATCAGAAAAAAACATTTCACCATAGCCAATTTTTTTGATGAATCCGTTTGTAACTTGACGAAAAAAAATCCAAAATAATTGATACATTTTTTTTATATCTCGCTTAGTTCTCGAGATATTGTATCTCTAAAGTGAGGAGGTTAGGATGAGATCTGCCCTGGACTAGAAACAAAAAATCACCAAAACCACTATATCCACATGATGGAAATACACTACAGGTGTTTTATTTTATTCCTAGTGGTTGTTGTTAGGTTGAAATATGGCAAAGTCCAGAAGAAACGTCGCTAAAAGCACAAGGAACTATACCTATAAACGATTTTTAACGTGATATATCTCGAAAACCAAGCGATATATAAAAAACATTTATTATTTATTTTCGATTTGTTTCGTCGAGTTCGACAAGAATTCATCATCAGATTGTGGCGCCACGGTAATGATAGAACTGCCGTATCGTGCCTTATAAACACAAAAAAAATCATGTATATTATTTTAAAAAGGCTTTCTTGTATTAGTCATCTTTCTCCCTTCATGCTTAACCAAAAACGATTAATGATGTATAATTTTAAAGATTAGATTCGCCGCTTTGGTAACATTATTGATTAAAAAAGGAATTTTCCGAAATTCAACCTATAAATGGTAAAATATGAGCAATCAAGGTCGAGGGTATACGATAAATCAGTAAGGCAGCACTATTAAACCATGGCGCCTCAATTTGATAATGGATTCTTAGGTTACTCGAAGAGAAACATCGAAAGTGAATCATTCATATCTGGCTTAGTTCTCTAGATACCGACTGGTGAAACATTTTCTACAGGAACCACACTACACCTTTATGATAGCTAGTACTTTAAATACTGCATGTTATGTCCAACGCGCCAAACCACTATTGCACTGGGGAGGTGTTATTCTACGTCCTAGGTTCGACTCTTGAGTATGAGGCATTTTGGTCTGTTTTCAAAAATTATTTAGGGGAAAATCTGCGACAGTCTAAAAAAATATGAAAAAATTAATTCTCATGTTATAGAATACAGCTACGCTTTACACCGATATATCATGGCGTATAAATTTCTATCTTACATGCGCCCGTAATTCTTAATCGTGGAAGACAAAATGGAAACTATTCCCGTAATTCGCTCCGCATGGTAACGTTTGGAAAGTACTTTCTTAAGTGAACACCAGCCTCGGATTATCAACCTGATAAGGCACAAACAAGAAAATTAATTCGAGATTCCGTGCACGAGCTCAGCTTCTTATAGTAAACACAGTGATTTCAGGTTTCGACTGAAATGTCTTATTGATCAGGAATGGAATTGTGAAAATACCTCCATGCTGGACAATGCAGAGGTAACACAGACCTTAATTCAAATCACGATGGGTCAGCCCAGAGTTGGTTTCAAGTTCCAGTGGTCACCATTTCGGTTCAATTCTCGCTGATAAATGAATTAGCCGTCATACCTGATGGTCAAGTAGCAGGGAGCTGCTGTGAAGAAAGTTCCAATCTATGGCACCTCCTCGAGGATTTTCACTTTGCTTTCAAATAATGTCGGTCCAGGTTTGTTGCCATGACTGAAGCTGGGTACTTCTTCCGTGTATTAGTTCTATCTTATGCGCTCTAAACTGAAATAGCAATTCATATCTGAACCACAATCGAACTAATACTTGCTCATTTAGAAATTTGGGAATTTAGAATATTAATACCGTATTAGCTCTTTAGCCATTCAGCCTGCATTATCTGTGTTTCATTTTCCTCAGATGTGTTGGACTCTTCTAGTTTTGTTAATAATCTCAAATGAAAGGACGACACAGGACAAACACAACACTTAGTTAAAACCTCCCATGCTCTGCAACGTGAAGCCCTCGCCACCCACTGCGCTACCGATGCTGGCAATGATATATCGTATTATATCTAAAAGGGTGTTTCGTTTGTTACAAGTCGTTATCTCCCTTCATACGTAACCGAAATCGACAAATGAGGTCTCCTCTTTGACAAATTCATGTTTTAAGAAAGGATTTTTCGGAATTCAATCCTTAAAAGGAAAAACTATTAACTATAGAGGTCAGGTGTTAGAGACAGTTCAGAGCCAAGACACTAGATAGCACTAGCAAAATTGCTTCCCTGTCGTCAACAATGTTTCAGCACACTACCGGTAGATAGCAGTACCACACATCACAGAGATATCAATAAACTATTTTTTTTTACAGTAAGTGCCTTAACATTTTATTCACAAAATTTTCTCATGGCCTATGATTGCAGCAATACATATTACAGAGATATGGATATGCTGTGTGTTTTTGTTCAGGTTAGTTGCATTCCGTAAAAGTCAGTGACAGTTTGTCATACATTTCTTTTACGTGTTGTGACGAAACCGTGAACATTACGGATATTTTTTAAGTCGACTAAGTGATCTGAGGTATGTATATAATGTCTTTAGCATTGGACGGTCGCGGAGCGCACCGTCTAGTATTGTCGGCGGTGGAGTGAAGTGCTTTACGGCCCGCGGGAGCGAGCATGTCATAGCCGCGTGGGTATGTTCCGTGTATGCGCTGTATTAACCTGCTACTGAGACAAAACCGATGTTCCGAGGGACAGAACATTGTGTGAACAGTGCTGAGTATTTTGTAGACTGTGTATGTTGTTCTGAGTGATATGATTTACTGTAAACTGTGTATGTTGAACTGTTACGGATTTATACCAAGTCGACTGTTTAGTAATTAATTACGGGGCTTGTACTCACTATTTCCAATCTTATTTATATTCGAAACTGCATTCTTTGGTGACGAAGATTAGTTTTAGTGTCTGGTGGCTTGCTTTTGGGTTATGTAGCTTCAGAAGAATAAAACTTAGTGAACTGTGAAAGCTAACATGTGTGTTTCTCAGTAGCTTCTTGCATGTTCCCTTTAACTGTTATTTAATTAACGTATGCAATTAGCAACGCTAACTAGACTGGTAACCGCACGGCAATCAAATCGTTTAATTAGACGCAATAAGTGGTAGAGAAAAGCATTGAACATTGTGTTAAGCAACATAGATACACAACTGCATCGACGAACATTAGTTATTTTAAAGCCCCAAAGCACGTTTAGTTCCTTACGTGGTTTCGCGACAGGACAGTGTTTGTTCTGATTTAAGAAGGAATATTGTGTGCAGAGTGCAGATAATCCAATAGTAATGAGCTTGTATGGTCACGCTCAGAACAGTGCACGATATTAACTAACCAAAGGATCACCATTCGGTTTCTTACAGTGTCCAAAAAAATTTCCGAATTGTTTCGTAATATATTGATTTTCTAACGTACCTATTACACTAAACAATTATTACAAATATCGTGGTTCTTCTTTCACCCTATTACAAGCCACCAATCTCACTATTCATCTTCATTATTCCTGAAACTTTCGCACGGGTCATCTACTTCCATTTTGTTCCACTATGTATAGATTCTTAATGACACTATGCGATACAATTATTATCGATTACAACCGGTTTGATTTAACTGGGCCAGAAGATGACCTGCAACGGGTGCGGTACTTAGTTGTGACTTCACAACCTTATGTTCCAGGCTTCTGTGATTTCTACGTAGAAAGTAACCCTTCCATCAAAACTTTTCTGGGAGTTTTAACAACGGTGGTTTCTACTTGCCTTCCGCAGTGAGTGTTCGTGTTTCATATACATAACTATGATGTGCATGTGAGTTCTGTATACTGAATGGTGTGTTATAAAGGGCGGTAAACGAAGAGAAAGAGGGTAAATTCAGTGCTGGGTTCTTTGGGCTTAGTCCCTGGAAAAACACCATGGATGCCACCGATTTTAACGTCCCAACTGATAGATAAATCACCTTCAACAGTGTCGTATGTCTTCAACCTACAAGGATTGCGGAGAGGTTTACGGTTGAACTCAGGACTACGATACACAGTCTGACGATTATAAATCGTCCACCACCTTCTCTCCTACCCTACCGGTTAAGAGCAGATGATGAAAATTTCTTCCAGCACCAGAACTCGAATCAGCTAACCCCGTTTTATGCAGTGCATATAATCATGGTGCCAAAATCACCTGAGTCAACAATGCAGGTAACGAAGAATATAATCAAGCAGTTAAATTTGATAACCTTCTCAGGCCGGCCTCGGTACCGTAGCTCCATGTCTAGAAGGTAGTTGGTTCAAATCAAGCCGAAGGCTTGGGTGTTTGGATGTGTTTATGTCGTGTCCGCCCTGTTGTGTATAGAGCCACTTGAAAAAAATACACAATGGAGGAAGTGAAAACACTTTGTTATTCTAAATTACACTATTGCTCTAAGTCAAATGCCATTAAAAAAAAAATATAAAAAATAAAAACCTTCTTAGAGAAAACGATATTAATGATATTCAATAGAGGCGAACTAAACAGAACTAAATTTATAACTAATGACAGAATAATAACACTGATTTCTCTATTTAGGATAAGACATATCCATGTGTGGAAATTAATAGATATTTTAAGAATACCAAATGAGACCCAGCGATGGAGTTTTAGAAAGTAATGGATGAACCAATAGTGTGAATCAAGAACACTGATCAAACATAAAATAAACAAGATTCAGTGCTGTGGCCGAGCATACTTTTCTGGATAGGAAAATCGAATAAATAATAGAATACGTGAGGAAATAATTAGATATAAGAAGAAATGGATGGAACTTATGATATGCTTTGAAGACACCAGACAACAAACTGTGACTGGGCGGGGAAAAAGGAAGATAGGTGGCCAAAGAAAAGGTAAAAATAAATATGAGAGGCGGAACAAACCGTGAATGGTTGAATACCTGAACATAACGATGTAGGTGCTTAACAACATTTTCT
This sequence comes from Vandiemenella viatica, assembly GCA_031002005.1. NCBI lineage: Eukaryota > Metazoa > Arthropoda > Insecta > Orthoptera > Morabidae > Vandiemenella > Vandiemenella viatica. The sequence continues at coordinate 93,179,625 of CM061919.1, read as the reverse complement.
TCTTAATAATACACTTTTTTACTGATGGATTTATGCTTCGTCAACGCTGAGTTCATTAGAGGCAGGAAAGGACTGGGAACAAGGAACGGGAAGGAATTATACCATTGAATTTTGATGGAAGCTTCCTGGCATTCGCCTGGAGTGATTTTCGAAAACCATGGAAAACCCAAATCAGGATACCCGGACCGGGATTTGAACCCACGTCCTCCCGAATGCGAGGCAAGAGCGTTACCGATCACCCACCACGCTTGGTAATAATACACAATTAAGTCATTTTTGATCGGAATCCTATATTGACGTGTTATAATTCAGTTTATTTTGCGCTTAAGATGACGATATAAACAGTAAATTCACGACAAAGTGTAAAGATATAAATTCAGATATGTACATTTTTACTCATTTCAGAAGCGATCACTTTTTCGGTAGGAACCAGATATCATTAAAGATTCATATAATTTCTGCAATGGAATTATACTTCAGCAAGAGCTACGTTCATTTTGTACAGAAAAGAAACTGTTTCTGAAGCCGAACAAATGGCTGAAATAATTTCCTCTGCCAACAAAACGTAAACTTCGTATAATCCCGCAACTTCATTAAAGTTAAATGTCCTCGTCAACGTAACTCCCCGTCCACAAAACAAAGCGGCGGTGTAACTCTTTTTTGTAAACATTTGCAACACTGCCAGCTTTCTTTGTTTCCACTCGGAGGAAACTTTCGCAGCCTGCAAAGTAAGTATTTCGAGAAGACACTGTTCTCTGAGAATAGCAGTCTCTGCAGTGGCTAGATGTGACTGTTCCAATACGTACGGAAATAAATTCATTAGTAATAACGTTGTTTGCTACATGTGACATGCGAATACACATATGGTGAAAGCTGTACTGTGGTAGACATATTTTTTTTGTTTCGACTTCGAGGTCAGTAGAGGCGGGGAAAGGACTGGGGGACATGGAACGGGAAGGAAGTCGGCTATTGCCTTTCGTCAGGAGTGATTTGGGGAAACCATGGAAAATGCAAATCTGGATGCCCGGACGGGGATTCGAACTGGCGTCCTCCCGAATGCGAGGCCAGAACATTACCGTTCACCCACCACGCTCAGTGGACAGGAAATGTGTTTGTCGAATTGGCAAGTGACGTGTCAGCATTGCGGTGTGCCTCATCTTTACCATTTGTCTAGCAGCTGTGAATATTAATTCATGCTTGTTTGTCATAGATAAACACAACTAGAATCTAATTTTGCGTTTCATATACCTTCAAAGTCACACCACCGGCAATGGTAAGTGAGTGATAATGCTAGGGTGTGTATTCGGAAGGACGCGGGTTCAAATACTCGTCCAGACATCCTGATTTCGGTTTTTCTTGATTTCCCAAAACAACTCCAGAGGAATTCCCAGTTTTTTCTTTTAGAATGCCAAGGTATAATTCCTTGCAGCTCCTTGCCGTCATCCTATCCCTGTTCTAATGAACTCGTCTACGGAAAAAAAGGAAGTCGCTCGATGTGTCATCATATCATAAAAATTTGGTTCCATCTATTCCATTAAACACAGTTACAAGAAACTTAAATACAAAACTACATGTAGCAGTTGTCTACGTAAGCAGTGTCCTTTCCAAAGTAAGATTTACGGCGGCGTTGCAGAAACATGGTTCCCATTCTTTTACTGAAGTTTTAGTATACCTCATAATCTGTCCTCCAGTGACCTATCACGTGACACGCTGCACACTTGTTTTTTACGTCTGCTTACCGTGATAGTAAAGCTATCATCCGGTTTGTTTTATGCTTTATCTGGTTCGGCCATCACATTTGACATATTCGATCCAATTGTTTACCATTCCCTGGATGACTATTTCTATTCACATCTTGTTTATTTTGCCGGAGAAGAATGTAAAAATGCTTATAGAATTCGCTGGTAGCATATGGGGGAAAGCATCTTTTCATATTGTTCATTCATTTATTCGTCCTTTATAAATCTCAGTGTCTTCCTTCAAACACGGATCTCAAAGTCATCTATGCGTCTACAATTCTTCATGTCTTGCAATGATTAGTTATCATTTGAGATGACATATTCTTCGTTCTATGTCCTCTATGTAGCCGGGACCGTTCACCTTCAACTGACGACTCAAGGTCATTTTCCCCTTACCCCACTCTTAACCTCAACGAGCTGAACGTTGTGCCCAGTCAGGCGAATGGCATAGTTCATTTTTTTTCCTTGTGTCTTTACGCTTCGTTGACTTAGAGGTCATACAGGCGAGAATGGACTGGGAGCAACGCGAAGAAAGGAATTAGGCCATGGTCTTGTGGAGGAACCATTCCGGTATTCTCTTGAAAGAATTTTGGAAACCATAGAAAACCCAAGTCTGGTTTACCGATTGGGGATTCGAACCCTAGTCTTCCCGAGTGCGGGACCAGAAAGCTAGCTCTCACTGACACGCTCAGTGCAAATTTCCTCTCTGCATGTAGGAGTAAGGACAGCGGAGTGGGGAAGAGCAGAGTAACCTTGATTTGCCTCTGTTAAGTGAACGCGCTGTAATATAAAAAGTAGGTATGCAGTCTGATTCACCATGCCATAACATCCCAGTGACTCAGTCCAGTCTATTGCTAGGTCTTTGATTTTACTTTGTTTACTAAAAATCCCAGATTTCAGCTTTCATCCGCAAATGTCTTCAATAATTAATTCATTTCACCTTCCAATCCAGCGTCATAAGGAAATCTAATATTAGTTATAGTTCCTCCTCTGACTTTGATTCCACCCTTTTAACCATCTATAACCGCATTTCTCAACCTTTTTAACACAGGGAACAATAACACGTCAAAAATTATGCTGCGGACCACTAACGTTTTTACCTATATGTATAATACTAACATATTTTATTGCATAATTATAACAGAATAAATCTGAAAGCAAGTTTTCAATTCCTTTAGAAATACAGTTATGAAACTGGAACTGAAATATTAAAAGTTGATTAGAAAGAAAATAATACTTGCTGCCAATTGCAAGAAGACTTTGAGGTGGTTTTAGTTGGCCCCAACAAATATATATATAAAAATTTAGTTAATTACATAATATTTAGTAATAAAATTAATAACAATGTTACTGTAGGATATAATACACTGTATTATCGACCTTCCTGAGCAAAATAAAATAAAAAACACTAGTCCTTACACTTTTTATTTTGTCTGTTTCCCTGCTCTAACGTTACCAATTCTCGCACTTACTACAAGACCCACAGAAAACGGTTATTGACATAGTCCTAAAACGAAACGACGCTCTTTTGATGTCAACTGCAAATGAATAGACAACTGTAGGAAAAATTCAGTCCTATTCCTATCCTGGAAATGCCACATTTTTGCCCGGTAATTGAAATATTCGTTGGTTTTAAAAAAATTTGGCTCACTTACAGTATTATACAGTACAAATACGGTATCTAAATTTATAATATTCTACCTGCGGACCACGTGAACCATCTTCGCGGACCATAGGTTGAGAAACACTGTTCTAGACATTACAATTTACAATACGTAAACTGGTGATCGTGGTTTGGGTACGGGCAGCATTCTAGAACGGTTACTAGTTGGCAGGTAGGTTGAGATGTTTAAATGCCTACTTTTTCAAGGATCTGATGATTGTCACAGGAAATACCAACATGACAAAGAACGAACATACTCTGCGACACTTTAAGGTTACAAGCTTGTAACAAACGCTCAAATCGAATTACAGTACCGGACAACTGGAAGCCATTCCTTATTACCTACCGATACTTCTGCTGTTAGGGAGATTAATTATGTGTTTGTGTTATTTAAGAGTATAAATATTTAGACCAAGCTCACAAAATTCGTTGACAGATAATAACTCTTACCTAGCGGAAAGACAATGAAAATCCATGTTAGAGGGCCACGGCAAGTAAACAGCTTCGCCGCGTGTTCTTCGCAAAGCTGCCAACTTCCAATTACTGAATAGCGGCGCAGCAGGTAGTCAACAAACAAAACCCTTCACCGCCTTCAAGCAGGAAATAATAACGTGATTAAGATTGTTATTCAGCGTTCAAAAGTTTTTACAAGTAAACGGAGAAAATGTATACCCTTTAATATTTGGAATGTGACTACAGAACATTTCGTGGGATTTTGCTTTATTCATATTATTCTTTGTTTTACCCCCTGTCTGGCAAATTATCAAGAGAAATTAGTATTATTTTCATCGCTAGCAATGAAAATAAAGTTCACTTTTATCCAGCACATGTTTCAGCACAAAATTTTATGGGGTTAAGTCTTTGATGAAACCCATCAGTCTATTTAGTTGCTTATGTTCTTCATGACTCTATTTATATTACCGATGTCATATCTTATCAGTTCTTGAATGAATAGCCTCTAACAAAATAGATAATAATCTGCCCATACATTTACCTACGTCTCCTGTCAATGACACTATTCTGTTTCACTGCGCTCTAGGATTAACATTATCTGAGATACAATCAAAATGCAGAAAGTAATTTTTGCGTGAACTGAGATCAACAAAAAAAATGGAAACTGATTGATGAATACGTCTTCTTATTTCTTAGCTTTCCGATAAATCTAACAAACGGTATTTTACTTCTGGGGCTATGGGCTATACAATGCTCGAAAGAGCACAAAATACAAACAGTAGTTTTAGCAAGAATCATGGTCAACGAATCATAGCTTTTGTCGTAGGTGAAATATTTACTATTTAGTATATAATTTCAAGTAGCTGCCTTTCTAATTCGGTGAACAAGGTCTCAATTGTGTTGCGTATTCTCAGATACACGTCGGGTTTGGAAGATTTCGTAAACAATACGAAGGTTTAGATAAGAGTTATCCAGTGAATTGAATTGACTGGATATAAATTCTGCGCTTGAGTTATCATGTGACTAGAAACTACATTTCAATAGCAAAAAGGTGTAGTGTTATTAATTAGTAAATTGTAGTAGTACACTACGTAGGAGTTTATATCCGTTCAAATATCTGGTTGTAATATTTTTAAAAAAAACCTTATGAAAAGGAAAGACATAAAAATAGAACAAAATGGACATGTGTATAGCGAAGTAGGGGAAGTTTGTGAAATATTTAACAAACATTTTACGTCAGTAGTAGATAAATTAGGCATAGAAAAGCAATCCCCACATAGTGCTCTAAGGCTTCTTGAGACTGCTTTCCCAAATAGCTTTGTGGAGATGATATTGCCACCAGTAACAGTCTCAGAAATAAATAAACTCATTAAACAATTAAAACCTAAAAATTCTTCCAGCTATGACAATATTTCAAGTAAATTACTGAAAAGATGTTCAGACTGTATCAGTCATGTACTTGCTCACATTTGTAATGAATCCTTAATACAAGGTGTTTTTCCCGATAGACTAAAATATGCTGTTGTAAAACCATTATTTAAAAAAGGAGAAGTAACATGTGTAGACAACTATCGTCCCATTTCATTACTTTCAACATTCTCAAAGGTTTTTGAAAAAGTCATGTATAGAAGAGTAATAAAACATGTTACACACTATAATATCCTAACTAATTCACAATTTGGGTTCAAAAAAGGATAATCCATAGAAATGGCTATATATTCATTTTTAAATAACACATTTGAGGAACTGAATAATAAAATGAATCCTGTAGGAATATTTTGTGATCTTGCAAAAGCATTTGACTGTGTAAATCATGAATTACTTTTGAAAAAAATGGAATACTATGGTATTTTTGGGACCGCAGGTAAATGGTTTAAATCATACATTGAAAGCCGAATGCAAAAAGTTTCAATTTTTGATTCTAAAATAAGTAAAGATGCTTCATCAGACTGGGAGAAAATAAAACATGGAATTCCACAAGGCTCTGTCTTAGGTCCCCTCCTCTTTCTGTTATACATCAATGACCTTCCTGGAAATTTATCCGACAAAGTTAAGAGTGTTTTATTTGCAGATGACACTAACCTGACTGTGCGTAAAACACCAAACAGTACTATAGAATTTAATGTAAATGAAGTACTTAGAGTAGTATCAAATTGGTTTAAGGCAAATTCATTAAAATTAAATTTTGAAAAAACACATTATATTAGGTTTAAAACAAAAAACTATGCACAGCCAGATATATGTATAAACTATAAAAACAACACAATCTTAGAAACAGAGAGTATAAAATTTCTTGGTATTAAAATAGATCAGAAACTCTGTTGGCATGATCATATCACTACACTACTGGCAAAGTTAAGTAGTGCCACCTTTGCAATACGAACACTTTCTCTAACAGCAGATCTAGAATTAATGAAACAGGTGTACTACTCATATTTTCATTCAGTAATGTCATATGGCATAATTTTTTGGGGAAACTCTTCACAAAGTAAAAAAGTTTTCATAGCACAGAAAAGAGCTATTAGGTTTCTGTGTAGGGTAAAACCAAGAACTTCTTGCAGACAACTCTTTAAGAAACTCAATATTCTTACAATGTATTCTCATGAGCTTTGTCATAGAAAATTTTAACCTGTTTACACCTAATTCACAGGTACACAGTTTCAATACAAGAAACAGAAATAACTTGCATAAAACACAAACTCTCTGTCATTAGTACAAAGAGGAGTTAATTATTCTGGGATACATCTGTTTAATAAACTACCTAATCGTATAAAACAGCTTTCAGATAATAAAGATGTATTCAAACAAAAACTTAGAGATTATCTTATTGGCAACTCCTTCTACTCCATTCAAGAATTTGAAGAAAATAATTAATTGTACTCATTATGACGTTTGCAAAACTCAGTTGCAAAAATGTATGTTTATTATTTCTTGTATTTGTAAAATATGTATATATATATATTTACTATGATATGACTCATATTATGTGTATATGTATCAACAATGACATGTTTCACATCCCAGAGGTTTTTCCTCAGCAGGGATCCATGGAACAAGATTGATAAATAAATAAATAAATAGTTCATCTGTAAGTAAACAAATAAGCTGTCTCAGTTTCATAGCACGCAATTCAAAGATGTGCTGAAAACTGGAAGGAAGTACTGTAGAATATTCTAGCATCTGATGCTGATTTGCTGTTTTATTTTAGGTGGAGGTTGTAACGTACTTAAATGTAACGTCTCTATTTTGTATAATACATTAATATATTTATATACTTTATTGCCTCTTATTTCCAGCACCAGACCAGTATATAGAGATTTCCTTAACCCCTTTTTGTCCGGCGCTGGTTTTAATATGATACTCACGCTGAAAAATCAAAATTATTATTATTCCAATTCTTATCACACAAACTCAAATTAGTTCCTTTGTCTATATCTACATATATCTCAATCTCAAATCAAAACACTTTCTACTTATCTCATCACTTGTATATTTTTTATTTAAGAAACAATTCTCTTTTCTCAAGTCATATAACATTATCTTTATCCATAACCCTAAACCTTCTGCCCTCAGGCTAATATTTTACTGTTAATAATCCCGCCAGGATTCTTGTGGCTTCTCCAGTGAGCCAAACTGTTTCATCTCATCTTTCAAACTTATTCATTCCAAAAAACCAAACCTCGTGCTCTCCATTCAAATCTTCTCTTCAACATCTCACTCTTGACTCTTCTTTTATTTTTCAGAGATCTCATTTTCATCTTGTTATTCTTTGACCTTTGAACTTAAAAATTCCGAGTTAATACACACCATTACAATTTATTAAATAAAAAAATAGCTTAAATAATGTAAAATCACACAAATGTGAGGTTGTGTACCTCACAAGGTCGATACAACAAATCAAAGATCACCGATCATGTGTCCGGAAAAGTTACAAGATATATAACGTTAGGATATTTGCTAGAACTTCACATTTTTGGGATTCAATAGTCATGGAAGCGAAGGAAATTGACTGTCCAATACATTGAATGTAGACATTGGGTTATGTCTTAGTGAGGCCTGGAAACCAGCCTTGTCAAAACTCTGCAGAGAGTGTTGTATAGTACATCTGTCCAGCTGCCGCCATAGACACCTCCATATTAGGGTCCGCGGGACGCAAAGAACTATTACATGCATGCCCACTGGCAACCGGAAAAAAAGAAATGTTCGTCACCGGTACGGCCAAGACGACCAATACGGCAGCAGTAAGGAAGCAGCTCATCCCGGCCATGCCAGACAATGATGCTTCTTCTGACGTCACCACGACGCTGCAGATCGGTACGGCCAAGGTCAGTGGAATACTAAGAAGAAGGCTGGCGCATTTCCACGATATTGCGGGTTCTATGCAGAAACCTCCCACCTTTCTTCTGGAACTAATGAACGTCATGCCGAAGGCCCCAGACCAGAAGACTGGTCTATGAAATTGTGGAGGCGTTTCCTTGACCAGGACAACGCCAAGAAGGGGCAATTTGTCATCACAATCCTTCTGGACGATCTCAAGTTCATTTGGGTTGTGCCAACCAACGATCCTGCCATATTTGAGCAGGTCCTGACAAGTCGTGAACACAGCCACCTTGCTAAAAGATTCATCCAGTCGGAGTTGCGAAGTGGCCGGAGGCTTTTGTTTTTCCGACCCCGCTGGCCAATGACTTCGACTGGGAAGAATACGTCGATCTTAGCAAGAGAATATTCAAGACCTTCAGCTATGATCTGGTGATTGACTATAATTTCTACATCGATTAAGAAACTCCGCCATCTCACAAAGACAAGTCATCTTCGCAGGCATCAAGAACAGCCGACTCAACTGCCATAGTAGAGGGCCCAGTACTCCCACCATCGTCAGCTACCCTCGGAATTTTTGCGCCTGAGAGGCTAAGATACAGTGCACCATTAAGCTACCCATGTTCAGCTGGCCTGAACACCAAGGAGTTAAGATCCTCCTTTCCTGCCCACTGACTTTGAGACAGACACCCAGATCCTGAAAGAGGACTCCATCTATCACGTCATCATGCTTCCCGGCCGCGAGAACATCACGAAAAGCGCTCCCACGCAGAGGACTGCAGCGAAACCTCCACCACGCAAGCTGTTGCAGTGCTTCAGGTGCCAGAATTTTTGGCACTACGCCGGAAAATACACTTAACCGGCAAGGTGCGTTCGTTTCGGGGGCGGTTACTACGTCGCAGGTTCCAAACAGCATCGCGAGGACGTGGTCTGCAGCAACTGCGGCTCTAGGCACGCTGCAGTTACAGCACCAGTAACGCAGAAAAAAACGACTACTGCAGATCCGATGGGTCAATAGACAGCCCGCATCAAGCCATTAAGGGAGCAGGGCAGCCCCTGCGGTGACCACACGACACCAGCAGCGGCGAGGCTCTGATACGCTGCCTGCAACAAGCAGACAAGAGGGCAGGGCCACCTCATCACGCCGCCTCCACTAACACCAGTCAACGTCGAAGAAGCAAGAAGAACCTGGAGCGACGGAACAACCATGAAGGTCCGACGACCTACGGAGGGGAACGCAGCCGCGGTTCCAACGTACACTGCAACCATACCTGCACTCGCCACGTCGCTGACCAACGTGAGGATAAACTTTATGTCCTCATTACCCTACTAACCCAACTCGTTAACGATCTATCATCGCAAGAAGGCACGCCTCCCTGCTCAAGGCTGCTTAATTGCATCAAGAAGCCGTGGTGGCTTTCCACCCAGAGAAGAACACATTAGAAGCCAAAAAAGAAAACCTATCGACAGCAAAGTTTTAACCAATCATAACCATTTGGAGTAAATGTCAGAAGGCAATAAACTCCACCGCACTCTGCTGTAAGGAACAGTTACTTGGCTGGACGACGGTGACCAGACACCAGACGCGGACCACGGAGAGCCCCACTGAGTGTATAAGAGGGGCATGGCACATGAGTTGTCTTGGTATCTATTAATCAGCAGACCACTACAGATGTTTTCGCACCCGACGAAAATGACTGAGCTAGTCGCTGAAATATCATGTTTTCACAACACAATCCGGCGGTGCAGTTGTGAAGACTTCATTCCAATCATACGCCTAGAAAGTCTCGGTTCTTCGAACAATATTTACAGTTTGTGTTTAACCACAACCGAAGAATTTTTGCTAGTGTATGGTTCTTGAAAGCCAAGTTATAATAAATTTGTTACTTTCTTCCCACGAAGCAAAGAGTCTAGTCAGATAACGGAATATCCATATTTTCATTGGGTATTAGTGATATTTTTAATGCTTTAAGATTAGCAATATGATTCTACATTAGCCGTTCAACTATTTTCAGTTTTACCGTTTCTGGTAAAACCATATAGTAGCCATAGGAAGTGAAAAATGTATATGCCACGGTCACAAGTCTCATCGTTGAAGTTTAATGAAAAACTACTTTTATCTTCAATTTGTATGTAATAAAACACTAAAAATCAAACGAATATATTTCCCACAAGCTTGCTGAAGCGTTGTTTTAAAGGGGTTGTTGTGAGAAACTGTATTGCATGGAAGATATAAGATTTTTTTACTATTAATAAATTATATATTCAGTAACAATGTTTATTTTTCATATCTTCATACTGAATACATTAAACGGACTCCAAATAACAATACAACGATATTCTCTTACAGCACTCTCTCTCCTCTCTCTCTGCCATAAAAACTGCTTGGCAACCCAAACAACCACAGATGCTCCGTCTCCCCAACAGCCACGTCAGAGATGCTAATAAGTCTTCTCAAATAAGAACTGTATAACAGGCACAGATCATATTTTAATGAATATAAATGTATAATCAAAGTGAGGAAACTTCGTTTCCTTACAAAGATCAAGAGTAGGTTATTTTCGAAGTGAATAGTTGTTGGCCGAACTTGTAGTATCCCAGACAATAATTTATCCTGTCGTGAGCATCTGGTTTATTTTAACAAAGTGGTGAGGTAACCTATAAAACGAAACTTTGTTAGATCACAGCAGCAGCCTATAATTTATGGTATGTTTTTATTTAGCTCTTCACCTGATTTCCTTTCAGCAATTAGTCTTGTGAAAAACAAGGCCGTCACAACAGACATGTGCCAACGCCACCATTAATAACTGAGATGTTACGGAGAACTAACCGATTCTTTGAAGTAAAGCTTATACATACCATGTAATCATCGTTTAGTCATGAATTTTTTTTAAAAATTATCTCTTCTTATAAATAATCACTATCTTCAGTAAAAGAAATAATATTTATTTCCAAATTAAAAAAGAAAACAACATAATAATACAAGGAATCCCGTACTGATGTTGAAACATCGACAAAACTATAAAAAATGTTGATTTTGATCAAATTAATTACAGCTAATCGAGTAAAATAGCATTTAGTGCAATGAAAATATTTTTTTTTTAACGTTTCGCTGATAACTGGTGCAATTATATCTTTAAAATTAAATGCTTCGATACTTACCGTGATAAATGTGGGGAAAATTTGGTCACAACTATTTCATAAAATAAATGTACTCACATTACTTACAAGTATTTTAAAAATGTTTATTACTGATTCAAATCATGAAAAATGTGACTCATGGAGACTTAGAAAAGGATAGGTAGGAGAAAATTGATGGTATATCACTGGATATCCCAAATTAATTTGACATTGTGGGTCATAAAATGGTGGTAATTTAGGTAAAAACCTTTGGAGGAAAACACAATATTTCTTGCAGATTGTACGGATTTGTAAAAGATGGAAATCTCAGAATCGTAACAGGAAGGGTTGTATTTTCTTCGGGATTTTCGCCTCGTCAACGTCGAGCTCGTTAGAGGCGGGAGAGCAAAAGGGGAAGGAATTCGGCTATGGCGTTTTGTAGGAACCATCCCAGCATTCGGCCGAAGTGATTTTGGGAAACCATATAAACCGAAATCTGGATGACCAAATAGGGATTCGAATCCTCACTCTCCCGAATGACCGACCAGAGCGTTTTCGCTCACCTACCACTCTTGATCACAAACAAGTACTTTATTTCAGTTATAAGGAAATTTTCATTTCTGGGTAAGACTTGAATAAATTATCGAGGGATATGCTGAGTATTTTATATCATCCATACAAATAATTTAAAGTGAAAAGTAGGTGCCAGATGAAACTGTCACCTGGATCATGCACTAATGAAATCACAATTAATTAACAATGATTTTAACAATCCCATAGTATAAAGTCCCCGCTAGTTATGAAATGCATTGTTTCTGAGTCTCTCTTAGTTAGGTCTTACCTTTCCCACCAGATTTTCTTCACACTTCTCGTTCATGGTAAGCAGTTTAATGTTCATAACTTGAAAAAAATGTATCTTTGAGCGTTTAACAAAATAAACGGTATTTTTATTCAAGTAAGAAAACATAGAACTGAAATAAAATCAACGGAGTTAAATATTAGCAGTATTCAGTTATCATTCCTAGGAGAAAATCACGTCAGGTAACCCGATTTACGTACTTTTTGAAGTGGTGGAAGTGAATTTCGTGTCCATTAATACTGAACGTCGTATTCAGTTCCAATCTTCCACCAGTTTTTATCTCTAACTTAAGAAATTACTGATTTCATAAATTTGTGAGTCAGGATTGATTAATAAATAACATTTTTTCAGTTAACTTTAGTTGTAGACGGTTATTAACCTTTGAGTACGACTATTTCTTTCTTGATATCAGTTAAAATGTTCCAGTGACAGGACGGAAATAGAACAGCGTAAGTAAGACAAATGTCCATTTAACATTTCGCTAGAAACAACTAAGCATATGAAATGTCATACCAGTTTCAAATGTCATTAGAAACAATGAAAATTAAAAGACAACATGATCTGAATCAGTACTTCATTTATGAAAAGACTAATTTGTTGTCTTGTGTGAATGTGAGCAATTACGTCATTATCCAATAATAGTACTCTGATATCTAATAAATAAAACTTTTTCAACCTGAATATCACCCTTCCTGTAAAACTTGCGACATCTGTGACGTTCTATATCCACGAATAGAAAACTGAATGGATCATCTACTGAACAGGATTAGAAATGTGGTAATTAACGAATCATCTATACTATTATAAAATAGTAACTGGACTTATTCTGTGCAACGATGGTATTTCCTTTCTAATGTATGGAACTGAATGTTTATGGCTCTTTGGAATTAAAACTTCGTTTTTAGATTTATTTTTGCCTGTTCGCTAAGTCATCACACAAAAACTTCTGAACTTTTTGTTTATTAACAGTTTAAAAAAATAGAGTCAAAACTAAAATCTACGTTTATTTCACCAAGTGAAGGAACAGGAAATTAAAATCTGTTGTAAAGATTAAAATTTTTTCCGATGAACAGATGAACAGATGTACAGTACAGCCAACCAGTTGCGTCGATAATTCTAATAGTCTTTACCGGTTTCGACCAACATAAGCTGGTCTTCTTCAGAAGCACCTACTATCATGCTATAAAAGAGAGTAAAAGCTCTTGTCATTTTCAAGGTATAATCCCTTATGTCATATTAAAATCAAGATAAAAAACCATCAAAATACAATATTTACCGTACCTAGTGGGCGGAGATGAACATGTGCTTGTACCAAGCACACTGCGTCAACTGACTAATCTGTTGTAAACATTCTACTAGGAAGACTTTATAGGAGGCGCTACATGCGGGCGCATTCACGCAAACAAGGATCGATTTCGTGAACTTAACTATCGATAATTAGAATAAGATTTAAAATCGAATACATTGTGTTAGACTTGGTAACAAGTACATGTTTTACATAACTATATAATATTTTATATCGCTTAAATGTAACAACAAGCCATTTTATAGGTTTTCTGAGGAGAATAACATCGATTACTTGTTAATAAGTATAGGTCTGAAGCCTTCAAAGAATCGTCTGTTCGCGAGTTGCAACTGATCGTTTAACATATTATTGTCATTTTTTTCTAAATGTTTAAAAATTTCTAGTTCTTCAAATAAGTCCATTTTACGTCCTTTGACCTCTTTATGCAAAATTATGGTGTCTTTTAAAGCTCTGGGGACATGGTTTGTCTTGTGTAAGTGTTCAGCAAATGTAGAGTTACGTATGTTGTTGCCATTCTTATTTAATAAATGCTCTTTGTATCTTGTTTTAACTGCTCTGCCTGTTTGACCTATATAATATTTGAAACAATTATTGCAACTAATTTTATAGATTCCAGAATTAGATAATGGGTCGTCAACTGTCTTGAGATTGTGTATGAGGCTTTTCTTTAAAGAATTGCTCGCGGCAAATGTTATTTTGCAGTCATATTTCTTCTCTAGTAAGCGCTTTATTCTATATGATACATTCCCTAAAAAGGGGATCGAAATGAACTTACTGTGTTCTTCTTTACTAAGGAGGGATCTATTTGTTTGTAATGTAGAGCAATTTTTCATAGTTTTTTTACTAACAATAGCATCTACTAAATCATAATCAAAATCATAAAGTTTTTTCCCTATTTTTTTTTTTTTTTTAAATAACGTCATTCGGAATTTCTTAATAATCACTCAATGAATCCTGATGTCGTGATGCGGCTTTCATAATTGCGAACAACAGAGAACTTATCAAGAAATTGAAACATGTTTAGAATGTTAAAACCTGAATTTTATTAATAGACTAAAATATCTGAAAATAGCTGCACATGGAAAATTGTAATTTAAATAACACACACACACACACACACACACACACATATATATATATATATATATATATATATATATATATATATATATATATATATATATATATATATGTTAGACAAACAAATAGACCATTTTCACTATTCTTAATTACCATTACTTTCACATATTCACCAACAAATGGTACTACGTATCGTTCATTTCAATGTACAATTTCGTTGATCATTACTTTTCTAAAATAATGCAAGACTGGAGTATTGATTCTAATAAACCTAAAATATATTTCCATTCTTACTAAAACCGAGGAGCTTAAAGGTAATTTGACTTAATATTTACTTTCACTGGTTCACCAATTGACTTTTTCAAACACAACAAATTTGCGGACAAGAAGAAGTATTCAAAAAATTCACGAACTTAACAACTTAATTAATTATTACTTTTGTGAGGCGTTGCTATTTGTGCGTCGCACTAGTTTTCTCTACTTCTTTCCTTTCGAAGTATTGTACGTAACAGTGTATCCGTTCGCAGCCTCAAGTATCTTTTTATTTTACTTTCTTCCTTCTATATATTTACCAGATATTTGCCGTTATTCGAATTGCTTCTTGCTGGCTTTAAATATCTGGTTCAATCAACACCTTAACATCTGTAAAATCTTTAGTGTCATTGAAAATTATCATTCATTTACTTTCTGGAATAATTCTTTCAGTTTTCTTAGATGATCAAACATACAATTTATTGCTGTAATTCATTTAACAAGATAACATACAATTAATTCTTATCTTTGATTATTTTCATGATACATATCTTTCTAATATCCTACAATGCCTTATTTCTCTTTCATTACCACATCGAGCTGTATACATTACATTTAACATTTACACTCTACTTGTCAAAATACAACTTCATTGACAGTTTCTTCTTCGAAATTTCCTCGTACATTTAATTCATTTTCCATCCATTCTTTCATCAAAACCATTTCTTTCTCGTCTCTTCGCTTCATCTGTTTTTCAAAAATGCTCCGCACTGTCTTTATGGGCATGTTTGACCTTTAAACTAAATTATCAAAGTTAAAATATATGCTTTGTGACCTCCAAATATATTTCCAACACAAACCATAATTTCCGATAAGGACTATCTACCTTACAATTTTTATTTGTGATTCAAATTAAGTAAGGTTTTGTGTTCACCACAATACATTTTATTATCAGCGGTTAATATTGCATCAATTTAAGACGCAATATTCTCCTCGGTTGAAATGCTTTAATTTCGCATTTCCCAGTAGCCACGAATTGCAGCTGAAATGCATTCAGCTAGAGAACAACAGAAAGTCAGACAGAGACTAAATTGTACCTGTTGTTCCACCTAAAATTCATGGTCCTTGATTTCGCGTTGTAGTTGTCGTGCGGTAAATTGAATTTCTCGAAGTTAAACTCCAGTGCTGTAACAGCAACTGGTTACCCTCCTTGTTGCAAAATAGAACACATACCAGTATATTTAGAACAAACAGGTCTTTGAATTTATCACACAGTGAAATTAATTTTGTTCTGTTTTACTTCCATCATGCGTTGTTTGGTTAAACAGTTCCGTCGTGAAACTTCGCACTATAATAGGAAACGAATGAGGCACAATTCCAGATGGTTAAAGGTAGTGGGAATTAAATTTACCTTACGAAAATTTGTATAATAAACACATGCAATATTTACTCTCCTCAATATAGTGTTTACAATAGCTAACACTTCATCTATATCTGTACTCAGCAATTCGGAAAAATGTTTGTTGTAAGCAGGAGGAGGGGGTAGGGGGTGGGGGGGAGGGGTTGCGCTAAAATTAACATTGCTACGCGCATTCTAGCTTATAATGATAAGAGGAAAGAAGGTATACACCTTATTAACCTAATTTTATTTCCTGTCGTTACCACCTGAGTATGTTGGTGGGGGAATTATTTCTCCACAGTGATAAATGAAAATAGAAGTTGGAATGTTTACTAATAAATTCGATCGGAATCTACGTCGCAGGTTTGCCACAGAAATCTAACCCAGACTCAACACGAAGACAAGGATACTTCTTTGATAGTAGTAATCAATCATTTGTGTTGAGGATCACACCCAGCACAATAGGTAGGTACAATAACCGTTTGCCTTGTTAGTTCGTTTGTGGTAGGGTTGTGTAACGGAGGACATACTTGTGGATGCGAATTTAGATGCGGATGTACAGTGCCTGACATCCGCGGATGTTTTGCGGAAGTGGATGTGGAGATGGAAAAATAAATTTATAATTATTTCAATTTTAGTACATTATCAAAAATAAAGGTAAAATCAAAATAAGTATATATTTTACCCCATTTTCTACATTTTTCATATATTATTGCAATATTAGTTTAATTTTTTTAAATTTAATTTAATTGCAATAGTTTATTTTTTACCTCATCCTTCAACAACAAAAAACGTAGGTTGATTTCACAATTCAGTTATACCATTTACGTAATTACGCACGCGTTAACAAAACAATCTTTTTTCATATTAACAATGAGAAATATGCGGCTCGCCTAATTCAAGCACAAGGCCACGCCAACGCATATCTTCGTACCCGACACCCGCGTTTCAACCGCTCTAGCATAACGGATACCTTTTTAAATACTAAATCCGTTTTCAGATTCATTTAATGTATAATAGATTTTATGATAACTTTATTTAATAACAATGCAAATTTCTAAATTTCGCTGTGCCTCATCGAATACCTGTTTTAAACTAAAAAAAATATTTTTATTTCAATGTGCATATTGCTTTAAAAACAGAAGATTTCTAAAACTTAGTAACAATACAGAAAATTAGTTTATTCATAACAATCCTAGAAAATATTATTCCATAGCAAACATTTTGTTATAATCAAACATTAATTGGTTGAATTATATAGCCCCAGAGTTGGGTGATAAGTTGTTTCTTGGGTGCTACTCCAATCTAATAATTATCAATTACTGGGAAGGGTGCATAATTTTACGAGGTATTGCAAACTTAAATCCAACAAGAATCTCGAAGATATTTGGAGTACAGGTAAACTGTTACAATGTGACGTTTATTTAGTTTCACTGGCAATTACAAATCTGATCGAATTTATCGTTAATGTTAATGCAAGATAGCAAAATTACAAAGCAACGCCCAGACGTACAATTAGCCGCCATGAGCAAGCAACAATAGTAATTTAGTTTGAAATCAAGCTCAAAATTAATATATCTGAAAGAATAACACTCAGAAGCAATGTCCAACATAAGTTATGATGACCGCAGACATAGTTATCACAATGCTGTCAAGTTTGATTGAAAACAAACATCCATGAGCCAAACAAGAATGAGTGTGGCTCAAACTGCAGGCTCAGTGGCCCACTGTAGAATGATTTTGCAGCGTCTCCACCACGTACATAAACTCTGGTACCGCCTTTGCCGTCTCGAGGATCATGTTTAACAGAATATGCCCAGTGACTGTAGATTCGATTATCTGCTATTTTGCGCGTGTTATCGTGGATATTTTATTCGTCCTCGACATTCCTGCTTGAGTACCACGCCGTTCTGCTTGACTCGACAATAATCATGAGGTGGCCCATAGTCTTGTAATCCACCCTCGCCGTGGGACCATGCTCAAGGTTACCGGACGTGCCGGTCCAGGCAAAACCAACAACCCATTCCATAGCCATTTGTTGGCTGGCGGCACTTTGTCACTGGCAGGTAACAGTTTCCTATCGGTCATTGTCACTCAGGATGGACTTGATTCTTCCCAAGCCTGCACAGCTCAATAAATGTTTTATATTAATTGCATCAAGATAAACTATTGGAATCACAGTCCTTCTTACTTATTTGATAAAGAAATCATCTAATGAAATTCAGTCTAATATTATCATTCACATAATAAAATGCGCCTTAGAATGTGGCGTAAAGCGTCACATTATATACTTTATCAACATTAAGAGTGGTACTAGATTCTTATATCAAAAACCGAATGTTATATAAGAAACTAGAGGGAAATTTCTTTAAAAAATAAAATCACGTGTAACGCAGAAAGCTAAGGTGATAATCTTTGAAAAACGTACTCTATCACAAATATTTTATCTTTTATAATTCCTAATTCAAATAGCAGGGTACAGTTTCACTGATCTGAATATTAAGAGAACATTATATGCGCAGGTCCCAAAAATAAGGCCACTGTTTCAAGTAGAGTGAATTGCAGATGTATTCCTTCACTTAAAGTCCGATATATTTCAGTATTAACAGCAACTGTAGATTCGATTATCTGCTATACGAACAGATTAAACATTCATCGATTATGTTTTAAGAATTTCAGAATTACATTTTGGAATTTGTTGCACAATTTATAATACAATAGACAACAATGACACAAAAATATTGGTTTCTAGTTTTGTTTTAATTTTTGATGGTCTAAAAACGTCACAGGTTGACAGAATTAACTGTTAATATGCAAGTATTATGAAACGTAAGAGACTCACCGGCAGCTCTGGATATCACAGCTTAGCTAGAAAACGATAACTAAAATCCTTGGCCCGTACGATTTAGATATCTTCGATTGGCCGTGTGCCATTCGGTGTCAGAATTTTTTTTCCGCGGAAACCCAGAAATCAATTGGCTGGGCTCCGAGTCATTAAGCAGCTGGTCGGCAAACTGTGGGGCAAAACGTTCCTCAAACGCCGTTCTGCAAATTAGCCACCGCTCTTGGATCTTTGCCACTGTGCTGAAATTTCCACTTTATCTACGAACTGCACAAATTGGATGAAGAAACTAATATTTAACCGTCTGCCATCAACAAACGCTTTCTTGCTCTTATTAAAGCGGACAAAAATATATGGAAATCGTCCAACACTGCGGCATAAACACGATGCCTGTTACTAACGTCTGAATATAAGCGGCCTACGTCGGAATGGAGGGTATTTTTCATTATGTGCAACTTGGTACAGCCTTTTGATGCGTTTTACAGCATGGCTGCTGTAAATAATTTGTTTTTGATGTTGCTGCGTTTATCGTCATAAAACGGGACGTAATGTTACCGCTACACGATGTTCCCCATGTCTGAACGTAACAACCGCTTCCTTTAAATCGTAAAACAATGTTATTAAGAAAAAGACAACAACAAAAAATAAAATTAACATTTTTTGGGGTGTTCAGCGTTCTGTCAATATAATTATTTTCGTTTCGGACATCGGTAATTAGCTATGATTTTAATTTGTTTAAGATATTGTGTTCCCGACCAATTTTTTCTTTTTTTGTTAAAGAAGTTCTTTCGAACTGGAGATTTGTTCATCTAGTTACATTTCGTTCTTCTAGGTAAATTCATTTAAGGTGTGTATAGTATGTAAAACGTCTATTCTTTAATGTATTCGAGAGCTAACACTTTTGACATAATTGTTTATTGGGTCTATTATACAATTAGGTTTCATTTTTTGTATACTTTTGGGAAAGAGGATGGTAGTTAGAGATTTTATTTTATCCATAATTCTCTATATTGACGTGACTGTATTAATCAGACAAAGGTAGAATGAGAAACAGCATTAATTCACTAGAATACAACTTTTATTGTATTACACAATGCATTTCGGACCATGTGGATCAATCTTCAGGTTACTATGGTATTTACATTTGGTTTTGAATTTTCCTTAAGCGAGATACGTGCCTAGTAAGTTTGTTCCTGCGCTGAAAAATGATTTCAAGTAAGTGTCGTAAACACTTTATATTATGAGAGAAAAGACTAAATATGAAAACATTGAAAAACTTACCAGAATTGACGAGATGCTGAATAATTAGCTTCGTATACATATTAACTGTGGAGCACTCTGTACTAGACACAACGTCGTATAAGGTGCACATGTTTATGTAAACACAACAAAGCAGTTTAAAGATGATGTGTACTACAAGTTATTCAAAGATGAAAATTATTATTCGTTGTCAGAGTATATCGTGTCGGTGATCTTTTCTTGTCTCTAGTACTTAAAATTAAACAGGAAATAAATCTTTAAAATATTAAAGTAATAGTGGCTAGTAAAGACTAACTGTTCATTTAACATATGCTCTGGGTTTTTTATCTTGTTGAGGAATATTTCTAATTGTTCTAACAGATCAATTTTCTTGGCATTGGACTGCATATGTAGTACTTAAATTATTTTGAATGTCGTTAATAACATTTTTTGTGTCGTACATGTGTTCTGCAATGGCTGATTTTTCGAAGTGGTTTAGTCTAAAAGCGTTCATGTGTTGTTTGAAACGGGTTTGAAAACTTCCACCAGTTTTTCCGATATAATATGCTGGACAGTGTAGGCATGATATTTTGTATGCTCCACTGTTCTTGATATCCTATTTGTCTGTTTTTATGTTTTTATGTCATGTTCTAATAGGTGACATAGCTTATTATTTGTAGTGAATGCTATTGCTACGTTGGTTTTCCTAAATAGGTTAGCAATTTTTTGTGATATGGGACCTAAATATGGAATATTGATATATATTTTCTTCTCTTTACCTGAATTATACTGTGTTATTGTATTGTTATTTTTCTGTATTTTAGTGGATAATTTTTCAGTTAATTTGGGTGTGTAGTCATTGTTCACTGCTATGGTTTTTATTGTCTTTATTTCTTTTTTGAGGATGTTTTTCTCTAAGTTCAATGAATGTGCTCTGTGTAGCATTGCCCTGAAAGCTGCATGTTTCTGTATGAGAGGATGGAATGATGAAGTGTCTATAGTTGTGGCTGTGTGTTTTCTGTATATGTTGAATTTGAGTTTTTGTTGTATGTTAGTGATTTTGAGGTCTAGAAAATTTATGCTCTGGTTCTCTTCATGTTCAGCTGTAAACTTTAGGTTTTTGTGAAAGGAGTTAAAGAGCCCAAGTAGTTCGTCAACTTCTTCTTTCGTAACATCCATTAATAGCAATGTGTCATCTACATACCTCCAGTAATATACAATTTTATCTTTAAGTTTACTGTTATCTTTAAAAAATAATTATCACATAATTATTTCACCTTCAATAAGAAAGTGTACCAACAGAAAGAAGGACTGGCTTTGGGCAGTAGTATATCAAGTTTCTTTGCAGATGTATTTCTCAACCATTTAGACTGATGAGAGAAAAATTTGGGTATCAAGTGTTATGTCACAGTGTAATTACTAGTTCTCTTCAACCCTTTTTTTTATAGTTTTTACCTTTTCTGGACGCCGTATTTCATAATAAAGTGTAGGATCTTGAATTTCATGGTACTTTTGATAATATCATGTTTGGACCACAGTTCCTTGGTTGAATTTTTGACACCCATCTATCCAGATACGCTAGTATCTGGAATTCTTTAACAACACTTCAATTATTTACTGCAAACCTTCAAACTTAGCTACCTCGCTCGTACATTCCAACGCCGAATCTTGCAATTAATATCTCAGGCTCCGTTCTTATTGTATTCCTCCTGTTGTTAAGCTGGTGACAGGTGCGCAACCGTTACTGAAGTTTTGCCCTAAATTACAATTAATAATTCATCTGAACGCGCCTATTACGTGCTTTTAGCTTGTATATGAAGAAGTATCAGTGTAAATTCTTTTCTGAGTCGCTTAATTTGCAGTAGCAAATTTCACCATCAGTTTCATCAGAAGAAGTGGAAATATGTTAGAGATAATTGCTCATAATTCTTCGTCAAGGGCCATTAATATCGTCTTTATATTCAATTTCCGCGTTTAAGAATTTAACTGGCTGAGATTGAAGCATTATCTTCACCTACAGTGAACATTTCACGAAGTATATCTGGAACTACTATTTTTGTGTTACAATAAAGAAATTACATGATAATATTTCTAGTTCTTTTAACGTAGTTCGTCTGCTATAGATATGTAATTTGTTGAGAAAGGTCTTGGTCTTTTGCAGTTCAGATATTCTTAACCGTTGCTTTTCTTCACATCTACTAAACTCGCAATAGTCCGGCATAAACACGACGAGAATGACCTTGGTATTGTTTTAATAGGAAACGAGGATACTATACGAAT